>JAJQQW010000024.1:30574346-30703779 GCA_025583905.1 Ia io | reverse complement strand
TGAAAGGTGGGATCCTGTGAGCGCTCCCCAGGTGAGGTGCCGCTAAGGCAAAAGTTGTGTTGGAATTTGACACGTCCTCTGAGGCATGTGCGTTTTTTTTGTGTAGGTCATGGTTGTCCCCACCCAAGAGTGTTGGAAACGAGCTGATTATCCCCAAATGTCAGGAGCCGCTTGTGTGTAGTGCTCTTTTTTTTATTGGAAATGAAATTTGTTGATGTGTGAGTTGGAAGAGTCTTAGTCATAGTGTGGTATTCTTTGACCACATGATTGCATTCCCATGTGAAGAATGCGAAGCTGTTTCCCTGGAATGAGTTTTGGGTTTGGGAGGTGATCTCCCTCAGCCCTGTCAGGAGGCCATCTTCCCAGGTTGCACCCACTGTGGCCCCGTGTCCCCCTTTGCCACAGGCTTCATGTGGGAAGCCCACACATCCTCCGGTGTTTCCGCACCTGCGATGAGTCCCTAAAGTCACCCCCAAGGATGGCCTTCCAAGCCAAACCTTGAAATGCCAAGGAGTTGCTACTGTGTAGCTATGTTTTCGGGCAATCTCTTCCTTGAGGACGAGCCCTTTGCATGTTTAGCGGGCCTATTGTCCCTTTGCATATGAGAGGAGCTAGTTGTGAAATGTCCTAGTAACTTTGAATTTCCATTTGTTTTTCCGGCCCCCTGAGGGCGCAGCCCTAGCCCCCTGTGGCGGATCAGAACTGTCTGTATTGTTGTTGTGATCCTGTGAATGGTTGACTGTTAAGTCCTCTGCACCCACCTGTTTTATGCTTTTCTTTGTAGCCCATCCCAGGGGTTTCTGTGCTTCCCTTTCTCCCACCTCCCCAATGTCCATCTCCTTATTGATTAAAAATGCATAAAATAAGATGTTAAACAGCCATTCTGCAGAGCACTTTTTGTTGTGTCATTGTAATCGTCGTGTAAAAGCTACGCATTAGCGTGGAGGTATCTGGAGAGACGTTCATTGAAGCATCAGCGCTGCTGTGTCAGGTGATTGCAAGCTTTTTTTCCTGAAGAAATGATGCCATGAGATTGTTGTATGTATATCTTGTTATTCTAGTATGTTTTGTATCTGTTTTGTAGCTGTCATGTTTTCTTGTTGGGCCTCCCATTCCCAGTCCCTCCGTAGTCCCAGTCCGTCCATAGTCTTTCCCAATGGGGAAGTTAGATAGTGTGTCAAGTCTTGTTTTGGGTATTGATTGATTTTGGCGAAGCTGTTCCCTTGTTTGTGTGTGGCCCTGTTTAAATTTGGAGTCGTCGGAAAAAGAGGTCTTGCACTTGGTGAATGTTGTGAAAAGGCAGTGACTTACTGAAATGCTCCCAAGAATGTTGATGAGGATACTGAATCTCAGAGTGTGTGTATGATTTCTGAGTTTCATTTCTCGAAAGTCTTATAAATTGTTTGCAGTTTTCAGTTTCTTTTTTTTTTTTTTTCTGTGAACTTAAGCATTGGCCATTCCGGAGGAAGCATGAGTCATTTTACATGATAATGGAGAGCATGGCCTCTGGGCAGTCCAAAGTAGTTGCGAGTTCTTGTCCGGATTTGGAAGGAGGAAGTGCCTGGGGTTATTTGAAAGGGCAGGAATGGGCTTTGATGACTTCCCTTGTGGTCAAGTGAGGGATACCATCATAGAGAGTGGAAGGTAGCCTGTAGAGCATAGTTGCGGAAAGCATGGTTTTTAATGTTGAATTGTTACAGAAAACCGAAGAAGAACCAAACAATACTTAGAGAGATGGAGTTACCTTTATTACACTCAGGTCCAGAGGAAAATGCATCTCAAATTCTGGGCCCCAACATGCAGGAATTCTCCCTATTTATATGATTTTGCCTTCTTTGTCTCCCAAATATGGAGTGTTTCCGGCCCCTTTTGCAAGTTCTTAAAGAGCCCGTATGTACTGGGGCCTTGAGACCTCAACCAGAGGCCTGGCCTGGCGCCAGCACTGATAACCTTGTCTGGGGAAGGTTTAATTTACAGAAGCCAAATAGCAGGGTTAAAATTTCAAACAGCAGTTTTCATACAAAATGGATGCTTCATTCCCCACTGGTTTTATGTACATGAGTCAAATCATTGACTCTTAGTCATTGTAGTATATTTACCCCTGAGGACTATAATCTTAATTTTCTGCCTAATAAAGTTAGTGGGCCTGCTTATTAGATAAGGGCCCGAAATGAGGGCCAGGAGTAATCTTCAGAGAGTCCGAAGAGTCCTGGACTCTCAATTTTTCCTGGGCTGTCTTAAGCTGGGTGTGATGAAGCCACATTGGGATTCCATTGACCTTGACTGCCGTGGAGGTGGTCCTTTCCAGGTAGGAGTCAGTCCTTGGATGGCAAATACCTTTACCCAAACAGAGTCACCAGGGTGGAAGGGCTGAACCAGATCAGAAGTTGGTACAGGCAGAGCATCTCAGATGCTTCCTGGGTAGACTGTAAAGCCTATAAGAACTTGAATAAAGACTGGTTATGGATTTTAGCTTTTCTAGATTGGGTAGGTCAGGATGTGGAAGCGTCACTAGAATCTGTAGAGGCCCCACTGGTTTTAGGACAGCCTCCCGGGCAGCTTCATCTGTGGCCCAGTTCCCCCTTGCTTCTGTGGAGAACCCTTACCTTGTTGTAAATGCATACATGCTATCAGTATAAATTGTTACTGATTTTTCTTTTGTCCACCAGAGAGCCTGAAACTGGGTGACTCAAGTGTTTGACATCCAGTGCTCTAGTGTGTTCTGGAGTAAAACCTCGACCTCATATGGGGCAGTTAGGATTAGTCACTGCCCTAGGGTTAACTTATTTGCTTTTTCAATAAGCATAGCTGTGGCTGCTACCGCTCAGAGGCAAGTATGTCACCCAAATGCAAAGGAGTCAAGTCTTTTGGTCAAATAGGCTACTGGCCTTCTCTAAGGGCTAAGACTTTGGGTGAATACCTCTTTGCATATGCCCCTTGTCTCACATACGTAGAGGTGGAAAGACTTAGTTACATCTGGTAGCACTAATTGGCCCATCGTCCCTACTCTGCTCATGTCTGTCTAACTGCCTAATGTATTACCTCAAGGATCCTGGCTCTGAATTCTTTTAGGGAAAATGGACGTTGAATTACTTCTGTAGCTGCTTCATGCTGAGGAGGGATGGAGTTTTCTCTCAGAGCCAAGAGATCCTTGCTATCTGTCACAGGGACGATGAGGCCTAGGCACAGAAAGAGGTGGGCTTGTGACCTGGCAGAGACGAACTGTAACAAATGATCCAGTGGAAGGGAAAGAAAACATTTCAGTTTTAATGACCTCTATTGAAATAGAATTTTTCTCCTCAAAATTACCTCTATGTTTCTCAAAAGAGCCAGATAAAGACCAATTTACCTATTGTATTTAATTTGGCCTGATTGTTTGCATAAACACAACAAGAATGGTAACTGACTACCTTTGCAGGAATTTCATGATTGAATCTTATTGTGCCCCATAGGGCTAGGAAGCCAAACCATCCAGCTGCCGTTAGTCCTGCCTGTAGTATCTGCTGAGTTAGGTGAATCCCTCACCTGCAGCGACTCCACCTGGGCCCAGGCCCTAGGTTTTAAAGCCCATCTCAGTAGCCCTCCTACATGTTGTGGCCTAGAGTACGTGGGGTTCCGCAGGGACGCAGAGTCATCCTTATTGCTCCCTTTCTACTCTGACCAACCGCCAGTGATGGTAGGGCATGGGCCTGACGCTCCAGCACCAGCCATTTTCAGGGCTCCCAGCATGACACCAGGCTTTTCCTTGGCACTCTTATTGGCTTCAAGTCTTCAGAGTTCAGACAGGGCTCTTTAAACATGACACTCCAGTCAAAGTTTCTGGTCAATAAAACCACTATTAGAAACCGGTCTTATTGAATTTATGCAGAGAAATGTATTGCCATGATTTATTAAGCATTGCCAAATTTCAGAGGAATTATATAAGGAGAAAAATATAGTGACCTGCTTTAAGATTTTCTGATTTTCCTTGTCAGTCCTTTCTATGGATTCTTCAGAGTAATATAACTGTCTTCAAATGACAAGGAGAAATTCAAAATGTGTCTATATTCAAATAGACAATTATAACTGTCCTTGTAGTAGGGTTCCCCCTACTTAACTTATCCTTAAAATGTTATATGGACTCTGGGAGGGGTGACATGCCCTCTGAGAAAGGACTAAGGGAGCTTTATTGCTTTACAGGGTCTCACATGTCACAGGACCTCACAGGGTCTGTAATTCCTGTAACAAAAGGCTGGTAACTCACCACTTCCCTCTGTTCCAAACAGGCCTTCCCCGGTTCCTAAAGTTGAGGTTTTTTCCATACCTGACATGGGCATGGTCACACAGGCCTGCAAGACTGTATAAAGGCTGCCAACTGTCTTTCAATAGAGACTAAAACCAGATGGGTATTTTCCTTGCCCATTTGGCCACCTGCCCTTTTGGCAACTGCATTCAAATCTGTAAGGTTAATGCAATATTATTAACACAATGAAGTACAATATTGGCACTGTGGCCACCTTAGGTAGCCAAATCTTCTGCTACCATATATGAAACATGGCAGGGCTATACAAATATCTTAGGGAGGTGACTAAAGTCTATTCCTAACCTTCCCACACAAAGCAAAACTGTCCTTGTCTCTCTGGAGTCATGTCCATGAAGATGCAGGCATCATCTAAGTCTATTATACAGTTTTCTGCAGGCCACTGTCAGGGCTGTGCATGGTGGCCAATTCTTCTTTCTAGCCACAAACACAGCCTGTCTAATTTCCATAAAATTTATTCTGGCACGGGAGAAAGTTGTTTTGCTGTAAATAGGCAACTTAACCCCTATATAACTGGGCTTGGACATCTGCCTAGAAAGCCGTAATTTATAAGTTTAACATGTGGCCTTAGGTCCTTCCAACCCAACAGGGTCTCTGCCATCCCTCAGTCAGACTCCTCCTCTCTTGGAGAATCTCAAAGTCCTGAAGGCTCCCTGGTCCAGGGAAAGTGCCTTTCCTTTGCTCTTTGACTTTAAGCTGCCAGTCCAAAACAGCCAGAGTTGTAGTTAGAAACAGCTTTGCATATTGCAAAGCACTTCTGTGGCAGTGGCTTGGGTATTAGGGCCCTTGTCTTCCCGCCAGTCCCCGTTGTGGCAGAGCAGTGACCAGGCCTCTCTCAAGGGAGTGCACTGGAAGGGATCTCAGCCCCTCCTCTTCCAGCAGCAACAGGTACTGAACCCTTTCAGTACATTTGCAAACAAAGAGCTTTCACTAGCTCTATCTGCTGCTTTCACAGATCCACCCCCCCCCCCCCCCCCCCCCCCCCCCCCCCCCCCCCCCCCCCCCCCCCCCCCCCCCCCCCCCCCCCCCCCCCCCCCCCCCCCCCCCCCCCCCCCCCCCCCCCCCCCCCCCCCCCCCCCCCCCCCCCCCCCCCCCCCCCCCCCCCCCCCCCCCCCCCCCCCCCCCCCCCCCCCCCCCCCCCCCCCCCCCCCCCCCCCCCCCCCCCCCCCCCCCCCCCCCCCCCCCCCCCCCCCCCCCCCCCCCCCCCCCCCCCCCCCCCCCCCCCCCCCCCCCCCCCCCCCCCCCCCCCCCCCCCCCCCCCCCCCCCCCCCCCCCCCCCCCCCCCCCCCCCCCCCCCCCCCCCCCCCCCCCCCCCCCCCCCCCCCCCCCCCCCCCCCCCCCCCCCCCCCCCCCCCCCCCCCCCCCCCCCCCCCCCCCCCCCCCCCCCCCCCCCCCCCCCCCCCCCCCCCCCCCCCCCCCCCCCCCCCCCCCCCCCCCCCCCCCCCCCCCCCCCCCCCCCCCCCCCCCCCCCCCCCCCCCCCCCCCCCCCCCCCCCCCCCCCCCCCCCCCCCCCCCCCCCCCCCCCCCCCCCCCCCCCCCCCCCCCCCCCCCCCCCCCCCCCCCCCCCCCCCCCCCCCCCCCCCCCCCCCCCCCCCCCCCCCCCCCCCCCCCCCCCCCCCCCCCCCCCCCCCCCCCCCCCCCCCCCCCCCCCCCCCCCCCCCCCCCCCCCCCCCCCCCCCCCCCCCCCCCCCCCCCCCCCCCCCCCCCCCCCCCCCCCCCCCCCCCCCCCCCCCCCCCCCCCCCCCCCCCCCCCCCCCCCCCCCCCCCCCCCCCCCCCCCCCCCCCCCCCCCCCCCCCCCCCCCCCCCCCCCCCCCCCCCCCCCCCCCCCCCCCCCCCCCCCCCCCCCCCCCCCCCCCCCCCCCCCCCCCCCCCCCCCCCCCCCCCCCCCCCCCCCCCCCCCCCCCCCCCCCCCCCCCCCCCCCCCCCCCCCCCCCCCCCCCCCCCCCCCCCCCCCCCCCCCCCCCCCCCCCCCCCCCCCCCCCCCCCCCCCCCCCCCCCCCCCCCCCCCCCCCCCCCCCCCCCCCCCCCCCCCCCCCCCCCCCCCCCCCCCCCCCCCCCCCCCCCCCCCCCCCCCCCCCCCCCCCCCCCCCCCCCCCCCCCCCCCCCCCCCCCCCCCCCCCCCCCCCCCCCCCCCCCCCCCCCCCCCCCCCCCCCCCCCCCCCCCCCCCCCCCCCCCCCCCCCCCCCCCCCCCCCCCCCCCCCCCCCCCCCCCCCCCCCCCCCCCCCCCCCCCCCCCCCCCCCCCCCCCCCCCCCCCCCCCCCCCCCCCCCCCCCCCCCCCCCCCCCCCCCCCCCCCCCCCCCCCCCCCCCCCCCCCCCCCCCCCCCCCCCCCCCCCCCCCCCCCCCCCCCCCCCCCCCCCCCCCCCCCCCCCCCCCCCCCCCCCCCCCCCCCCCCCCCCCCCCCCCCCCCCCCCCCCCCCCCCCCCCCCCCCCCCCCCCCCCCCCCCCCCCCCCCCCCCCCCCCCCCCCCCCCCCCCCCCCCCCCCCCCCCCCCCCCCCCCCCCCCCCCCCCCCCCCCCCCCCCCCCCCCCCCCCCCCCCCCCCCCCCCCCCCCCCCCCCCCCCCCCCCCCCCCCCCCCCCCCCCCCCCCCCCCCCCCCCCCCCCCCCCCCCCCCCCCCCCCCCCCCCCCCCCCCCCCCCCCCCCCCCCCCCCCCCCCCCCCCCCCCCCCCCCCCCCCCCCCCCCCCCCCCCCCCCCCCCCCCCCCCCCCCCCCCCCCCCCCCCCCCCCCCCCCCCCCCCCCCCCCCCCCCCCCCCCCCCCCCCCCCCCCCCCCCCCCCCCCCCCCCCCCCCCCCCCCCCCCCCCCCCCCCCCCCCCCCCCCCCCCCCCCCCCCCCCCCCCCCCCCCCCCCCCCCCCCCCCCCCCCCCCCCCCCCCCCCCCCCCCCCCCCCCCCCCCCCCCCCCCCCCCCCCCCCCCCCCCCCCCCCCCCCCCCCCCCCCCCCCCCCCCCCCCCCCCCCCCCCCCCCCCCCCCCCCCCCCCCCCCCCCCCCCCCCCCCCCCCCCCCCCCCCCCCCCCCCCCCCCCCCCCCCCCCCCCCCCCCCCCCCCCCCCCCCCCCCCCCCCCCCCCCCCCCCCCCCCCCCCCCCCCCCCCCCCCCCCCCCCCCCCCCCCCCCCCCCCCCCCCCCCCCCCCCCCCCCCCCCCCCCCCCCCCCCCCCCCCCCCCCCCCCCCCCCCCCCCCCCCCCCCCCCCCCCCCCCCCCCCCCCCCCCCCCCCCCCCCCCCCCCCCCCCCCCCCCCCCCCCCCCCCCCCCCCCCCCCCCCCCCCCCCCCCCCCCCCCCCCCCCCCCCCCCCCCCCCCCCCCCCCCCCCCCCCCCCCCCCCCCCCCCCCCCCCCCCCCCCCCCCCCCCCCCCCCCCCCCCCCCCCCCCCCCCCCCCCCCCCCCCCCCCCCCCCCCCCCCCCCCCCCCCCCCCCCCCCCCCCCCCCCCCCCCCCCCCCCCCCCCCCCCCCCCCCCCCCCCCCCCCCCCCCCCCCCCCCCCCCCCCCCCCCCCCCCCCCCCCCCCCCCCCCCCCCCCCCCCCCCCCCCCCCCCCCCCCCCCCCCCCCCCCCCCCCCCCCCCCCCCCCCCCCCCCCCCCCCCCCCCCCCCCCCCCCCCCCCCCCCCCCCCCCCCCCCCCCCCCCCCCCCCCCCCCCCCCCCCCCCCCCCCCCCCCCCCCCCCCCCCCCCCCCCCCCCCCCCCCCCCCCCCCCCCCCCCCCCCCCCCCCCCCCCCCCCCCCCCCCCCCCCCCCCCCCCCCCCCCCCCCCCCCCCCCCCCCCCCCCCCCCCCCCCCCCCCCCCCCCCCCCCCCCCCCCCCCCCCCCCCCCCCCCCCCCCCCCCCCCCCCCCCCCCCCCCCCCCCCCCCCCCCCCCCCCCCCCCCCCCCCCCCCCCCCCCCCCCCCCCCCCCCCCCCCCCCCCCCCCCCCCCCCCCCCCCCCCCCCCCCCCCCCCCCCCCCCCCCCCCCCCCCCCCCCCCCCCCCCCCCCCCCCCCCCCCCCCCCCCCCCCCCCCCCCCCCCCCCCCCCCCCCCCCCCCCCCCCCCCCCCCCCCCCCCCCCCCCCCCCCCCCCCCCCCCCCCCCCCCCCCCCCCCCCCCCCCCCCCCCCCCCCCCCCCCCCCCCCCCCCCCCCCCCCCCCCCCCCCCCCCCCCCCCCCCCCCCCCCCCCCCCCCCCCCCCCCCCCCCCCCCCCCCCCCCCCCCCCCCCCCCCCCCCCCCCCCCCCCCCCCCCCCCCCCCCCCCCCCCCCCCCCCCCCCCCCCCCCCCCCCCCCCCCCCCCCCCCCCCCCCCCCCCCCCCCCCCCCCCCCCCCCCCCCCCCCCCCCCCCCCCCCCCCCCCCCCCCCCCCCCCCCCCCCCCCCCCCCCCCCCCCCCCCCCCCCCCCCCCCCCCCCCCCCCCCCCCCCCCCCCCCCCCCCCCCCCCCCCCCCCCCCCCCCCCCCCCCCCCCCCCCCCCCCCCCCCCCCCCCCCCCCCCCCCCCCCCCCCCCCCCCCCCCCCCCCCCCCCCCCCCCCCCCCCCCCCCCCCCCCCCCCCCCCCCCCCCCCCCCCCCCCCCCCCCCCCCCCCCCCCCCCCCCCCCCCCCCCCCCCCCCCCCCCCCCCCCCCCCCCCCCCCCCCCCCCCCCCCCCCCCCCCCCCCCCCCCCCCCCCCCCCCCCCCCCCCCCCCCCCCCCCCCCCCCCCCCCCCCCCCCCCCCCCCCCCCCCCCCCCCCCCCCCCCCCCCCCCCCCCCCCCCCCCCCCCCCCCCCCCCCCCCCCCCCCCCCCCCCCCCCCCCCCCCCCCCCCCCCCCCCCCCCCCCCCCCCCCCCCCCCCCCCCCCCCCCCCCCCCCCCCCCCCCCCCCCCCCCCCCCCCCCCCCCCCCCCCCCCCCCCCCCCCCCCCCCCCCCCCCCCCCCCCCCCCCCCCCCCCCCCCCCCCCCCCCCCCCCCCCCCCCCCCCCCCCCCCCCCCCCCCCCCCCCCCCCCCCCCCCCCCCCCCCCCCCCCCCCCCCCCCCCCCCCCCCCCCCCCCCCCCCCCCCCCCCCCCCCCCCCCCCCCCCCCCCCCCCCCCCCCCCCCCCCCCCCCCCCCCCCCCCCCCCCCCCCCCCCCCCCCCCCCCCCCCCCCCCCCCCCCCCCCCCCCCCCCCCCCCCCCCCCCCCCCCCCCCCCCCCCCCCCCCCCCCCCCCCCCCCCCCCCCCCCCCCCCCCCCCCCCCCCCCCCCCCCCCCCCCCCCCCCCCCCCCCCCCCCCCCCCCCCCCCCCCCCCCCCCCCCCCCCCCCCCCCCCCCCCCCCCCCCCCCCCCCCCCCCCCCCCCCCCCCCCCCCCCCCCCCCCCCCCCCCCCCCCCCCCCCCCCCCCCCCCCCCCCCCCCCCCCCCCCCCCCCCCCCCCCCCCCCCCCCCCCCCCCCCCCCCCCCCCCCCCCCCCCCCCCCCCCCCCCCCCCCCCCCCCCCCCCCCCCCCCCCCCCCCCCCCCCCCCCCCCCCCCCCCCCCCCCCCCCCCCCCCCCCCCCCCCCCCCCCCCCCCCCCCCCCCCCCCCCCCCCCCCCCCCCCCCCCCCCCCCCCCCCCCCCCCCCCCCCCCCCCCCCCCCCCCCCCCCCCCCCCCCCCCCCCCCCCCCCCCCCCCCCCCCCCCCCCCCCCCCCCCCCCCCCCCCCCCCCCCCCCCCCCCCCCCCCCCCCCCCCCCCCCCCCCCCCCCCCCCCCCCCCCCCCCCCCCCCCCCCCCCCCCCCCCCCCCCCCCCCCCCCCCCCCCCCCCCCCCCCCCCCCCCCCCCCCCCCCCCCCCCCCCCCCCCCCCCCCCCCCCCCCCCCCCCCCCCCCCCCCCCCCCCCCCCCCCCCCCCCCCCCCCCCCCCCCCCCCCCCCCCCCCCCCCCCCCCCCCCCCCCCCCCCCCCCCCCCCCCCCCCCCCCCCCCCCCCCCCCCCCCCCCCCCCCCCCCCCCCCCCCCCCCCCCCCCCCCCCCCCCCCCCCCCCCCCCCCCCCCCCCCCCCCCCCCCCCCCCCCCCCCCCCCCCCCCCCCCCCCCCCCCCCCCCCCCCCCCCCCCCCCCCCCCCCCCCCCCCCCCCCCCCCCCCCCCCCCCCCCCCCCCCCCCCCCCCCCCCCCCCCCCCCCCCCCCCCCCCCCCCCCCCCCCCCCCCCCCCCCCCCCCCCCCCCCCCCCCCCCCCCCCCCCCCCCCCCCCCCCCCCCCCCCCCCCCCCCCCCCCCCCCCCCCCCCCCCCCCCCCCCCCCCCCCCCCCCCCCCCCCCCCCCCCCCCCCCCCCCCCCCCCCCCCCCCCCCCCCCCCCCCCCCCCCCCCCCCCCCCCCCCCCCCCCCCCCCCCCCCCCCCCCCCCCCCCCCCCCCCCCCCCCCCCCCCCCCCCCCCCCCCCCCCCCCCCCCCCCCCCCCCCCCCCCCCCCCCCCCCCCCCCCCCCCCCCCCCCCCCCCCCCCCCCCCCCCCCCCCCCCCCCCCCCCCCCCCCCCCCCCCCCCCCCCCCCCCCCCCCCCCCCCCCCCCCCCCCCCCCCCCCCCCCCCCCCCCCCCCCCCCCCCCCCCCCCCCCCCCCCCCCCCCCCCCCCCCCCCCCCCCCCCCCCCCCCCCCCCCCCCCCCCCCCCCCCCCCCCCCCCCCCCCCCCCCCCCCCCCCCCCCCCCCCCCCCCCCCCCCCCCCCCCCCCCCCCCCCCCCCCCCCCCCCCCCCCCCCCCCCCCCCCCCCCCCCCCCCCCCCCCCCCCCCCCCCCCCCCCCCCCCCCCCCCCCCCCCCCCCCCCCCCCCCCCCCCCCCCCCCCCCCCCCCCCCCCCCCCCCCCCCCCCCCCCCCCCCCCCCCCCCCCCCCCCCCCCCCCCCCCCCCCCCCCCCCCCCCCCCCCCCCCCCCCCCCCCCCCCCCCCCCCCCCCCCCCCCCCCCCCCCCCCCCCCCCCCCCCCCCCCCCCCCCCCCCCCCCCCCCCCCCCCCCCCCCCCCCCCCCCCCCCCCCCCCCCCCCCCCCCCCCCCCCCCCCCCCCCCCCCCCCCCCCCCCCCCCCCCCCCCCCCCCCCCCCCCCCCCCCCCCCCCCCCCCCCCCCCCCCCCCCCCCCCCCCCCCCCCCCCCCCCCCCCCCCCCCCCCCCCCCCCCCCCCCCCCCCCCCCCCCCCCCCCCCCCCCCCCCCCCCCCCCCCCCCCCCCCCCCCCCCCCCCCCCCCCCCCCCCCCCCCCCCCCCCCCCCCCCCCCCCCCCCCCCCCCCCCCCCCCCCCCCCCCCCCCCCCCCCCCCCCCCCCCCCCCCCCCCCCCCCCCCCCCCCCCCCCCCCCCCCCCCCCCCCCCCCCCCCCCCCCCCCCCCCCCCCCCCCCCCCCCCCCCCCCCCCCCCCCCCCCCCCCCCCCCCCCCCCCCCCCCCCCCCCCCCCCCCCCCCCCCCCCCCCCCCCCCCCCCCCCCCCCCCCCCCCCCCCCCCCCCCCCCCCCCCCCCCCCCCCCCCCCCCCCCCCCCCCCCCCCCCCCCCCCCCCCCCCCCCCCCCCCCCCCCCCCCCCCCCCCCCCCCCCCCCCCCCCCCCCCCCCCCCCCCCCCCCCCCCCCCCCCCCCCCCCCCCCCCCCCCCCCCCCCCCCCCCCCCCCCCCCCCCCCCCCCCCCCCCCCCCCCCCCCCCCCCCCCCCCCCCCCCCCCCCCCCCCCCCCCCCCCCCCCCCCCCCCCCCCCCCCCCCCCCCCCCCCCCCCCCCCCCCCCCCCCCCCCCCCCCCCCCCCCCCCCCCCCCCCCCCCCCCCCCCCCCCCCCCCCCCCCCCCCCCCCCCCCCCCCCCCCCCCCCCCCCCCCCCCCCCCCCCCCCCCCCCCCCCCCCCCCCCCCCCCCCCCCCCCCCCCCCCCCCCCCCCCCCCCCCCCCCCCCCCCCCCCCCCCCCCCCCCCCCCCCCCCCCCCCCCCCCCCCCCCCCCCCCCCCCCCCCCCCCCCCCCCCCCCCCCCCCCCCCCCCCCCCCCCCCCCCCCCCCCCCCCCCCCCCCCCCCCCCCCCCCCCCCCCCCCCCCCCCCCCCCCCCCCCCCCCCCCCCCCCCCCCCCCCCCCCCCCCCCCCCCCCCCCCCCCCCCCCCCCCCCCCCCCCCCCCCCCCCCCCCCCCCCCCCCCCCCCCCCCCCCCCCCCCCCCCCCCCCCCCCCCCCCCCCCCCCCCCCCCCCCCCCCCCCCCCCCCCCCCCCCCCCCCCCCCCCCCCCCCCCCCCCCCCCCCCCCCCCCCCCCCCCCCCCCCCCCCCCCCCCCCCCCCCCCCCCCCCCCCCCCCCCCCCCCCCCCCCCCCCCCCCCCCCCCCCCCCCCCCCCCCCCCCCCCCCCCCCCCCCCCCCCCCCCCCCCCCCCCCCCCCCCCCCCCCCCCCCCCCCCCCCCCCCCCCCCCCCCCCCCCCCCCCCCCCCCCCCCCCCCCCCCCCCCCCCCCCCCCCCCCCCCCCCCCCCCCCCCCCCCCCCCCCCCCCCCCCCCCCCCCCCCCCCCCCCCCCCCCCCCCCCCCCCCCCCCCCCCCCCCCCCCCCCCCCCCCCCCCCCCCCCCCCCCCCCCCCCCCCCCCCCCCCCCCCCCCCCCCCCCCCCCCCCCCCCCCCCCCCCCCCCCCCCCCCCCCCCCCCCCCCCCCCCCCCCCCCCCCCCCCCCCCCCCCCCCCCCCCCCCCCCCCCCCCCCCCCCCCCCCCCCCCCCCCCCCCCCCCCCCCCCCCCCCCCCCCCCCCCCCCCCCCCCCCCCCCCCCCCCCCCCCCCCCCCCCCCCCCCCCCCCCCCCCCCCCCCCCCCCCCCCCCCCCCCCCCCCCCCCCCCCCCCCCCCCCCCCCCCCCCCCCCCCCCCCCCCCCCCCCCCCCCCCCCCCCCCCCCCCCCCCCCCCCCCCCCCCCCCCCCCCCCCCCCCCCCCCCCCCCCCCCCCCCCCCCCCCCCCCCCCCCCCCCCCCCCCCCCCCCCCCCCCCCCCCCCCCCCCCCCCCCCCCCCCCCCCCCCCCCCCCCCCCCCCCCCCCCCCCCCCCCCCCCCCCCCCCCCCCCCCCCCCCCCCCCCCCCCCCCCCCCCCCCCCCCCCCCCCCCCCCCCCCCCCCCCCCCCCCCCCCCCCCCCCCCCCCCCCCCCCCCCCCCCCCCCCCCCCCCCCCCCCCCCCCCCCCCCCCCCCCCCCCCCCCCCCCCCCCCCCCCCCCCCCCCCCCCCCCCCCCCCCCCCCCCCCCCCCCCCCCCCCCCCCCCCCCCCCCCCCCCCCCCCCCCCCCCCCCCCCCCCCCCCCCCCCCCCCCCCCCCCCCCCCCCCCCCCCCCCCCCCCCCCCCCCCCCCCCCCCCCCCCCCCCCCCCCCCCCCCCCCCCCCCCCCCCCCCCCCCCCCCCCCCCCCCCCCCCCCCCCCCCCCCCCCCCCCCCCCCCCCCCCCCCCCCCCCCCCCCCCCCCCCCCCCCCCCCCCCCCCCCCCCCCCCCCCCCCCCCCCCCCCCCCCCCCCCCCCCCCCCCCCCCCCCCCCCCCCCCCCCCCCCCCCCCCCCCCCCCCCCCCCCCCCCCCCCCCCCCCCCCCCCCCCCCCCCCCCCCCCCCCCCCCCCCCCCCCCCCCCCCCCCCCCCCCCCCCCCCCCCCCCCCCCCCCCCCCCCCCCCCCCCCCCCCCCCCCCCCCCCCCCCCCCCCCCCCCCCCCCCCCCCCCCCCCCCCCCCCCCCCCCCCCCCCCCCCCCCCCCCCCCCCCCCCCCCCCCCCCCCCCCCCCCCCCCCCCCCCCCCCCCCCCCCCCCCCCCCCCCCCCCCCCCCCCCCCCCCCCCCCCCCCCCCCCCCCCCCCCCCCCCCCCCCCCCCCCCCCCCCCCCCCCCCCCCCCCCCCCCCCCCCCCCCCCCCCCCCCCCCCCCCCCCCCCCCCCCCCCCCCCCCCCCCCCCCCCCCCCCCCCCCCCCCCCCCCCCCCCCCCCCCCCCCCCCCCCCCCCCCCCCCCCCCCCCCCCCCCCCCCCCCCCCCCCCCCCCCCCCCCCCCCCCCCCCCCCCCCCCCCCCCCCCCCCCCCCCCCCCCCCCCCCCCCCCCCCCCCCCCCCCCCCCCCCCCCCCCCCCCCCCCCCCCCCCCCCCCCCCCCCCCCCCCCCCCCCCCCCCCCCCCCCCCCCCCCCCCCCCCCCCCCCCCCCCCCCCCCCCCCCCCCCCCCCCCCCCCCCCCCCCCCCCCCCCCCCCCCCCCCCCCCCCCCCCCCCCCCCCCCCCCCCCCCCCCCCCCCCCCCCCCCCCCCCCCCCCCCCCCCCCCCCCCCCCCCCCCCCCCCCCCCCCCCCCCCCCCCCCCCCCCCCCCCCCCCCCCCCCCCCCCCCCCCCCCCCCCCCCCCCCCCCCCCCCCCCCCCCCCCCCCCCCCCCCCCCCCCCCCCCCCCCCCCCCCCCCCCCCCCCCCCCCCCCCCCCCCCCCCCCCCCCCCCCCCCCCCCCCCCCCCCCCCCCCCCCCCCCCCCCCCCCCCCCCCCCCCCCCCCCCCCCCCCCCCCCCCCCCCCCCCCCCCCCCCCCCCCCCCCCCCCCCCCCCCCCCCCCCCCCCCCCCCCCCCCCCCCCCCCCCCCCCCCCCCCCCCCCCCCCCCCCCCCCCCCCCCCCCCCCACTCATCTGCTTATGTACACTTAGGCTGTTTCCAAATCTTAGCTATGGTGAATTGTGCTGCTATGAACATAGGGGTGCATATATCCTTTCTGATTGGTGTTTCTGTTTTCTTGGGTTACTTTATTGATTATTGAGTTTAGCTTATGCACTTTTTAAAAACTTAAAATAATTTTTTCATTATAGTTGACATACAATATTATATTAGTTTTAGGTATACAACCATAGTGATTAGATATTTATACACCTTGTGAAATGACCCTCGGTAGGTCTCCTGCCCATCTGACACCATACACAGTTATTACAGTACTAGGGGCCCGGTGCATGAATTTGTGCACAGGCGGGGTCTGGCTGGACTGCCAGGCTGGGCCGGCCAGGGGGAGGGGCCACGGGCAGTTGGCCAGCCGGCCCTGCCCCCTGGTTAAACTCCCTGTCGAGGGGACAATTTGCATATTAGCCTTTTATTATATAGGATTACTAACTATGTTCCCTGTGCTGTATCCTTACATTACACAGTTGACAGAAATACAGCAATTGTCTTTAGCATCATTCCTACAGGCGTATGTTAACAATTTGCCCAAGTCAGCTGTTAACTTTGATTACTTGGTTAAAGTGGTGTCCTCCTACTTCATTCAGAGGTTGCCAAAAGTGGTGAGGAAAGAAAGGATTATTTTCAACCTGTTTCTATTTTACTTCCTGCAATTCAGATATAGAGTAATTTCCTAATATTTAATGTAATTCTTTAAAATTAATATTCCCAGTATTTTGTGTTAGTGCATTTAAATTTCTTTTTACTTATTTGATGAAGGAATGCATTTTTTTAGATATTTGTTTGCCTAAAGATTCATGCTCAATGAGTTTAATTTTATGTAAAATGACTAATGAAATATAAGAGGTATTCTTTGATATATAGGGGCTAAGTAAAAATGTTATAAAATAGCTGTGATATTTCTCAGTCTAGAATAGCATCTGTTTTTTATTTTTATTTTTTATTTTTTTAGCATCTGCTTTTTAACATTTTCTCCTTTTACCTGTGAGACATTTACTTTTATTAGAAACTGCTCAACTTCCATGTTTTCCTTCTTAATGATAATCATGTCTCTTAATCCTATGTTGTTCATGATGCTTTGTGACTCTGATGTACATAAATTTTAGCCCATGTGAGATTGCAAGCTCCTTGCAGGCAGTATCTTACCGTGTCTTTTAATCTCCCACCAAATGGAGCAGTCCTAAATACATAGGAAATAATCTGTAGATATTTGTTGGATGTAACTTTAAGAAACTTTTTAACGTAGGTAAAATTGATGAAGAAATTACTTTTATATCACTTAGCAAACATCTACCATTTTTGCTATTGTGCATTTAACTATAAAATTTAATAATATAAAAATTTTGCTGGTTTTGTGTAATGAATAGACATGATTTTAGAATTTTAGGAATAATCCACACATAAAACTTTTGGATAATTAAACTGTTGTTAAAATGCCTCAGTATGGCTCAGTTGCTGCAGCCGCCAGCTCCCCGCTCCTCCCCCTCCCCGCTCTCCTCCCCGCTCCTCCCCGCTCCTCCCCGCTCCTCCCCGCTCCTCCCCCCCTCCTCCTCCCCGCTCCTCCCCGCTCCTCTCCCCTCCCTCCTCCTCCCGCTCCTCCCCGCTCCTCCCCCCGCCCCGCTCCTCCCCGCTCCTCCCCGCTCCTCCCCGCTCCTCCCCGCTCCTCCCCGCTCCTCCCCTCTCCCTCTCCCCGCTCCTCCCCGCTTCGCCCCGCTCCTCCCCGCTCCTCCCCGCTCCTCCCCGCTCCTCCCCGCTCCGCCCCCGCTCACCCCGCTCCTCCCCGCTCCTCCCCGCTCCTCTCCGCTCCCGCTCCCCCGCTCCTCTCCCTCCTCCCCCGCTCCTCCCCGCTCCTCCCCGCTCCTCCTCCCCGCTCCTCCCCGCTCCCCGCTCCTCCCCGCTCACTCCCCGCTCCTCCCCGCTCCGCCCCGCTCACTCTCCGCTCCTCCCCGCTCCTCCCCGCTCACTCCCCGCTCCTCCCCGCTCCTCCCCGCTCCCCCCCTCCCCGCTCCTCCCCTCCTCCTCCCGCTCCTCCCCGCTCCTCCCCGCTCCGCCCCTCCTCCCCTCTCCTCCCCGCTCCTCCCCGCTCCTCTCCCTCTCCGCTCCCCCCCCCCCCGCTCCCCCCGCTCCTCCCCGCTCCTCCCCGCTCCTCCTCCCCCCTCCTCCTCCCCTCCTCCCCGCTCCTCCGCTCCTCCCCGCTCCTCCCCGCTCCTCCCCGCTCCTCCCCGCTCCTCCCCGCTCCTCCCCGCTCCTCCCCGCTCCCTCCCCGCTCCTCCCCGCTCCTCTCCGCTCCGCCCCGCTCCCCCCGCTCCTCCCCGCTCCGCCCCCCTCCTCCCCGCTCGCTCTCGCTCTCGCTCTCCTCTCCGCTCTGCGCCCGCCGCCCTCCCGGGTCGCCGTGGAAGAGGAGGTCGCCGCACTGGTCATCGACAATGGCTCCGGCATGTGCTAGGCCGGCTTCGCGGGCTGGACGCCCCCGGGCCGTGTTCCCGTCCATCGTCGGGCGCCCCCGGCACCAGGCGTCACGGTGGGCTTGGGGCAGCAGGACAGCTACGCGGGCGACGAGGCCCAGAGCAAGCGCGGCATCCTGACCCTCAAGGGCCCCATGGAGCACGGCGTGGTCACCGACTGGGACGACGTGGGGAAGATGTGGCCTCACACCTACAACGAGCTGCGGCCCCGAGGAGCACCCGGTGCTGCTGACCGAGGCCCCCTGAACCCAGGCCAGCCGGGAGAAGAGGACCCGGACCCCGTTGGAGACTGCAGCACCCCGCCGTGTGCGGGCCGTCCAGGCCGTGCTGTCCCTGTGCGCCTCTGGCCGCACCACAGGCGTCGCATTGGCTCTGGGGACGGGGTCACGCACACGGTGCCCATGTGGCAGGGCCGCGCCCTCCCCACGCCATCCTGCGTCTGGACCCGGCGGGCCCGGACCTAAGGGCCCGGACCTGACCGACTCCCTCATGGAGGCCTCACGGGGCGGGGCCGCAGCCTCACCGCCACGGCCGCGGCAGATCGTGCGCCGCCAAGGAGAAGCTGTGCTACGTCGCCCTGGACTTGGACAGGAGATGGCCACGGCCGCGTCCTCCTCCTCCCCGAGGGGAGCTACGAGCTGCCCGACCGGCAGGTGATCACCATCGGCCACGAGCCGTCCCGGCGTCCAGAGGCGCCTTCCAGCCCTCCTGCCTGGGCATGGGGTCCGGCGGCACCCACGAGACCACCTTCAGCCCCATCATGAAGTGTGCCGTGGGCATCCGGAAGGGCCTCTTCGCCAACACGGTGCCGTCCGGCGGAACCACCATGTGCCCGGGCTTCGCGGCCCGGATGCAGAAGGGGATCGCGGCCCCGGCCCCAGCACAACGAAGATCAAGATCATCGCCCGCCCGAGCGCCGGCACTCGGTGTGGGTGGCCCGCGCCCTCCAGGCCTCGCTGCCCACCTTCGAGCAGGTGTGGATCGGCAGACGGGAGTACGACGCGTCGGGCCCCTCCATCGTCCACCGCAAATGCTCCTAAGGGAGCACAGGGTTTGCTGCGTGCGGGATTTTGTTGGGAGAGTTACACTGACACTTCTGTGGAGTTCAGCTAATGATATTTATGATTTCAGTTTAGGGTTGTAAATAAACACTTCTTTTTGTTTGGAAAAGTGCCTGGAATCATTCGAGCCAGAGTCCAGGACCCAGTGAAAGATTTGGAGGCAGCCTGGCAGGGACCCTGGCATGTGGGCAGCACTCACTGAGGATGGTGGGAGGTGCGGCTTGAGGGCTTTGACTCTTAACTTAGACCTCAGCACGCGATGCTCCCTCTTGTTGCTGGTACAGTTTTCCTTGGGCAATTTTCAGGAAGTTCTGAGAACTGCCTCAGAGCAAGTGGGTTACACTGCTGATGCGCAGAAACACTCTTGTAGTAGGAGAGACCAGAACACTGAGGAAGCCTAGGTTCCTTCTGGCCTTTTGAGTTCTGTGAACCTGTTCAGAAATAAAATGTTTGTAAACAGTTGTGTTTGTTAAGCCTTTAGCAAACTTCAACCACTTCTGTAAGAAATATGGTAGTGTAGGCTTTGCACCATCTCTACAAACAAAAACATCAAAAATGCTGCAAAAAGTTAATTTTCTTAAAGGCATCAAAGAGCTAAGAAGAAATTAAATAATTACCAGGTTAAAGAAAAAGCAAGAGTTGTGAAAACTGTGCTTGTAACTGCATTCCCTAAGAGCATTTGGCAGGTGTGAGGGTGACTTGCAGGCCTCAGGAGTGAGGGGACAGCAGCAGTGCCCATGGGATGAAATCGAGTAGGAGTTTTCCTTTCCAAAGAGAGACCACCAGAGCCTTCTCCCCGACTTATCCACGGACACGCATGGCATCGTACAGAGTGAAGAGCCATAACTCACCCAGGTTAGACTTGCCCAAATTCATGTCGCTCTGTTCTGTCAGATGCCGAATTAAGTTTAAAGTACTGCCTGATGGATCAGTGATGGCCCTAAGAACCTGACAGAAGGATATTCAAGTCCCCATTGGAAGAAAACACCTTTATCCTAGGCCTCAGATACCTTCTCAAATCATTTTTTTTTTAATCCTCACCCGAGGATATTTTTCCATTGGTTTTAGAGAGAGTGGAAGAGAGAGGGAAAGACAGAAACATCAATGTGAGAGAAACACATCAATTGGTTGCCTCCTGCACACACCCTGACCAGGGCCTGGGCCGGGGAGGAGGCTGCAACCGAGGTACATGCCCTTGACCAGAATCAAACTTGGGACCCTTCAGTCCACAGGCTGACACTCTGTCCACTGACCCGAACCAGCTAGGGCTCTTCTCGAATCATTTTACATGGTGTGGCTTGGTGGTTGAGCATCAACCTATGAACCAGGAGGTCACAGTTTGATGCCCAGTGAGGGCACTTGCCCAGCTTGCGTCCTCAATCCCCAGTAGGGGGCATGCAGGAAGCAGATGATCAGTGATTCTCTTGCATTGATGTTTCTCTCTCCCCCTCTCTGAAATCAATAGAAAACAAAACAAACAAAAAATAAGCACAGAATTCATTATGAGTAAGAGCAGGCAGAAACTGGAACTGCAGGGCCATGTAAATAGTCACAGAGCCTAAAATTATATTGTTTTATCTTTTAAGGAAATAAAAGGTAAACTTAAAATACCTATCATTATGGACCTACTAGTAGTAACAGAGTAGGTAATTCAGAACAGTCCTCCCACTGATATGCATTAATCCAGCTAGACCCGGGTCGGCAAATCTCGGCTCGCGAGCCACACGTGGCTCTTTGGCCCCTTGAGTGTGGCTCTTCCACAAAATACCACCGTCTGGGCAAGTCTATTTGGAAGTGGCGTTAGAAGAAGTTTAAGTTTAAAAAATTTGGCTCTCAGAAGAAATTTCAATCGTTGTACTGTTGGTATTTGGCTCTATTGACTAATGAGTTTGCCGACCATTGAGCTAGACAAAATCCAGCTAGAACTGAATGGCTGACTAGGCTGTGCAGAATCACTGGGCCAAGATCTGCGAGGATGGCTTCTCAGGGCTGGGTATGATTGGTGACCCCAAAGTGGAGGGTAAGAAGCTGGAGAGCACCTTGGACATTATTGTGGACGTGGTTGTATCGGTGGGGAAATGTTGGAGTCCAGGGATTATAGCAAAAGCTCTAAGATTTGAGTTCCTGTGTGACAGGGTGGTGCCAGGAGAGAGGTTAGATAGGAAGGTGCCAGTCACTGCACAGACTGCCGCTCGACCTCACATCACCCAGCGGCTGGGGGTCCCCGTCACTGAGAAGGGTGAAGGGACCTCGAGTTCCTGATGTTGCAGCTGCACAGCAGAAGCCCCTGGAGCCCCACTCGGAGGAAGGGACCATCAACCTCAGTCTCACACCAGTTTTCAGAGACAGTGTTCGACAGAGACAGGCAGTTAGGCCTATCACGGGACAAGACATCAAGGATAAAATACCAATAAAAATTGACCAACAGGTCTCAGAACTCTGCTTACTAAGTTCAAGAATATAAGTATTCACTTTTAAAAATATATATTTTTTTATTGAATTCAGAGAGGAAGGAAGAGGGAGAGAGAGATAGAAACCTCCATGATGAGGGAGAATCATGGATCGCTTGCCTTCTGCGCGCCCCACACGGGACCGAGCCCACATCCTGGGCATGTGCCCTTGACCAGAATTGAACCTGGGACCTTTCAGTTTGTAGGCTGACGCTCTATCCACTGAGCCAAACCTGCTAGGGCAGTATTCACTTTTTTTTTTTAAGTGATAGAACATTTTAAAGAAAACAGAAATCTGAAAACTGAACATTTTGTAATCAAAATTAAGAAAAAGGTATGTGAGATAACAGTAGAATAAACCAGCTGAAGAGAGAAATCGTGAGCTGTAAGGTAGGCCGTAGAAGGAATCCAGAATGGGTAAAGGAGGTCAGTTATGTAATAACAGGTGGAAACAGGCTTTTGGAGGTGAGCGCAGTGTAATATACTGTTGGATTATAGTGTTGTACACCTGAAAGTTACATAATGCTGTAAACCAGTGTCACCTAAGTAACACAAAAAATAAAAGAAAATCCAAAAATTAAAATGAAAGAATTCAGACTGGAACGTGGAGAAAAGAAGGTTGGAAAATACAAGAAAAGATTCTAAGAGGCATTAATATAGAGTGAAAAGGCCTAGTTTGTGTAAAATTGTTCAGAAGGGCTAAGAAGATAATAGGGCAGAAAAGTATTTGAAGTGATTGTCATTTAGAACTTGTCCACAGTTTCAAGAAGCCCAATGAAACCCAAGCAGGGAAAATAGTGAAGCTGCAGACATCATACTGAGACTGGAGAAAAGAAAATTAAAAGCTAGACTAACTCATAAACTTGGATTCAGAATTTCTAAATAAAGTTTTTGCAAACCAAATCATGCAGTGTATAAAAGGAATAATGTATCCCAACAACGTTGGGTTTATTCAAGGTATTTAAGATTGGCTTAACATTGGAAAATCAGTCATAGCTTTTTACATCATATTCAAAGAAGAAAAGAAAGCATATGGTCATCTCAGAAAATGCAGCAAAAGCATTTAGTAAGATCAGTATCAAATCACTTCGTAATAGGAAACTAGGAACCCAATGAAATTTCCTTAATCTGAAAAATTGTACCTACAAAAAATGTATAGCTAGCATAAAACTAATAAATAAGTTTAACAAGGTTACTAGATACCAGGATAGTAAATAAAATCAATTGTATTCATAATATCAAAGTATTTAGTATCTACAAGTAAAACTACCATGCTCATGGATTGGAAAACTCACTATAGTAAATACTTCTTTTCTTCCCCAACTCATTCATGGGTTCAGTGCAGTCCCAATTAAAATTCCTTTTTTAAAAGTCTCACATATTTATTACTGAACCAGAATACTAGTACAGAAAACTATTGACACAGAGAAATGCCCTTTCCCAGTAAACTCCCGTGACACGAGCCCAGCTGTCCAGATGGAGTGATCTTCTCAGTGATAAGGTCAGAGGCAGGCAACCAGTACACACACGCACACACACGAGAGCCTCTCAAGTGCACGTCCTCATCGGCCCAGCCTGCTGCTGCTCCAGGGTCTCTGGGAGTTGTACCTGACTTCATTACCAGTTCTCATCTGAATCCACCTGGGGAATGGGCTGATGCTGCTTTTGTTTCTTGGCTGGAAAACTCTTGATTCTGAAAGTCTTGCTAGAAAACACGGTGGGAAGAGGCAGCTTCACACACCTATGGCAGAGGATGAGAGAGCCCAATTAACATCCTTTACGTTGCGAATTAAAATTCTATTTTGTGGAAGTTGAAATGGAGATTGTAAAATTAAAATATGGACTTTCAGTGAACCAATAATGCTAAGACACTGTTTAAAAAGAATACGATGGGAGGATTTGCTCTACCAGACATCAAACTTATTGCAAAGCTGCAGTAATTTAGATACAAAGATGGAGAAAAAGACGAGTGGGACAGAATGGAACTCATACGTTGTCCTGCCCAAATGTGACACTTCGTGCACCACGTGGGAGGCACTTGCTTATGTGTATGTGGGGAAAAGTGGGGCTTATTTTGTGATTGAATATCCTTATTTTCAGAGAATGAAACTTGACCTTACCTCCTGTCACAAACACAAAATTAATTCACCTACATGTAGAAAGAGAAAGCAGACTTTGGAAGATGACGTAGGCCTTGGATGCAGGGAGCTTGTCAGTTTGATGTGGTCTCAGCGTCTCTCTGTGGACCCCATGCTTGTGCTTTGGGTGCTCCAGAGAAGAAACCAATCCTGGCCGCGTACGATGTCACGCAGCTTCCCCCCTGTGTTTTCTCCTACGAGTGTTATAGTTTTGGTTCTTATGTTAGATCTTTAATACATTTTGAGTTAATTAAAAAATGAAGATAACATAGAGAAATATCTTGACTTTGAGATTTTGTTTGGGCAAGAAAGGGACACAATAGACATGAACCATAAAGGACAGTGTTGATAAATTTGCATAAAAAATAGAAATTTGTATTCATCAAAAGAAACCAAGAAAATAATAAAAAGGCAAAAAACAGGAGGGAGAAGATCTGTATACTTATAACCCAGGAAGAAGTGGTATCCAGAGAACAGAAGGAACGCCTGCAATTTAATGGGGGAAAAGCAATCCAGTAGGAAAATGGTCAAGAGAATAAGTATTCCAAAAGGAGAAATCCAAGTAGCCAATAAATAAACGCAAAGAGAATCTGTTTAATAATCAGAAAAAGATTCACATTAAAAGCTCAGTATGATTCTGTGCTTTATCTGCCCGAGAGGCAGGAATTGAAGTCGGAGAACCGAGCCCAGGTCGGATCCACAGCAGTGGGGACGCTCACACACTGTGACCACAGAAGTTGGTGCTGCCACGTTAGGAAGCAGTTTCCTGTCACAGCTGAAGGTGCAGGCGGCCGGTTGGTGACCGCCGCTCCAAAGGTCTCCTTAAACCAGCGGTCGCCAACCTTTCGGACCTCACGGACCACCGGCTGGCGACCGCCGCAGTCTGGAGGAGCCAGTGCACGTGTACACCAGGAGACGTGTACACAGATGTGTACCAGCGCGCTGTTTATAATGACCAGATACATCCACCAGCAGCCAAATATATGAATTATGGTATGTCCAGATAATGGAATATTATTCAACAAAAAACGAATTAAGTGCTGCTGTGGGTAACAGCATGGACGTATCTGACAGTGTTAAGTGAGCAGACCAAATGTAAAAAATGCAGACATACATATGTACTGTTATAGGTCCCGTTACATGAATTTTAGGAACAGGCAAAAGTGCCCTATTGTCTTAGACGATAGAACGACAAGGAAGATACAAAAATACTTCTCAGGAAAAGGACTCCTCAGAGATGGCTTCTGGAGAGCTTCAGGCTTTCTTCTTCAGGCGGCAGTGCGGTGTTCAAGTTGTTATTCTTTAAAGAGTACTTACATGTTTTCTATTTTTCCTGACTTTTCTGTTTATATTTCACAATAACACACATTTTAAAACTTAAGTAAAAATCAAACAGTGTCTTCTCCAAAGGTCCCTTCCTTGCAGAAATGTGTAATTATTTCAAATAAGAGTTTCTAAGTGTTCTTGTACGTGCACAAGCACTTTTTTCATTCTTGCCATGGTTTTAAATTTGGTCCAAGTGAGCATGATACGATTTCATGGACTTTTCTCATTACTCTGTAATGATCAGCATTACCTTTCAATCTGAACAGTGACAGCACCCCAGAGGCGTTCTGTGGATTATCGGAAACATGAGACATGTGTGTGCTGTTCCTGTAAGTAAACAGTTTGAGCAGATGGGTTGGACAGGGCGTTTTTCCAGTTGCCTTTCATGAGTTTTTAGAATCCTGCCAAATTTAATGGAGATTCAGCTGTGAGTCTCTTGAACCTGAGTAGGCAAACCGCAGAGCTGGCTGCATTCACAATTTGAAATGGACTCAGAGATGTCGTGTCACAGACATGTGGTAGCTAGGCAGAGCTTGCTCTGGTGTTCTCATGTTGGAAGACTCCAGCAGATACTGTGAAGGCAGGAAGGTAGAACTCTTCCCCACACCCCTTCCGCCCGGGACCCAGCTGTGGGAAGTGAGGGGGTGGTATGTGACGCACGCCTCGCGGTAGAGAACAAGCAGGAATCCCTGAGGCTGCTCGGCCTGACTGTTCAGGTCCTGAGGCCCGGGTCCCGCAGACACACTGCCAGTTCGCGAGCCCTCGCGGTTTCACGTGCGCTCCCCTTACTCTCAGCTGGAATTCTTCAGTTGAGAGGAAATGGAAACATTCAACCCGAAGGACCTCTTATTTTTAGCCTCCTCACTTAATACCTTCTCAGATTCTCTAGTTGTTTCCTTAAAGCAGCTGATGAACCACAGCCCACAGCGCACGCCGCAGTGCTGGGCCCGCAGGTGCGCGCACCGTCTGCCCTGAGACCTCCCTCCGGAGACGCACGGCTGTGCAGGGAATGCTCCCTGGAGCTGCTTCCCATTTTAAATGAGGGACATGCATGTCAAGTCCATTTCAAACCAGTTTTCTAAACAAACACAGTAAAATGCTGCTTTATAAGTAATAGACACACGTTAGGATGCAATTTGTTTTAACATCGTAACAATTGATGTGAATATTTTGCTTACACAAGTTCTATTTGGAGGTAATTCAACTTGCATATCACTGTAGTTAAAATGCACTGAGTTTAGGGCATATATAAATTTTTCTGTATACGTATCAACTAAACAATGTTCTATTTTGAGATCGATATGGTCTGTGAAGTTAGGGTGTTACAAACAAGAGGCAGATTCATTCTCCCAGGAAAATGCCTGTTGTTATTGAGTACCCTGCCGCGTGCAGAGGGTGCGATCCGTGTCTGTGAGCCCACATGTTAAATAAAACGTGGCTGTGTCCTAACTCTGTCTTAGAAACTTACATAGAGGGTTTAAAAAAAAGCGAAATTCTTTATCTTTAACCAGATAAGCTCTACCTACCCCTCTCACTCTGTGGAAAATATAAAACATATCAGATGAGTTCTGGGTCCTAATTCTGGCTCTGTTTGGGCATATTCCTAGGCAAGTCACTCCACTAGATTGTGATTTCTTTATAATACAGGAAGTAGATTGAATTAGAATATCTTTAGGGCCCTGGCCACCTCTAAAATTATGTGATGTTTTCCTTCAAACATGTCATATATGTAGATCCTGTAAGCAGAAGATATTCAGATGAGTAAAACAGTTTTTAAAGCTTCTCTCTTCTAGAATGTTTAGACTTTTCCAAAATAGTTTTATTCTATAACCACTCTCAGAAAAACCCAGGTATAAATGATATACTTACAGGGTAGGAAGATAGTGAAGAATTTATTTTTATTTATTTATAATTAAACATATTTAATATAAATATAAAATAATTATAAATTTTAGAATTATTTTTTTTTTAAATTTAATAAATCTTTATTGTTCAGATTATTACAATTGTTTCTTCTTTCCCCCCCCCCATAGCTCCCCTCCACCCGGTTCCCACTCCACCCTCTGCCCTTACCTCCCCCCCGACTGTCCTCATCCATAGGTGTACAATTTTTGTCCAGTCTCTTCCCACACCCCCCACACCCCTTTCCCCCTGAGAATTATTAATCCACTCCCATTCTATGCCCCTGATTCTGTTATATTCACCAGTTTATTCTGTTCATCAGATTTTTTATTCACTTGATTTTTAGGTTCACTTGTTGATAGATATGTATTAGTTGTTCATAATTTTTATATTTACTTTTTTCTTCTTCTTCCTCTTCTTAAAGAATACCTTTCAGCATTTCATATAATCCTGGTTTGGTGGTGATGAACTCCTTTAGCTTTTTCTTATCTGTGAAGCTCTTTATCTGACCTTCAATTCTGAATGATAGCTTTGCTGGGTAGAGTAATCTTGGTTGTAGGTTCTTGCTATTCATCACTTTGAATATTTCTTGCCACTCCCTTCTGGCCTGCAGAGTTTCTGTTGAGAAATCAGCTGACAATCATATGGGTTCTCCCTTATAGGTAATTAACTGTTTTTCTCTTGCTGCTTTTAATATTGTCTCTTTGTCTTTTGCCCTTGGCATTTTAATTATGATGTGTCTTGGTGTGGTCCTCTTCGGATTCCTCTTGTTTGGGGTTCTGTGAGCTTCCTGGACTTGTAAGTCTATTTCTTTCACCAGGTGGGGGAAGTTTTGAGTCATCATTTCTTCAAATAGGTTTTCAGCATCTTGCTCTCTCTCTTCTGGCACCCCTATAATTCTGATGTTGGTACGCTTGAAGTTGTCCCAGAGGCTTCTTACACTATCTTCAACTTTTTGGATTCTTTTTTCTTTTTGCTTACCTGGTCGAGTGTTTTTTGCTTCTTTGTATTTCAAATCTTTGACTTGATTCTTGCGTTCCTCTGATCTGCTGTTGGATCTCTGTATAATATTTTTTATTTCAGTGTATGCTTAATTTCTAGTTGGTCCTTTTTCATATCCTTGAGGGTCTCCTTAAATTTATCGGCCTTTTCTAGGAAATTCTTGAAAACGCTTATAACCGTGGTTTTGAACTCTATATCCAGTCATTTGTTTTCCTCCATTTCTTCCATTTGTGATCTGTTTCTTTGTCTCCTCATTTTCACTGCTTCCCTGAGTTGGTAGGGTGGCTTTGTGTGCTAGGTGTCCTATATGGTCCAATGGATTGGCTTCCCAGCTACCTGAGGTGGACATTCTTGGTGCACCCCTTTGTGGACTGTGTGTACAGCCTTGTTGTAGTTAAGTCTTGATTGTTGTTGGTGTCACTGGAAGGAATTGACCTCCAGGCCAATTGGCTGTGAGGACCCGCTGTGTCTATAACGGAAGAATTGCTGTGCTGGAGACACGTTTATGGGCTGGGACTTGTTTCAGTGGGACTTTTGTGCTCACTGAGTCTGCCTCTTGAATGTGTCCCTTATGAGAGTAGTTGAAATCTGGTGTCATCTCACACAGACCACTAGATACACTAGCCTCTGGATCGCCAATGGGGTGCAGGTCAGCTACTGTCTGAGGCCACCCAGCAGGAGCTACAGTGAGAACTACAGTTTTCTCCTCTTTGCTTGGGGTTTGGAGGTTTTAGAGCAGTCTGACCCGAGCTGCAGTTTGTTTGGTTAAGCTGTGATAGGGCAGGCCATTTATATGCAAAAGCCACTGCGAGGATCTTGGGTGGGTTTGTAGATTGTGCGGGGCGGGGTCTCATGGCGTCACTAGGCTAGGGCGTGGCAAATAGCGATGACTGCCAGTCAGCCTTCCCTGCATGGAGAATTCTGTTTTTAATATTTATTTGTTAAATGACCACATAGTATGTCCTATAAAGGTCTCTCTTAAGCTTTCCAACTCATATTATAATTTTCAATCTTAGCTGGTGAACTGACTTTGTACTTTGATTACCAAAAAAATGTTTTTAAATCTATTTATTTTGTAAACTTAAAATACGTTACCAGCAAATATTAAGAACAAGCAATGAACCACAAAATTAAGTTTTTGTCATGCATGTTTCTGGGTGTCTAGGTTGAGAAAGGACAGGCGGAAGATATATTTGGCAGTGTCAATAGGCAAGCCCTCACTGGAGTATTTTTTTCTTTTTTCAAGCATTACTCTGCCACCAGTGAAGTCTCATTATTTCTAAATGTCCTAATCAATGAGGTCATGAAAGATTGATTTCAGGAGCTGCCACTGTGTTTATGACAAGAAGCATATGGAGTCATTTATGGGAGTAGGTAGTAATTCTCCTGTTAATTAGCAAGTCAGGGAATCAGTAAGCCCATCTGACATGTCTTCAGGTGGTCAGGAAAGTCTCCCTGGTGTCCATCACTGACAGAGGAGGAGACTCATATTGCTAATTGAAATCCCTACGAGAGCAAATATATACCATCCTATGGTGGGTAGGAGAGAGGGAGCAAATCTATACAAGTCTCCAATATATATGAGTTGGTTGCATTGATTTTCCTCTGCTGATGGCCTGGGGTAGACACAGAATGTCCTTAGGAAATATAAAGTTGATTACAGCAGCTCCTTTTTATTTAAGACTTTCAGAATTGCAACTACCAGTGTTTCAAAAAATATATATTTGAATATTTTAAACAAACATTGTAGGTCTGTTAGAGTAATGTGTGCTGTAGAAAAAGTGCAGCACAAACGTTTTCTCATTTATTGTGAGGCTGGTTTAAGGACCACACTATCTTCTATCATATGAGAGTACTGCCGGAAACCAATCAGTTTCACTAAAAGAGATGTTGACAGGAAGCCAGGAAGGCTGGTCAACAACCTTAATTGCTCTAACCACTCACCCTTTAGTTGAGACATTGTTAGCTGAAGCAGCCTCCACCTCTGTTTGTCCTATGTAAATTTCTGTAATTTCCTGCCTAAGGTGTTTTCCCCATAGCCTCAATAAAAGGGATAGCAGGGCCAGAGCAAAGAATAGTTCTCCCATTAGAGTTGGACTACCGCCTGGCCACCCATATCGCCAAATTAAATTTCTTCAAGTCTCTTTTCATTTGTGTGCAGCCCTTCTCCAGAACTCGAACCCTGAACCAGAATCCTGAACCATGCGGGATGTGGAAAGGGGATCCCACAGAGTACTATCATTTATTTGGCTATTCTTCTGTTTGGGGGACTTCAGGTTTACAAGCTATTTTTAAATTACTATACTACATGTTCATTGTTAAAAACAAAATTAAGCAATACAGAAGTATATAATAGAATTAGAGGCCCGGTGCACAAAATTCGTGCATGGGGGGGTTATCCCTCAGGCCAGCCTGCACCCTCTCTAATCTGGGACCCCTCGAGGGATGTCCGACTGCCTGTTTAGGCCCGATCCTGGTGGGATTGGGCCTAAACGGGCAGTTGGACATCCCTCTCACAATCCAGGACTGCTGGCTCCCAACAGCTCACCTGCCTGCCTTCCTGATTGCCCCTAACCACTTCTGCCTGCCAGCCTGATTGATGCCTAACTGCTCCGCTGCCAGCATGTTTGCCCCTAACTGCCCTCCCCTTTAAGCCTGGTCACCCCTAACTGCCCTCCCCTACAGGCCTGGTCCCAACTGCTCTCCCCTGCAGGCCTGGGTCCCACCCAACTCCCTTCCCTACAGGCCTGGTCACCCCCAACTTCCCTCCTCTGCTGGCCTGGTCACCCCTAACTGCCCTCCCTTGCAGGCTTGTTGCCCCCAACTGCCCTCCCTTGCAGGCCTGGTCCCTCCCAGCTGCTCTCCCCTGCTGGCCATCTTGTGGTGGCCATCTTGTGTCCACATGGGGGCAGGATCTTTGACCACATGGGGGCAGCCACATTGTGTGTTGGAGTGATGGTCAATCTGCATATTACTCTTTTATTAGATAGGATAGAGGCCTGGTGCGTGGGTGGGGGCCAACTGGTTTGCCCTGAAGGGTGTCCCGGATCAGGGTGGGGGTTCCCTTGGGGTGTGGGGCGGCCTGGGTGAAGGGCCTGTGGTGGTTTGCAGGCTGGCCACGCCCCCTGGCGACCCAAGCAGAGGCCCTGGTATCTGGAATTTATTTACCTTCTAAAATTGAAACTTTGTAGCCTGTAGCAGAGCCAAGCCTCCTGCTCGCTCTGTGGCTAGCAGCCATTTCTCTTGGGATTGATGTATCTTCTATAATTGAAACTTTGTAGCCTGGAGCGGAGGCCTAGGCCAGCCAGGGCTGCAGAAGCTTTGCTTCCTCCATTGCCAGGGTAACCCAAGCCTCCCGCTCTTTCCAGCTCAGTGGCTGCTGCCATTTCTGTTTGGATTTGTTTACCTTCTATAATTGAAACTTTGTAGCCTTGAGTGAAGGCTTAGGCCGGCAATGGCAGAAGGAAAGCTTGGCTTCCTTTGTTACCGGGTAAACCCAAGCCTCCCTCCTGCTCTCTGTGGCTGTAGCCATCTTGGTTGGTTTTATTTGCATATTTGCTCCTGATTGGCTGGTGGGTGTGGCTTGTTGGCGTAGCGGAGTTAGGGTCAATTTGCATATTACTCTTTTATTAGGTAGGATAAGCGAAAGCCCCTCACTTTCCCCTCCTAGCCCCTCTTCTCAGACATAACAACTGAGATTTTTACAGGCCCTGCCCCCAGTTTTTTCACTTGTTTCACACCTAATTTGCAGGCAGTTTTGTATAGCATCTGCTGTTATTGAATCTTCCTGAAGCATTCAACTTCATTTGCATAGGAGCTTTCTTCCTAGCATGTCTTTAGTTTACTTGACATTAATCTAAATTACATAAGATAGTGAAGAATCAATGGACATAGAGTTGTCTGGGAAAAGATACAACACTCAGGCAGAAGAAGAATGTTCACTGGGATGTAGGCATCATTCTGCATGTTTTACAGGGAGATGAAGGGTGTCCCCTAACCATCGTAATGGCTAAGTGGAGGTCAGGTGCAGGTGGAAGGGCTTATACTATACTAATTCATATGCCTGTCTGGTTTGCAGGCATTTCCCATTCCTCCTTGCCAACATTATGCATTATCGATCCATAATGCATTTTAAAGCTGTAAAATGTTTGTCAGTGAACAACATCAAAACCCTAGAATTTATTGAGCATCTACTCTTGTAACACTTGCTAATCTTATTAACTCATCATAGTAATTTTGTAATTTTATCTCCATTTTGAGAATAAAGACATCAAGACACACAGAGATTCACTAGCTTGGCCAAGGTCACACCATAAGTGACAAAGATAAAAAAAAAAAATTTTTAAGAAAATTTTTATTTGGCATAGTCAATTTACTTCATGAGTGAGCTATTTAGTATTTCAATGCCATATATCCACACAATAAGTTAAAACATTCTGGAAAAATATAGAAGTAGTATCTGTAGTATACGAAATATATTTTTGTTTCATGACCTAAAACTTTCAGAATGGTTTGTAAAACTTATTAAGTTTATATTGAGCCTACAAGGTACTTTTCTATTTTTACAAACTAGTGGAAGAGAATGTTAGAAGTTAAGTAACCTTCACAGATATTTAGCCAACTCTCTCATCCTCTTGTGAAATATGTGAATGAAATGTGCTGATGCTTCAAGTCTGTAAAGGCATTAGCGATGTAGATTGGAATGGGAATTTCCTGCACTCTTAGAAGATACCATGGTCCCCTTTCTGTGGACCTACTGAATGTCTCTGCTGTGGCATGTTTTTGTAGCACTAGTTAAGACCTGCATTTGTCTTTACTCTTGTAGGTGGTATTCAGACATAAACGAGACAGACACACACACACCAGCTTTCTAAGCCATAGTTTCTGCAGATGTTTGTTTGATAACACTCTTAATTACGGGTTGCCTTGAATTTTCACATACTTCATCCCACAAGATGATGTTTTTGGCATGGCCATCCAGATACCATTGATGTTTTTGTCCACCATCCAGATACCATTGCTGACACATACTTCCAAACAGGAAAAGTATTCTTTACCTTATTCTCTTAAATTTTTCCTAGACCGGAAAATGTTAGTGAACAGCAAACTCTGTGGAGTAAAAATGATCTGCAGGTCTCGCTGAGTACTTGCAGGAGGGTTTGTGTAGGACCATTTTAGAAGTAGAATTACAAAATGCATGTTGCATCCAGCCTTTTGTGAGACACTCTTCCTTGCTTGTCTTTTGAGGTCCCTGGTTTAGGGTGAAGTGCTGCTCAGCCGAGTGGCGAGGGAGAGCGGTGGTCACCTTTGCACAGGAATCCCTGCCACGCCGTGAGGAGGACGCTGGAGGGGGAAGGTTGAAGCAGTGAAACACATTAGGCCCCTTGTGTTCTGATTGGAAATCTCTGTGGCAGAATAAAGGATGGGGAGTTCCATTATTAAAGGCCCCGTGTGAGTCCTGTCCTCTGGAAGGCTTCTCACTCCCTTGTCCTGTCTCCTCAAAGGCCGCCCGTCCTCTGCACCCACTCTGGTTCCCTCTCACGCATCTGCTGTTGGTTAGTACCGTGGTCGGCAAACTGCGACTCGCGAGCCACATGCGGCTCTTTGGCCCCTTGAGTGTGGCTCTTCCACAAAATACCACGGCCTGGGCGAGTCTATTTTGAAGAAGTGGCGTTAGAAGAAGTTTAAGTTTAAAAAATTTGGCTCTCCAAAGAAATTTCAATCGTTGTACTGTTGATATTTGGCTCTGTTGACTAATGAGTGTGCCGACCACTGGGTTAGTACATTGTATGCTTCCACCCCTGTGCCTCGCAATTACTTACGGTTTTTAAAAAGTAAATGCGGATGACTGTATGATTCTGTCTCCTTTTTTGTTGTGTTTTACGTTTTTTTTTTAATATAAAAATTAAAAGAAAAAGATGCTTTGGGACCTCCACAGACTGCCTAACTAAAACCCTCCACCAGTAATTTTGAGCAGGGTTGAGAGTCATTGCTCTGCCTGACAGTTCATTTGCTAGTTTGTCTTCTCATCGGATTGTGGAGTCTTTGAGGATCCCTTTGTGTCTGTGTCCCTAGCAGTAAGCCCAGAGTCTGACATATTACTAGGTACTCAGTAAAGACTTACTGAAGAAACCACAAAACTAATGAATGGATGAGATTGTTCAGTCAACCTGGAAAAGGATAAAGAGAAAGCTAATGGTGTTTGTATATATAAAAGGTTTTTTAGGAAGGGATTGGGGGGGAAAAAAAGGGTTTTTTATAAAAAGGTCTAAGATACACTATTCTACTTTCTTTGAGAATGAGAAATAGGCCATAATGCACAACTTCATAGACTGTATTATGAAGATTTCTTTGCCTATAAAGATTACTAGACGATGTCAATAGATGATTTATGAAGGGTGTGGACTCCTTTCGTAAGATGGTAGCTAGAAGTGTTCCCCTGCACACTGGAGACTTAAGCCAGAGTCACCCATGATGTGTGGTTCTAGACCGTTGGGCCAGGACAGAGTTGGTGAGAAAAGTTAGAATAATTGGGTCTCAGGGTGAGCCGACTAAGACTATGAAGTATTTACATGAAGCTGTTCTAGTCTGGGGTCCTAGGTGTAGAGATGGAGCTGAGCATCCTGACGGGAGGCAGAGGCAGAGGCAGAGGCAGAGGCACGCAGAAACGCGAGCTGCAGCTCCAAGGCAGCAGTGCACCGTGGGCCCAGGAAGAAGGTAGCCTGAGGCGGGGACTGACTGGACTTGCTGAGCTTTCTCCTTCCTGGTGGGGGCTGTTCGGGGACAGGCTGGGAGTTTGAAAGAAACTGTAGAGGGCTCGACATCTCTCTGAGAAACAGCACGGAGCTACCAGTGGCAGGAACTAAGCTAGGTGTACAAATTCATGCTGTTGTCTTTGATTTTATAATTGCATGTTTCAGAGTGAATCTAGTGGTTTTGAATTAAAATATAATGATACAATATGACTGAAGTTAGGTCAGTTTTTATTTTAGCTGACAGTGTTCAAAATAAAACAGATTCTTTTGTTTTCATTGGAATAGTAGAACTCTCTCCCTTCTCCAATCTTCATAAAAGGTCTTTGCGATGTATTTTACAAATTCAGAATGTTGGCAGAATGACAAAGAAGGTCATAGTAAATGCAGTGGAAAAAATTAAGACTTAAATTTCTCATATAGTGTAGTTAGTATGCATTGCCTCATATTATGGACTGTAAGAAACCAGGTCCTCTGATTTAATATATTTGTTACCATGTCTCAAAATGACCTCCCTTCCATTTTGTAATCACTTATTTACATATGTAGAAATTAAAAAAATTAATTTATCTGTCCTTCATGTTAAAAGTCATCGTTAAGCTCTCAGTATGTGAGGCCCAGGAATACAAATGTAGGAACTGTAAACATTTATAGACTGTCATAAAAATTCAGCCAGCAAAATTCTAACATAATAATTTATAAATATAAAGTAATTTAATTGTATAATTTATAATTATAAAGCAATAGAATTTGTTCTGCAGTGCCTTCTTAATCAAAAGATAACTTCATGTCTTCCAAAGACCCGGATTGGACCTGAATAAACGACTGTGCATCTTTTCAGGAAAGCTGTGCAGAGGCCATGACAGTCATGTCCCATGGAATTAAGGACATGAGGAATGGGATTGGAGTTAGAGGTTTTATTCCAAACTTTGCCACTTAAAATAATTGAAGATAAAAAACACAGAAGGTTAACATATTTTAAAATTCTGTTCCAATTAGAAATTGTCCTTTAAAGAGAAAATTTTGCCCTTTTTTCTACAGGTTTCTAATGCTTTTGTCTCTCATATTACTTATTTTTGCCTCTAAGTATCTGCAACACTATCTTTGGTGCATGTGCTGTGAAGACTGATGACAAACAACACTATGACCTCCCAAAGCTGCTCCCTTGGTGACCACTAATGGTTTATCTAGTGTCAAACAAGATCTTTGTTTTCTTGATTTTAGATAAATTTGCAGCCCACTGCCTCACCAGTCATGATGTCAGTTGTTTACATTTCAGCAAAATGTTTGTCGTAACTTTCAAATACAGGGGAACTGTGGACAGACGGTATTTATCACGCTGCAGAGACTGTCAGGAACGGGTGGCCTCAGCGGAGCGGAGGCGAGCTCAGCGTTTCTGTTTTAATCTGCGGGGTCAGGCCGCTCCCTGGGGCGCCCACTTGCAGCGCGAGGAGAGGACCAGCATGGGACTTCTGTACTGGTCGCCATGTGTTGCTCTCAGTTATATTTTCACAAAAGGTGTTTTGTAGATGAAGCTGAGGTCGAGAAGACGCCGTCCCAGCATTGGAAGCGATACCATCGCTCTTCCAAAGTGAGAGGGGAGCTCAGGGGTAGACCGTTTCCTGGTGACAGTCTCTGTCAGGAGAGAGGGGGGTTCTTAGAAAGCAGGGGTGCCCTGTGCTCGCACCGTGGTCATGTCAGCTCTTACGGCCACGTAAAGCTGCCTCTCAATTCCGGGGCTTCCCACAGTCTCTTATTGGGCAGGAGGGAAGGGGGAGTGTGTAAGGGAATGTAATGTTGCTTAAGATGTGTGCACACCTGGGTAGGTGCTACATAAACGTTGAGTCATTTAATGTAACCTTCCTGCTGGAGACCCCCAGTTCGTGGCCTCCTGCCTCCCGGGGCGTGCTTTCTCACTGTTGGTGAGAATGGGTCCCCGTCCCGCCTGCGCCGCTGTCCTTTCTGTGCTACCTGTGAGCTGGCTCCTGTCGTGGCCCCATGTCCTCTGCTTATCGGTGCCTGCTGTTTGCCTCACCAGGCGTTTCCTTTAGAAAACCCAGCATCAGTGCCGTCCTTGGGGCCTTAGAGAGCACGGTGAGGGGGGTGGGCCCTCAAGTGACAGATAAATCGATGAACGAAAAGTCAGCGTCCACCTGCACAGTTAAAAGAAAAATAAAGGTAAGGAAAGTCAGTGATGGGGAAATCACCGGAACGGCTTGATGACTTGTCATGTTTTCACCTCATCGGGAGTGTCGTCGTCTCTCTGACACGGAGAGCAGCGTGGGAAGGAGACGCCTCAGCTTCTTCCCGGGGTGCGCGTCCCTCCGTGCCCTCCCCTTCCTTCTCCAGGAGCAAGGTCCTGAGGCTCTTCCTGCTCCCCAGTCTGGGGTCTGGGAGGTAAGTGGGTGGGACTGTTTGGAGGCTGATTGAACCTGATTGGTGGTCTGAGCCACCCTAGCAGCCCCTCCTGCTGGAAGAGTCAAGGTCTTGGTCATTGACTAGAGAGCCCGGCCATATGGTATTTGAAGAAATACAGCATTCAAAGAGAACTTAAATGTTTGTTTTCTTCTGTTTGCCACAAATCACAATTGTAGACAAGCAGACTGCAATAGGAAGTTTTCAGCAAGCAGGATCGTAGAAGTTGGTGGGATCTTAGAACAGATGCTCTATTTCTCCACCCCTGATAGTAACAGGACTAATGCTGGTATTTGCAGACTGCTCCGTGGTTTCCAAAGAACCTTTCCCTCTGTTTGCCCTGGGAGTACATCTTTTTACAGAAGGTAGAGCAAAGCTCGCGGGTCAGTAGGAGGCATAATGAGGTCAAGGAGACCCACTGTGCCTGGAGGGTGGCAGGTGGGAGAGCGGGGTTCCGCTTGCTCTGAAGAAGAGCGGGTGCTGTGGCTCCGGGGTGATGTGATGCCGGGGTTTCCCTGCCGGCCCGGGACAAAGCAGCAGGCATCTGCTGGGGAGCAGAGCGAGGACAGCGTCCGTGGTTCAGTGCCGTCACTAGAGGTGACAGACAGGCCAGCAGCGATCTGTGTGCCCACGGCTGCCACTGCCCAGAGCCAGGAGACTGGGAACACAAGAAAGCAGTGCAGGCGGATCGTCGTCATGACCCTCATTCTGTGCCAGTCACCGTCCTGAGTTCCTCACGTGGAGCCACACATCTAACCCTTCCGGAGCCTGTTCCTCTTCTCAGCCCATTTCACAGTGAGAAAGCTGAGCCCTTGTCCAAGGCTCCTTCCGCAGCAGCCACCAGTGGGCAGGCTTTGGAAGCTCTGGGTGCCAGAGTGCGTGCCATTCAGCACTGCAGTGCCCTGGCCGGGCGGACGGACGTTCGCCCGGCCTCGTGCTGGCCTGCACGTGTCCCTGGAGTGGCTGTCGAGCGGGGGACGTCCTCACACACTCTCGGGGCCGTCACTGCAAAGCCGTGTTTCCGTCCGAGCAAGACACCTGGTGGTAGGGAGTGTTTTCCAGCCCAGTGAGGAAAACAGGCTGAAAATGGAGGGGATGGTGGTGACTTTCGGATCAGGTTTATAAAAGAGAAAAATAACAGATTCCGTTGATAGGCTTGTGGGCCCTCCAAATGGGGCATGAGCTCTCAGTGGAACGTTAGCTGTGAAGACATGGGGCGCAGACACCTGGGCTGAGATACGGTTTGGATCTTCAGCTCAGCTCAGCCAGGAAAACGGCAGAAATGGATAGCAGTCTGTGGAGGAGGAGAGGATAGACCTGAGGGGAGAACCCGAGGAGAAGCAGTATTTACTGCAGAGACTGACACACTACAGCCTGGACAAGGCTGGCCCGCTGCCGTGCTTTAATGGCCTGCAAACAGAACGGCCTTCACGTTGATGGAGGGCTGGGGTGTACATCAGAGCCAGGATTTTGCCTCTTAGCCTGAAAACTTAAAGTCTTCACTATCTGGTCCTCCAAGAAAGTTTCCTGAGCCGCCTCTGGCAGAGGAGAAGGAGCCTTCAGAGGCAGAGATGAGTGCTGAGAGGGATGGTGAGAGTCAGAAGAGCTGTCAGTCCGCCGGGGAAGACGGGCTTTCAGCTGGGGAGACGGTCATGCTGGTGTAAGCTTATGCACCGGCACCTCTCTTCTGCGTCAAATACTTAACGGGAGTAAAAAATACTTTAAAAGAAACTCAGGATATAGCCAGGTTAGAAACAAAATTGGGATTTCTGTGGCCCAGAAATGGAACGAAGAGGGCCTCAAAGTGGTGAAAAGGGCAGAAGCCGCGTTCTGTGCCGCTCCCCGTCCACACGGGCTCTGGGAGCCAGGATGGGCTCCTGCGGACCTCGGGGGGCCCGGGGCCCGTGGGAAGCTGGGTTCACCACCTGAGGTCCGCTCATCGAGGAGGTTCAGGACGAACTGCCAGCCGCTCCCGGGAAGCTCCAGGCCTGGCAGGAGCAGAGCACAGGCCTAGGTCCCAGTCACCTGCAGCTCAGCAGCGGGGTCTGAAACGTCGCCTGTGTTCCTGCTGGCGCTCCCGCCTCTGAGCCCGTGAGTGGCTGGAGTGACCAGGGGCACAGAGGGACAGACAGTGTAGGACAGGACACCTCTAGCTCCAGAGGTGCTACAAACAAAGACTGCAGGCGTCACTAAGTCAGATGCTGGGAAAGACAGCCATGAAACCATTTTTAAAAATAGAATAAGAATTTATAGCAGATAAAATTTTATAAAATCATCTGAGAAAGATTTTTTTTTTTTTAAAAAAATATATTTTATTGATTTTTTACAGAGAGGAAGGGAGAAGTATAGAGAGTTAGAAACATCAATGAGAGAGAGAGAAACATCGATCAGCTGCCTCCTGCACACCCCCCACTGGGTATGTGCCCGCAACCAAGGTACATGCTTCTGACCGGAATTGAACCTGGGACTGTTGAGTCTGCAGGCCGATGCCCGATCCACTGAGCCAAACTGGCTAGGGCGTGAGAAAGATTTTTAAAGAAATATATTTCGTATACTTCAGGAGATAGATGAAAATATCCATTTAAAAACAGCAGGAAAGCATGAAAAATAGGCAGAGGAAATAATAGGTAATATGAAAAAAACTAAAATCAAGGAAAAAATATAGTTTTTGAAATTAAAAATAAAGTCAACAATATTTAATAGAGACTCCAAGTAGGTGGAGAGAGAATCAATAGCTTGAGAATTACTGTTAAGGAATATACTTAAAACACACAGCAGAAAAACAGATGGAAAGAGTGAAAGAATGGTGAAGAATCATAGAATGTGGACTTTGGGGTTTGTTCCATGCATTTATTTGGAGTTCCAGGAGGAGAGAATGCAGAGAAAAGTGGAGTTAGTGTTTGACACCAACTCCTGAGAATTTTCAAGAATTGAAGAAGGCATGAATTGATATCATAGTGAAACCTCAGAAGATCAAAGAGAATAAAGTGTTTAAGAGTAGAGACGGATGATCTACAAAGTTCCGTTAGACCGGTAGCAAACTTCTTGTCAGGAGTCAGAGGTGTCCAAGAGAACAGAGCTGCGTCTTCCGAACGTGTGACATTGACCAGGAAGTGTGTGCCCAGTGAAACGTGAGTCAAGAATTCCGGCAAAATGGAAACATTTCCAGACATTCGGAGGTAAAGAGGTAGGACCACAACAGGCCCTCACAGGAGAACAGCTGAGAGGCGGACGGCAGCCAGAAGAAAGTGGCCCAGTGCACACGCTGGGGCTGGAAGCGTGCGGAGCCTGGCGATTGTAAACACGCGTCCGTTTGTGTCATTAACCACTGACAGAGCTGAAAACTACAATTTTATTTTATTTTTTTTAAAAAGGAAAGGGAAGAAAAACTAACCCTTTCGTTCATGATAAAATAGGAGGAGGGTATATAAATGGGGGTTAAAATAGGCCGAGGGCCTTAGGATATGAATGGTAAGATAGGCCTTCGGGAAAGAAGAGTTTCTCGTTAGGTGGCTATTCCTGTGAATGGAAATTCCCGTACAGGAATAGTGTCATCGTTTGTATCCTAGATGAAGGATTCAAAATCAGATAAATCACACATCAGGCCAATGATGTCCTAAGGCAAAGATGAAATTACTTGATGTAGCCTTGAAAATCATTAACGGTAAAATTCTAATAGCGGTTAATGAAAATAGACACCTAGATAAGGAATACCTATTTTCTAAGTACATGTAGAAAATCCAATTTTACCAATAAATAAGTTCAACCTAGGTACAGAGGGAAGAATAATTATGCAGTAAGTTATAAATAATAAGTGAATATATTTTAAAAGTATTCACTTAGATATATGTTGGCCTTGTTTCTAATGGATTTATCAAAAAAAAAAAAAAAAAACATCAAAACAAAACAAAATCAAAAACAACAACAACAGAAAACCTGGTAATCCAAATGGAAATACCTCCCAGGAGTAATGGTCTCTCTTCTCTGGGCTGTGAGGGCACTTGACCCCTCACAGGACAAGGTCCAGTTTGAGCCTTAGCGCACACCTGTCTGGCTGTACCTCCTCCTGTGGACACTGGTTCCCCAGGCCTCGCTCATGGCTCTGTCCTCACAGGTGGCCTTGTGGTCTGCACATGGCACAGAGCTGGTGTGCACGGCTGTTTCAGGGCCTGAGCTTTTCTCTCTTTCACTGTAACAGCAAAGCATTCACAGTATGTTGCTGCTGCGTGTTGTCTTGCTAAGCTGTGAAATCTTTACAGATTTGCTGGTAAAGTTTGTGTTTGAATAATTGGGCCATTAACCTTTTGCACTCGGATGGCGAGTGTGACTCGACATGGTTAGCATCGGTAGCAGCTCGTATGTCGAACTGTATTGAATGTATCAGTAATTTGAAATATAAAAAAATCCAAATAAATAAGTTTGTATGAAAAGAAACTCCAGCTTTTTATTCTACTGCCGCGCTTTGTGAAATCTGGGGTATTTAAAAAATTAAATCCCGAGTAGAATAAAGGAATTGAGAAAAAAGCAAGCGAGTGCAAAGGGTTAAGATAAGTAAGGTTTGTGTGAAGCTCATTGTATTGATGTTTTGAAGGAATTTCAAACCCTGTTGGAGATAACAGGGTCTTATTTAAGTCCTGACAGTCATTTCAGTCTTATGAGAGCCAGGAATTGATAGCGTATGTGAGGTAAGTGAGGTGGGAGAGGTTAAGTGAATTCACCCTAACACACACAGCAATTGGGGGTTTGATAGTTGATTTATTCACTTTTTTTTTTTTTTTTTTTTTTTTGGTGACTAAGACACTGAAGTAGAAAGTATATCCTCCTCTTCAGCATACATGGCTAACATGCTGTAATTGTTGTTTCCCATCTATAACGCGTGTATTTTCTTTTAAAAAATAAGTGCACAGCAATTTCTCCTCCTCTGTGCTCTCAGAGCCCTCTGCCCATACTTCTGGGACACCTTCTATGAGTCCTTTGTCTTCCTAACACAGACTCACCTCCGTGCTCCCATCAGATGATGCCCACAGGGTTTATGGCATGACGGGAAGGAATGAGTCCCTGAGCAGTTTCATTATCTTTGGAATTTGGGTCCTGAGGGGTTGTTTACATTTCACATTTTCTGAAGTACATAAATTTTGAATTTGTTGACTACTTGTTTGCTCTGTATCAGAGTTCCATAAAGGGCAATCAGTGACTGTCCCGGACCCCAGACACCCAGTAGTCTTCCTGGTCTGCATTTTGGAAATGTGCTGGCTTCTGTGAGAGAGAAATGTGTCCTCCCCTATCAGAACCTGGAATCGGACTTTTGTCTGATACCAAGTTTTCCTCATTTTGTGCAAATATATAATTCTGATCTATTACTTAAGACTTTATAACTCTGGTCCTGTCAACTGAGTCTGAACCTTTTGTAAAGTAGAAAATATTTTTATAAAATATTTCAATAATTTGTGTTTTTAAATACAATTTTTAAAAAATGTTATTTTATTGATTGAAGAGAGAGAAGGGAGAAACATCAATATAAGAGAAATATCAATTGGTTGCCTTCCATAGGTGCCCCTGACTGAGGACTGAACCCGCAACCTAGGTACGTGCCCTCGACCAGGAAACAAACACGTGGCCCTTCGCTGTGTGGGCCAATGCTCCAAACACTGAGCCACACCATCCAGGACAATAAGTTGTGTTTTTTTTCATTAAACCATTTTCTTAACATTTTTAAATGCTGTATTGCGATATAAACACATAACATAAAATCCATCCATTTAACGTGTGTAATTCACTTTTTGGGGGGGATATTCACAGAATTGTGCAACTGTCACTATAATCAGATTTTGAAACATTTTCATCCCCCCAAAAAGAAACCTACCCACTTAGTCTTTATTCCCAGTCCCCATCCCATAGCATTTGTTAACATTTACACTTACGATTGAAACACTTATTTACCTATCTTGTCTTAGTATAAAAATCTTAGGTTTCATTGTGTGTGTGTGTGTGTGTGTGTGTGTGTGTGTGTGTGTGTGTGTGTTTCAACCATTTATTTCTCTGTACCATCCAGGTTTTCACAACTTACTATAACTTTATGTGTTTATATGAGCTCCAAATTTCGTAATTTGAAAATATCATTTTACTTGTTTTCTTTCTAAGTATAAAACTTAAAAATGAGTATTATTTGGAGAGCAACTGTGGCTTTCTTGACAGGATTTAAATCTGCAGTCTTTTGAATGGCTCACTACCAGTGACTCGATGGGCGGTTATGTGGTGATTAAAGAGAGATCTCTCCACAGGTTGGAATATGTAGCACTGGGTGAGTCTCTCTCTTGTAGTTTGGAGTATGTGTATTCAATTCATACTTCTTGACCTAAATTTTTTTTCGTCAATTTAGACAATTATAAGAAAATGAAGTTAGTCACAAAGCGTTTGTACTTTTTTCAGAAAAGTCTGTGTGAATGACAGGTTATGTTACTCACTAATAGGCCATTTTGATGAATAGAAATACTATGCAAATCACTTGTCAGAAAGACATGAAATGATCTTTTTATCCGTGTGATTTACACTGAACTCTGGCTGGCACACAGCGTTTTCTGAATTAAAATCTCTGCAGACAAGTAGTAAACTGTGTAATGTCCGTGTGAATAATACATGAGCAGCCTTCAGTCAGGACCTGTGATAAGCAGGCTGGTGGGTAGACTCGTGTCTGGGACACATTAGGCAGCTTCATCCGCTCCATAGAGGGCTTATAGATTGGTCTACTGTCTTTTTATCAAGTGACAGAGAAACAGATTTTAAAGAGGCTTTTATCCGATTAAAACAAGGAATTAGGTAGATCCTAGATGAGTCTATGTAGCTCTCCGAGATCTTTATACTTTGTATTGTTCATGTGACGCCTGAGGTGGAACTGTGCAGGGTTAGCTCCTCTTACCACTTTGATTTATTGCATAATAAAAGTTACTCTTACCCTTTGCTTAACTTGGATCAATAAACTTAGTTTTAGAGCTCCTTTATGATTAGAGCACTCACCAGTGAGAACTGAGTAGTAGGAAATAGCCTTACTTTCACTGAGTTGGTAATCCACCCACATTTGTGGGTGGAAACTAACTATACCACATGGGAAGGCTAGGCCGTAAACTCGTGTGGGTGTGTACCTGTCTGTGTTACCTGTCCCAGCACCTAACACGGCATCGTGGTGGCTTGATGCTGATTGCTGAGTGAGTGAGTGAGTGGTAGTGGTAAGCACCGTGGGCAGTAGGCGGCATGTGCTAAAGGACTGGGTCATTAACGGCTTGCACAGCATCCAGTCAGGAAAATAACTGCTACTCCAGGTGTTCTCAAAAAGAGAGGAATTTAAAACAAGGATTTATGGACAGGCTGGAGGAGCAAAGGAAAGAGGCAGTGGAACCCAGAGGGTGTTCCGTTCCTCTCAGCCCCGCACCAGAGCTGAGGACCAGGAAGGGAAGGTGCCCCCAGCGCCTGGGGCCACTGGCAGTGCTGGCTCTGCCGCCACCGTCCCGGAGAAGGTTTCTGAGCCGTTACCTGCACCCGTGCGCGTCCGTGTGCACCGTACACTGAACTGTACGTCCTGGTGTGACGGTCAGAGGGCAGAGCGATCTGTGCACATGTGGTTCTCCTGGCACCTGTGCGCGTCCGTGTGCACGACACTGAACTGTACGTCCTGGTGTGACGGTCACAGGGCAGAGTGATCTGTGCACATGTGGTTCTCCTGGCACCTGTGCGCGTCCGTGTGCACGGTACACTGAACTGTACGTCCTGGTGTGACGGTCACAGGGCAGAGCGATCTGTGCACATGTGGTTCTCCTGGCACCTGTGCGCGTCCGTGTGCACGACACTGAACTGTACGTCCTGGTGTGACGGTCACAGGGCAGAGCGATCTGTGCACATGTGGTTCTCCTGGCACCTGTGCGCGTCCGTGTGCCCCGTACACTTAACTGTACGTCCTGGTGTGACGGTCAGAGGGCAGAGCGATCGTACAGATGTAGTTCTCCTGGCAGCTGTGCCTTCTGGTCTTTCACATGTTTAGGGCCTGTGGTCTCTGGCTTATTCCTTTGTAGGCTTGGAGGAGTTTTTATTAGGACTGAAACATGCATTTATTAATCCAACAAAAGTACCTACTCAGTCAGTGCCAGGCAGTATTTTAGATACTAGGACTATAAAGTAATTTTTAAACTGCAGCTTGTAAGATACATATATATCTCCTGTACACTCATACCATGTAAGTATATTCAGATCATGGATATGGTGTTTAGAAAAGTTTGACTTAACAGTTTTGACCTGCCAGGTTACCTTGAAATCTTGCATATTCTTCCTATAAAGTTGTATTCTTTATTTTATTTTATTTTTTAATCTTAATTATTCAGATTATTACAGGTGTTCCTCTTCCCTCCCCCCTCCCCGTAGCTCTCCTCCACCTGATTCCCCAACGCACCCCCATGCCCTTACACCCCGCCACTGTCTTCATCCATAGGTGTAAGATTTTTGTCCAATCTCTTCCCGCACCCCTCAGACCCCCTCACTCCGGAGAATTGTCAGTCCACTCCCTTTCTATGTCCTTGATTCTATTATAGTCATGAGTCCATTCTGTTCTTCAGATGTTTTATTCACTTGATTTTTAGATTCACTTGTTGGTAGGTATGTATTTGATGTCATTTTGTTGTTCATAATTTTTATCTTTACCTTTTTCTTCTTCTTCCTCTTCTTAAAGAATACCCTTCAGCCGAAACCGGTTTTGGCTCAGTGGATAGAGCGTCGGCCTGCGGACTCGAGGGTCCCGGGTTCGATTCCGGTCAAGGGCATGTACCTTGGTTGCGGGCACATCCCCAGTGGGGGGTGTGCGGGAGGCGGCTGATCGATGTTTCTCTCTCATCGATGTTTCTGACTCTCTATCCCTCTCTCTTCCTCTCTGTAAAAAATCAATAAAATATATATATATAAAAAAAAAGAATACCCTCAGCATTTCATGTAATCCTGGTTTGGTGGTGATGAGCTCCTTTAGCTTTTTCTTGTCTGTGAAGCTCTTTATCTGACCTTCAATTCTGAATGATAGCTTTGCTGGGTAGAGTAATCTTGGTTGTAGGTTCTTGCTATTCATCACTTTGACTATTTCTTGCCACTCCCATCTGGCCTGCATAGTTTCTGTTGAGAAATCAATTGACAGTCATAGGGGGACTCCCTTGTAGGTAACTAACTGTTTTTCTCTTGCTGCTTTCAAGATTCTCTCTTTGTCTTTTGCCCTTGGCATTTTAATTATGATGTGTCTTGGTGTGGTCCTCTTTGGATTCCTCTTGTTTGGGGTTCTGTGTGCTTCCTGAACTTTTAAGTCTATTTCTTTCACCAGGTAGGGGAAGTTTTCTGTCATTATTGCTCCTAATAGGTTTTCAGTATCATGCTCTCTCTCTTCTTCTGGCACCCCAAAAATTCAGATGTTGGTGCACTTAAAGTTGTCCTTACACTACCTTCATATTTTTGGATTCTTTTTTCTTTTTATTTTTCTAGTTGGGTGTTTTTTGTTTCCTCATATTTCAGATCTTTCATTTGATTCTTGGGGTACGTTGATCTACAGTTGAGTTTCTGTATATTCTTTATTTCAGACAGTGTATGCTTAATTTCTGACTGGTCCTTTTCCTTTTTTTTTTTTGCATTCTCATTAAGGTCCTTGAATGTCTCACTAAGCTCCTCAAGTTTCTCAGCAGTTTTTAGAAGATTCTTGAGTAACCTTATAAATATGGTTTTGAACTCTGTGTCGTCCAGTAGTTTGCTTTCCTCCATTTCTTTCATTCATGACATGTTTCTGTGTCTCCCCATTTTGGCTGCTTCCCTGTGTTGATGGAGTGGCTTTGTGTGGTAGGTGACCTATAGGGGCCAGTAGCTCAGCCTCCCTAATTACCTGAAGTACCCCTGTGTGTACAGCCTTGTTGTAGTTAAGTCTTGATTGTTGTTGGTGTCACTGGGAGGAATTGACCTCTAGGCCAATTGGCTGTGAGGACCCACTGTGTCTATAATGGAAGAACTGCTGTGCTGGAGACACGCTTATGGGGCAGGACTTGTTCCAGTGGGGTTTGGTGCTCACTGAGTCTGCCTCTTGAATGTGTCCCTTATGAGAGTAGTTGATTTCTGGTGTTGTCTCACACTGACCACTAGATACATTAGCTTCTGGATCTCCAATGGGGTGCAGGTCAGCTACTGTCTGAGGCTACCCAGCAGGAGCTATAGCAAGAATTACAGTTTTCTCCTCTTTGCTTGGGGTTTGGAGGTTTTGGAGCTGTCTGACCCGGGTTGCAAATTTACTAGGTTAAGCTGTGATAGGGCAGGCCATTCATATGCAAAAGCCGCTGCTTGGAGCTTGGGTGGGTTTGTAGGTGTGCGGGGCGGAGTCTCAGGGCATCGCCAGGCTAGGGCGTGGCAAACAGCGATGGCTGCCAGCCAGCCATCCCGCGCCTCCTACCGCATCCCTGTGTCCCACGCCCCAGGGCAGCAAACAATTATTCTTGCATGCAGCTTTGCAAGCAAGCCACCCTCACTTTCTGACCTGATGGCAGACAGCCCAGCTTCTCCCCGTAGGAGTTTGGGTCCCCCGCGTCTTCCCAGGAACTGGATTTCAGAGAAATCGGGAGCTTGTCTCCCTTCGGGTTGAAGAAAGCAATGCCCACCGCCAGCCTGGTTCGCGCACGCCTCCATACCTCAGCTTTTCAGCGCTTATGCACGTCTCAGTGCTCTTTTCTCTTTCCTTCTAGTTGTAGAACTTCCACTCAGCCAGCTTTCCCGTGGTTCTGGGTGATAGACGTTTTGTCTTTTAGTTGTAGTTTTGAAATTGTGCGAGGCAGCAGTTTAGGTGTTTACTTACGCTGCCATCTTGGATCCTTCCTAAAGTTGTATTCTTTATAATAATAATAATAATAATAATAATAATAATAATGCAAAGTCCGCTGACTGTCAGGCAGTGCCACTCACAAGCCATCTGGATGGGATAACTATTTGTTGGCAGATCAGAGGAAAAGGCAACTTAACAAATGCACATCCTGAGGAGACAAAGCCATGCATGTGGGTAGCTTGTGACATTTCAATGGCGAATGGAAGCCCTTTGTTGCTCAGGTTTTCATCAGTGACCGTAGCATGTGTTACCACAGACAGCTTGAAATCCTGAACCTGAGGGCTGTCGGTTTGCCTTCTTCCTGCCAAATTTCCTATTAGACAGTCTCATACGCACGGCATTGCCCTGTTTCTGTCTCCTGTGTACCCCGTGCACCTTGCAGGGGCTCCGGCCAGGAGCCATCTGAGTGACAGTGCCTGTCACCTGCCCCCCACCCCCTCTGCACTGACTCAGGCAGACCCAGCGCCTCCTGGCAAATCCTTTCTAAAATCCGCTGTCCTCGACTTTCTAGTGCCCATCACAGGCTCTGCCCTCACTGCTGCTTGAAAAGCTCCAGCAATAAATACTCTCACGGCACAAGGGCGGAGGCGTTCTCCAAAGACTCTGAAGCCCTGTGTGTGCTGGCATTGGAAGCAAAGCCACTGGCATTCCAGGAGGCAGAGCCTGAAAGGCCCCGAGCTGGGCTGTAGGGATGCGCTCGGCCACCTGAGCCTCCTCACCGGCCACTCCCTTCTGCTGGGCCACCGCCTTCCTGTCCCCGACAGAGGCCTCGTATTTCAGCCCCACAGAATCAGTTACCTCTCTTCACGTTCTCTGAGTCTGGATTATTTCAAGGAATTTTTTTTTCAGTCGCTAGTGAACGCTAATGTAAGAGCACTCAGGATCCCTCCTCCAATGCTAAAAGCTACTTCACCTTGTCTTCAAACGGTATTGAGCTGAATGCAGGCCAGCATCCAGGTCTGACCTGGGAGCAGAGAAAGGACATCATGGAAAAACTGAGGGAAGCCCAAATAAAGGCCATAACTTGGTTAATAGCATTGCTTTAGTGGGATTTTTTAGTTTTGATAAATGTATCATGGTTATTACATAAGATGTGAACATGAAGTCATACAAGAACTCTTCAGTAAATCTAAAATTATTCAAAATAAAATTTTAATGTTTTACATAGCATTTCTCTAAGATTTACAGAATTGGGATACTCGGTGGTAAATGTTTCTGTGTGATTTCCCATAACATCCTCCGTGAGGCGCATCCTGCCCTCAGATTCGGATAAGTCTGGACTGTCCCCAGCTCCGCCACTTACTCGCTGAGAAGCAGGAGCAATAACTGAGTCCTGCCAATGGTTCTCCTCTCCGTCACGGGATGACGAGCCCACCCTCACGGGATGTCGTCAGAGCGTGGACGCGACGGCAGCTGGGCGACCGCATGGTCGGCCCTTGAACACCACTCAGCCTCCTGGAGGGCACTCTGGAGCAGCGCATCTGGGTTCCTGTTCCCGCCTGAGGTCTCTTCTTAAAAACGTGCTCCCCGCCCTCCTTAGGACATAAAGGTCTGGTCACTCCTTCTCTTGAGAATTGGGCAAACACTGATGCCACGGTGAGAGAGGTAGAATTGAGCAGAGGCAGCTGGCAAAGGCTCTGCACTTGGCCTTCGCATCTCTGGCCTCTCCTTCGGGGCTCGTCCCCTTCCGGGAGCCTGAGGCCAGGGCCTGACATTCCCAGGCACATGGGTGTTTCTAAGCCTTTCTCGTTGTGCATTTATGGGTTTTCTCCCCTTTAAAGAGAATTCCTGATGTTACAACCCCCAGGAAATAGAATGCACTTTTATTCTTTGATTCAGCAACTACTTATTGAACACCTGGTTTTTGCTCGACCCTGTGTAAGTGGAATTCCAGCTGTCAGAGAGCTCACACCGTGCACTTCGTAAACCAGCCACGAGAGTCAGTACAATGGGGTTTACCGTTAGTTAACTCACCGAGGAATCGTCCAGAACTGCCTGGGCTCTGAGGGGAGGGAGCAGTGCCGGAGGAGAGGAGCCTCTGAGCTGGGGTCCTGCCCTGGGAGCCTGGGCCCACCGGGATCTGTCCATGGTGCTGGCTTTTGGCCCCAGCATGTTCTCCTGGGTCTCCTGGTCCGAGTTTCTTTTGCTGCCCAACTTTAAAATGTGCAGGAACAAGGAGGAAAGGGGCACTGCTGTGTGAGACCCCTCAAGTCTGCGTAACCCGTAGCCCATAGCCAGCAAGTGGGGAAAGGGGGAGAGTGAAGAAGTTGAAGGAACCTCATGTGGGTCCTTTGTCTTCTAATCTGATAGGAACCCTCCATGTGGCACTCATTGTGTCCTGAACAACTGTCACAGGATCCACTTCCTCCGTGCACGCGTCTCCTAGTACACCCCTCCGTGTGTACTTGTCTCACACACTGCATTTCTTTCTCTCTTTTTTTTTCTCTCTCTCTTTCTCTCTCACTCTCACTCTCGCTCTAAGTCAGGGGTGGGAACGTCTGGCCCTAGGGCTGTAAGGCCTGAGGAATCACTTGGTCTGGCCCTGCCAAGGCATTAGGGGTGAGTTAAATGTTTGACCAAATAGAGCAGGCTAATTTCTAAGTTGAACATTGTGTATGGCCCAAGAATCCTATATAATAAAGAGGTAATATGCAAATTGACCGTCACGCTATCACAAAGATGGCGACGCCCACAGGGGGGTGGGGCTGGCTGCTCTGCGACACCTGCTGCTGGAGTTCCCTCAGCCCCGCCAGGGGCCTCGGGTCCTCCTGCACTCCCCACTTGACTGTCAGCTCGCCCAGGCTCCTCCAACAATCTCCCCATCCCTCTCTTCCTCCCTCCCCTGAAGCTGAAGCCTGACTATGGTGTCCAACAAATTGGAAGTTATAACTCATGTCATTGAGAGTATCCTCTATTCCTCAGCCAGGGCTGGCTGCTCTGTGCACCTGCTGCCGGAGTCCCCTTAACCCCACCGGGGGGCCTTGGGCCCTTCTGCACCCCCCACTGACTGAGGCTCAGGAAAGCAGGGCCGGCCGAGGTGCAGGCAAGCCTCGGATGGTGGCTGCCCAGCTGCCCAGGTCCAGCCTGAGGCACAGACAAGCTGCCGATGGTGGCTGCCCAGCCACCCAGGGCCAGCCCAAGGCTCAGGTAACCAGGGCCGGCCGAGGCTTGCACTGCCGGCAGTGGCAGCAGCAGAGGTGTGATAGGGGCATTGCCTTCCCCTGATCACCTGGGTCGCCTCCCGCCCCTGAGGGCTCCCAGACTGTGAGAGGGGGCAGGACGGGCTGAGGGACCCCCCTCCTCCAGTGCATGAATTTTCATGCACCAGGCCTCTAGTGATGTCATAAATACCCAGAGGGCCCTGGGCAGGGAAGAGGTTCCCCCCGCCGCTGAGTGCTGGCCTGGCCACCCCAGGGCAGCTTCATCAAGCCTGAGGATGGCGAAGATCAAAATATGTTCACTGTGCCTTCTGTTGTATTAACTCCACACGGGCCTTGGCCGCCTGCCGCCTAACGGCTTAAAGAGGAGGAGCAAGCACTGAGGCCTGTGTCCTGCACCCCCTCCGACTCTGCCTTCCCTCAGGCCAGACAGGTGCCCAGGGACCAGCGCTCCCCGGAGAGCCTGCCAGAGGGCCTGCGTTCTGATGAGCATCGCAGAGGGCTGTCCTCTCCTCCGGAGAAAGCCTCCCCGGCCCCCTCGGCCCTCGCACCTTACCCCTGACCCCACACGTTTATGATGTCCTGTGGCGTCCTTGACCCCAGAACCCGATCCTTTCAAGTGCGAGTGTCGCAGCCTAAAGGCGGAGGCTAGACTTGGTGTGGGCTGTGGGGAGAGAGGAAGACCTAGAAGGGAAAGCCTAGCGGCAGAACAGCCAGCGGTGTGCTTGCTTCTGTTAACAGCAGGGCAGAGAGTAGACTTATGAGATGATGTCCTCTAAGTGTCAGGAGGGTTTCCCATGTGGGAAAAACCAACCATAAAACAGTTCACCCCTGGATCTCCTCATCTTCGTTCTGAACTTAGGGATTTGCTGAAACCAACTCGCTGATCTCTAAGCAGGTCTTAAGGTGCCACGGACGCTCAGAACAGAGCCCGCCTCTCGGCTGAGGAACATGCGCCCTTCCCCATGCCGCCGCCAGCAGGCTGGGAGGCCTCCTCCCTCATCACAACGCGCACCATTATTGTCTGCAGGGCAGTCGGGTACAAAGGCCACCAGCCTCTGGGCCACCACAGAGCAGCAGCTGCCTCCTGATTGGAAGAGGTGGTGGCAGCCACTCTAGTTAATAACTGAATGGGTGCCCAGGACGTGCAGTGGAGAGGGGAGCTGTCATTCTGTGCTGGCCGTGAGCTCAGCTGGTTACTGGGATGGAGCCGTTAAGCCCGTTAGTCAGTGTCAGTCTCACGGGGTGGAAGGCAGAGCATCGGTGTTCTGCCAGGTGCCAAGTAAAGCCACCACCTTCGAGTGCTTTCCTCACTGGAATAGAATAGGAATGAGGAAGCCCTTACGGAAGCTCCAGGGTCCATACCTGTGGCTGAGTGTTGAGGAAAGGGGTAGAGGAGGAAGGAAGTTCACCTTCCAGATGAGACCTTTCCGTTCATGGGGCAGGCCGCTCGGTGCCTGGCCGGGTGCAGCCTGAGCTTGCCCTCCCTGGTGGAGGGCCCAGAGGGGAGTGCGGGCTTTCCAGTGCGGGGCATGAGCACAGATGCGGCTGGATAAGGAGGAGGTGGGGAGGGCGCCAGGAAGGGTATTTCATGCAGGGACTGGACTGGCTGAGCGGTCAGGAAGGCCTCGTGAGAGGCAGCCTGAGTCGGGTCTCGCAGGACTGAGGGCGTTTGAACATGGCACGCTGAGAAGGCTGAGCAGGGGCAGTTTGGGTGGAGAGAATAATTATGGTTAAGCGTTTTTGGTGTACTTGCTTTTTTTCTAGCCACTCGCAGGAGGGGGACAAGCACAAGGCCATGCATTTGAGGAGCCTCCTGACTCCTGGGAGCGTTAGGGCAGCCAGGCAGAGAGAGCGGGTGATGGGCAGGCGACGTCTGTGGTGCGACAGACGGGAAGGGAAACACAGGGCCAGCCGCTCCCTCTCCACCTGGACCGTGAAGTGATGTCCCTTTTCTTCTCTTGTCTCTTTTGCATGTAGACTATTTGATGCCACAGGCCTAAGAAGGTGGTTTCACTGAACATGTGGACAGCTCATCGTTGAGCCCACTTGCTTTTCCCTCTCTGCCCTGAGGTGGGGACGTCGCAGGGTGGAGAGACTGTGCATCCGCCTCTGCGGACAGTGGGGGGGTCCCTGCCAGCTCACAGGCCTCTCGCCTGTTCATCGGCCGCACCTCACAGGACATTGTTGCTGAGAAATCTTCACTTGTTCGCCCTTTTGTTGAGTCCCCGTCCGTCTGTTGGCCCTGAGGAGGGGACGGCGCAGTGTTTCCGTGTGGCAGCGCTCCAGGGAGCACCGGGGTGCTTGTTGCATCTCGAACCCCGCGCTCCCCACCCCAGAGCCCTCTCGGCTGCGGGGGCAGGTGATGTGTGAGGTGTTATTCTACAGTTGATTTTGCTATTTGCTTTATTTCTTTGAAAAGCTGCAAATGTTACGTCCAAATGTTTTCAGTAGTACATTAATAAAAATCTGGCTTCGAATGGCCTTTATCTCCTGAGTTGGCTTACTTTTTTCCTGCTTAATGTCTTGGCGAGCCTGTGTCTTAAGTTTTCAAGAGGTCACGTCCATGTTGCTGGAGCCGCATGAAAGCTTTGAGGTTTGTTTTGTTTTGTTTTGGAGGCGAGATGTATACATTGGACGTCTGCTTTCACTCAGCCCTCCCCCTGTGCGGGGCTGGCCGCTCTGGGCGTGGGAAAGGCTCGGTGGGCGGCTGCGGGCTCCCTCCGCGCAGGCCGCATGGGGAGCCGCCTGGCCGGCTGGCGCCTCTGTTTCCAGCTGGAACGCAGGACCCTCCCCGCCGCCCCGCATCCCAGTGGGGAGCTTCCCGTCCCGTCTCCCTGCTCCGCCGGAGGCTCCTGGGGGGCGCAGGTGCACACGTCCTTCCTTCATCTGGGCAAACTGAGCTGCGTTTTTCAGGCATGAAGCTCAGCTCCGGTGAGAAACTCCTGAAGGAGGCCCGTGCCAGGGAGGAACCGGGCGTGTCCTGGGCCCGCACGGGAGGGGGCGCTGCCTGTGTCCACGGTGGGAATCCTGTGGGAGTTTGAGTCTCTGTTGGCGCCCCGCACCGCGCGCCCCGCACGGAGAGCCGGAGCCCTTCCTGAGACTGGCCCGCGGCCAGGCTGTGGGGAGGAAGCCCAGGGAGCTCGGGGCGCAGTGGGGACCGAAGATGACAAGAGGGCCGTTCCCTCCAGGAGGAAAGGGCCCCCGGGACCGAGGCCCGAGAGAGCGGGGCTGCGTGGCTCTCTGTTCGGCCTAGAGGTGGCTGCCTTCTCTGTGCCCGCCCCCGGGCCGCCTCCTCTCCCGGTAAGAGCACAGGTCCCCGGGGGCAGGACCCGCCCTAGCAGCGTCTTCTTAACTCGGTCCCTTCTTTAAAGACTTCATCCTCAAACACCAGGGCTGGGACTCAGCATAAGGGTGTGGGAGGGGAGCAGGATTCAGCCCGACACAGGCTGCTGTCCTGCTTGGTCCATACACCTGCAGGGGCTCTGGGCAGCCTTAAAGACCCACACCCGCCCCCAGGTTCACTCTTCCTTCCCCAGCCAGACGGACGCCAAGGACTGGGAGGAGCTTCTTCCCACCAGCACTGTGAACCATTCGGAAAACGCACAGAAATAATCAGAGGTTTGGTTCAAAAGTGGTTTAATACGCTTCCTACAATGGCTGACATGGTTTAAAAAAAAAAAGAGGGAGAGAGAGAGAAGGTATAGCTAAATGGTTAGATATTAGATTATATTACTGAAGGAAAATTCTAGAAGAGGACATCTCTGTGGAAGTCACCTTGTCTTGTTGGGTGGTAATGACGGTTACAAAATGACCTGCCTTTCCAAGGTAATGTGACAATTTCTGTGTGAAATGGTTTCCCCTCTGCTTGGAGCGCTCCACTCCTTCCCTCCTGTCTTACCTGACTTCGGCCTCGGAGCTCCGGGTGCAGTGGGGACACGAAGGAACCCGTGTCAGAGGAGCCCGTGCTGACCGCCGTCCCCCCGTGTCCCGAAGCGCGTGCCTGTGTCTTCAGGCCTCACACGCCCCGTCATGTGGTTATAGGCATTGGACGCTCTCACCCGCTACACCTCAGCCACGTGGCCTTTGTGCTCGCACTTTTGACCTATTCTCCTCCTCAGCCTCGGATGAATATTTGCAGGATAACTGAACCAGCAGAATGTGTCCCACTCAAGTAAATACTCCCTGTGGTCGTCATCCTGTGCTTGGGAAGCTGAGCTAATTTCTGTTTGTATTCTTGTCTAGAATGTGGCCGATCAGATTGCATTCCAAGTTGCCGGTGGATTAACAGCCCTCGAACACATTCTTCAAGGAGTGGTCCCAGCCGCAAACGTGAACACCGTTTCCCGAATTCCTCCTAAGTGAGTATAGTCTTTTAATCTGCCTTCCACGTTCCATTTGTGAGTCCTTTCTGCCCTGTGGTTCCCATAGGGGGACCACAAGAACACGGTAGTGTGTTCAGGCCTGAAGAGCAAAAGCTTGCACTCCCCTTAGGAAGAAAAGCAGGAGGAAAGGGCCCCCTTCCCTACGGAACTCAGATGGAGCCTGGAGCCATATAAAGGGAATCTCTGGGTCTGCGACCGCCCCTAACCCTCAATCAAGAATTGATAAACTCTGGGCAGTTGTAACTGCTTACAGAAATGGAGCCAAAATGAAGAGCAGTGAGAGAAGGCTAGCTCCCCATGCTGCTTACAGAACAAGGTGTGAGCACGTTAACAAAGCCCGAGGGAGGCCACGTCCTCGCCCACAGGAAGTGCGGGGACCTGATGCCGTGGGGGCCAGACATGGCGGGGATCTCCCTTTACCGCATCCCGCGCGGAAAGAGAGATGAACGAACCGGTTCTAAATGGAGGCGGCCAGGGATTGAGAAAATAATAGAAATAAAGAAAACAAGACGCAGAAATAGATTCATGAAGCTGGGAGCCTGGGTGGATCTTTCTGTGCCTAGCTGAGGCCACAGAACCGATCCAGACTGCAAAGCTGAGGCTTTATTTATAATCAGGGACAAACAAGGCAATTGACAATGTTGTTGTAAGTTTCACTTGTTTTGGCAGCACTTGCTACCCCTCCCACAGCCCACTAGCTACCCAGGAAAGGTCTAGGGAGCAGTTACAGGATCAAGCTTAATTATGCTTAGAGGGCTGTGCCCTTCCAAGCTTGGGACTTGTTTGTGACTTTGCCAGAAGGTCAGTCCGAGGCTTAACCCTATAACCGCTTCCTACAAGGAAGACCGTCTGAGGCCAGGCTGCTGGCATCTAGAGTCCCTGCCAGTTAGCTCCGACAGTCACTCAGACGCAGGCGCAGTTGGGTCTTTAACTACAAAGTGCTCTTGGCCATCAGGTCCCTGCACAGCCGGGGACCGAGGTCTACCCTCTGTCCTCCAGACCCCCTGGGTATCTGGGAGGCGGAGGCAGAGAGCTGTGCCTCAGAAGCTGGCATTCCTGAGTGGCAACATGCATGATTTCTGTTCATTTACAGAGTTTCAGTGAGAAGTTTCCATAAAAACTTATTTACATCACTAAGAAAACTTTTAAATATTTAGTTAGCCCAACAAAAGTGAGTGATTCATTTGTCCATGGGATAAAACGGGGGGAAAAAATTCCCAAAACATGTCATCTTTTTTCTTGAGAGACATTTGGGCAAAATAGAAATAGCACCAGCTCTAGCGGCAGACAAAGCTGGGCTCCGGTTCCCGCGGGGAGGATGTGGGCGGCGCCTTAGCCGGTGGTGCGTCTCCTCCCGGGGGCACACGGCTGGTTGTACCCACCTGGCATGTGGCTCGCGGGTCGTCGGAACGCTGTGAGAGTCCTTGTAAACTGGGAAGTGCCCTACAGAGGTCAGGCGACAGCCGTCGCCTTTCGTGGTTCAGGACAGTGCTGTCTGTTTGGCATGAGCTCTCTGCCACCCTGGCTCACTTTGTCTCTGCCTTCTGTGGCATTTGGTGACGTTTCTGTGCAGAAATGCTTCGATACTGAAGCCTGGGGTTGGCTGTACTCAAAGTAGAGGTGAATGGAAGAAGGTGTAGGTGCCCTTCAGCCGGGCATTTCTGTGCAGAGTCCCCCCGGGCAGTCCAGCCTGTGTGCGTAGTCTGACCCACGAGAGTTGTTGTCCTGATCAGAAGGGGAAGTGAACACAAACCCCTGTAACTCCTCGTGCGGATGAGACAGAAAGTTCCGGAAGACTGGCAGTGAAGTCCAGAAAAGAACTCCAGCGTTTCCACGTTGCCTCAAACGCCCTTCGGAACCGAAAGCGGGTGGCAGAGATGGAATCAGGTGCCACGGGACTGGCGGCCCGTCAGGAGCATGTGGATGCTGTGGAGTGAAGCCACGTGCACCTCACGTGCCCACCATGCCAAGGCCCCAGCACATGTTAATAACATGTGTTAAACAAGTCCTCGTTTGTAGGCAGGATTATTCTAATATAATTTTAAATATCTGTGTTTAGATCAAGACTTACTAAAAGCGGACAGCGCTCTCCTACACAATAAAAGTAAAAAACTGTTTGCCAGCTAATTCGCCACAGTGATTGCTAAATGCTCTTCCCTCTGACTTATTGCGGCCTTTGGTTTATGTCTCAGAAGGCTGCACGGAGACGGTCACAGTTGGCAGCTGCGGCACCACTAACGGGATTAAAGCAAAGAAATGCGTCGTGTGGCCTTTACTCTGCGGGTCGGCACTGCGAGCCACCTGGCCTCCTCCAGAGCTGGCGTGCTGATGTGGCTCACACTCACATGGCAGGGCCTGCCTGAGACCAGGCTGAAGGCATGCTGGCCGTGACTGCCGCGTCATGAGACAAAACAGAGTTCTACACTAGAGTGTCAGAGTAATGTTTTAATTTTATGCTCCCCTGCATGTTTAAGTCCATTATTATAATCTTTGAAACATAGAATTTCAAGGGGAGGTTAGTTTGAGGAAGTGCAGAAAGGCTAATTAGGCTGGTGCTTAGAATATATCTGATTTTCGATCTAAAATCAGAATGTGTCTCTGTGGCATAATGAAGTTGCCTCTTCCAGTTGTTCCAGATTCACCAATTAAACAAAAACCCTTGTTTAGTCATCACAGACTAAAAGTGAATAAAAGTTGAAGATTTCTTACTCCTTTTTCTGTGATGTCCTTATAATGATGAAAACTGTTTAATTTTGAAGTTAATTTTGGTATTATTAACATGTTACATTTTAGAATACGATACGCATTGTCCTCTTTACCCACAGCGTGCACTGCCCAGATGTCTCATGTCCACTGCGGAGAAACAAGCAAATTCTGTCACGGGTCTAGTTGTACTATGCAATATCTTCTAATTTTATAAATAAAATGGTAACAGTTTTTCAAGACTCCCATATATGAAAGACCACATATAGAACTTCTTTTAAATACATTTCCCATGTCAAGTACTATTTTTCTCTCCTTTTTTCAATCTATTTTATTCTGGCCAATATTATACATCTAAAGTCTGTTTGCTGCAGCAGACCCGTTGATCATGGTGAAAGTGAGACCCCACTGGGGACGTTTCTTCCTGCGAGAAATAGCTTCATAAGCATAATCAGATAGCACCCTCCCGTTGGCTGTCCCTAAGTACTCAGGTCGTGTTAGCACTCGAAATTCACTGTTTCAGAAATACACACCGGAGTCTTCCTACTCTCTCAAGACATGAGCCGAGAGACAGATCCTGCGCTTCCTTTGTGTTTGCAAACCTCCCACACGTCCTCTGAGCTGGTGGAGGGGTTCCGGGACCTCGTGCCGGCGTGGAAGAGCATCCTGCCATCCTGCCAGGCAGTGGGCTTCAGGGCTGCCATGACATGAACTGAGTGAGGTGCTGCAGTTCCATCACAGACTAAAAGTGAATAAATGTGCAAAAGATTTGAATAGACTCTTCACCAAAGGAGATGCACAGATGGCACATAAGCATATGAAAAGCTCTCAGCATCACCAGGAAGTACAGATTAAAACTGCAGGAAGAGGCTTCACCGTGCCTGTTAAATTACTTAAAATACCCAGCCGCACTAGGCGTCCAGGCGAGCCTGCAGAGCAGCTGGAACCGCCTCCCCTACAGGCGGGACTGCAGCATGGGGGCCCCTCCCCGGCCTGGTCCCGGGCCCCTTCTGTGAGGGCCGCCCAGCTCACTTGGTGCGTCCAGTGAATCTGTACCAGTTAGTTTGGAGCTTTACAAAGACAAAACATGACTCGAGAATGATAATGCAGGTGAACTCTAGTCCGCTTATTAAATGCTTACTGTAAGCCAAGGGTACTTGGTAAATTGTAATGTGATCGGGGTTCTGGATTTTCAGTGCCCATGGCAGTTGCTTTAAAATGTCTGTTCTCTTGCCGAAACCGGTTTGGCTCAGTGGATGGAGCGTCGGCCTGCGGACTGAGGGGTCCTAGGTTCGATTCCGGTCAAGGGCACGTGCCTTGGTTGTGGGCACATCCCCAGTGGGGGGTGTGCAGGAGGCAGCTTATTGATGTTTCTCATCGATGTTTCTAACTCTCTGTCTCTCTCCCTTCCTCTCTGTAAGAAATCAATAAAATATATTTTTTTTTAAATGTCTGTTCTCTTGACATCAGTGTAAGACGGTGGCTTTGGTGGACGGTGTCTCCTGGTAAGTCTTACCTGCTGCCAGCAGCATTGGGTGGAAACCACGTGCACACGACGTTGTCCTGGCGGAGCCTCCTGGGCGGCACCACCTGGGCACCTCTGTCTGGCTGTTTTATGATGTCTCCGTGCTCAGCTCCGTGTCTGAGGTGCAGTGCATCCTATCACTGTCCTCTTCGTATTACATATGTCCCTGTTCTTATGGCCAAAGTACCCCTTTGTGATGGCTTTCCTGGCCTCTGTTTCAGAGGAAACCTGTTCGGTGAGAAGACAGCTGACCTAAGACTCACTGGTGTTGTCCTGATGGCTTGGGGCAGAGCGCCTTTGTCTCAGCCCACGCAAGCCCAAGCACAGTGCCCTTTTGACAGAACGGACAGTGAGATTGTAATGTCTCTGAGAAGAAGCGTTTAAAACCTGGGGCTTCCTGTTTGATGTCACAGAAACGGCTTCAGGCCTTTGAGTCTTAAGTTACAGGCATGGCTGCCGGGCAGACCACCCAGGCTGGGCCAGAGAAGTGCTCTTTCTGAGACAGTGCTCTTCAAATGGGTTTTGCTGCGTGGACAGACCTCTCCTGACCTTGAGATTGTTGCCCGTTCTTTTCTCATCAGAAAGTGGTTTCTTTGTGGGAGTCTCTTGGGAGAGTTTGTGAGCATAAGCTTATAGAGATGCACATGGCGTCACACACGTTACCACCGAGTGTTTTCTTCCACAGGACATGAGATTAGGACAAATCCCACACCACGCGTCCTTTGCTTTTTTATGTTTGTACTAGAGGCCCAGTGCATGAAATTTGTGCACTTGGGGGGGAGGTTCCCTCAGCCTGGCCTGTGCCCTCTCGCAGTCTGGGAGCCCTGAGGGGATGTCTGACTGAGTGCTTAGTGGGCCTAAGCCATCATTCAGACAGCCATAGCTTTGCCACGGAGGAAGGAGAGGCTCCCACCACTGGCGCTGTGCCCGCCAGCGGTGAGCCCGGCTTCTGGCTGAGCGGGCGCTCCCCCTGTGGGAGCACAGTGGCCATCAGGGAGCAGCTCCTGCATTGAGTGTCTGCCCCCTGGTGGTCAGCACGCATCATAGTGACCAGTCATTCCACCATTCGGTCATTTGCCTATTAGCCTTTTATTATGTAGGATGTTTATTCATGCCTTGTGATATTCCACAAAAGTTCTTAGGGATTGTATGGAATGAAACAGAGAAATAGAAATTAAAAAATCAAGGCCATAAAATTATAGGTCAAAACCAAAGGGAAAATAGGATACGATTATAAAGCTATAAAGTTCCACATGTCATTCTAATGTAGTACCTCACTTTTTAAGGCTTTAAGGATCTACAGTTTCATACATTAATTCTACTGTGGAGCTTACAGTACACAAAACAACGTGACATTGGCACAGTGCCTGACCACTTATCACTTAGTCTAGGAGACCAGGAAGTATATCCTGAATAGTATGATAAAGGTGGCTTTTCAAACCTGTAGAGAGAAGGTAGATTATTCAATAATGTTTTTAATGTGGGGAATCAATTTAGGCTTCTGCCTCATGCCAAAGTAGATTCTAAATGACTTGATAGTGAATTATGAAACCATAAAATTATCACACATGGTGATAAAATTTAAGAAAAAATAAATACAAATGACTGGATACAAATGTATCATAATGAAGAAGTTTTTAAAGGACAAAGGGAAGGGAAGAAAAAATGAAATTCTAAAGAAAAAAATTGTGTAGCTTTCATGCATAAAAATACCTGAAAAATTATATAAGCAAAATGAAAGGCATTAGGTAAACTGGAAAAAATATTACGAACATGTATTGACCCTTTGTTATAGTTATAATGAGGGAATTCTCATAAATCATTAAGAAAAAGATAAAAACCTCCAATAAAAATTTTTAAATAGGGGCAACAGGAGCTTTGGCAGGTCCTTTTTCTGGGTGTTACTCAAAGACCTTTAGATCCCAGAGTTCCTGGGCATTATCTGACCTTAGGTTATGAAGATTGTTAAGACATTATCAGACACTGGTGGTGTGTTCCATTTTCTCCTGCAGGTAAGGCCTTGGATGGAAGTTACAGCCTTTCACATGTGGTGGTGGGCCTCACCCCTAATACTCGGCTTGTTTTTAGAGAATTCCATTCCATGCCTGTTGCTTTGTACCATTCGTTTTATGTGTTTTAATTGTTTAGAGAAGACCTGCTGAGGTTTCATGTGAGGTGTGTTCTCCTCCCATTAGGTCTCTCTGCAATGCAATCAATGTTTACAGCCTCACCTGCAGCAACTGCCCGGAAAACTGCACCGACGTCCTGTTTAGTAACAAGATTACCTTCCTGATGGACCTCCTGACACACCAGCTGACGGTATGTAATGTGGCTGCTTTGGGTTAGAAGTAGTTAAGGTTTGCGAAGTAGTATTCCCTTGGAGAAAAGGAAAAGAATTCGCTCACTCTCCAGAGGAGAAACAAAGCAGAGGTGACTGGGAGAGTGAAACAGGGGCCAGCAAAGCAGCCCGTTATTTGAAAACCTCCTGGTGGATTCCCCTACGCTCACAGGGAGCGATAGTACACTTGCAACACTTGCCAAGACCATGCGTTTACTGGTTAGACTGGGGCTTTGGAGTCTGTTGGCCTCAAAGCCAAACCTGTGAGGCCCCAGGAGAGAGTGCAGGGAAGGGAGAGAGTAGGGAGGGCCTCCAGACCTCTTGCCAGCTCAGTCAGAAGGGTCAGTGTAAAAAGGAATATTTGGTGGCCATTAACTTCTATTTTTTGAGCAAGAAATGCCCCTGTCAGTTTTACTTTTGAAACGGGAACAAGCAGCCAATTGTAACCTTAAGTTTTACTTCAGTTCACAGATGTTGAAACAGGTAAGCTCGGTGTGCTGGTCCAAGGTTTACGTCTCCAGAACACAGCCCTGGGGCCAGAAATTTCCTGGTGAAGTTTCTGAGTCCCTGAGGTGTTGGCACACACGGCGCTCATGCTGTGAGTTACAGCAGGAGCTGTGTTCTTCAGGACCGATTGATTGCCTGTACTCAGCACACAGTTGTAAGAGTTCTTTCCAAGCGGCATGCCTTTTGCTCTCCCCTCCCCCATCTGGTTAATTTCTACATGTTCTGCAGGCCTTCACCGAAACACAACTGCCCCTCTTCCTGAAACCTCCCCCAGCCTAACTGCTTTCCCCAGGCCTGGGTTGGGTTTCCTTAGGTACGCGTCAGCATACGTCTCCCGTAGAATTAGTCACATTGAATTGTAATGACCCATTTACTTGTCCGTCTCCCCTACTAGCCATAAAACCAGCAAGGACTTATTACTGTCACCAAAACCCTAACCCAGGGCCTGTAGATTCAGTACATCGGTGATGAATATACGTGTGAGTAAGTGGATCCCCACGTGTCTCCAGCTGAAACTCAGAAGTGCGTGATGAAGCCCGTATACGCAGGCATCCTGACAGTGAGACGTAGAACTGTTCGTTGCACACACAACAGTGGCTGTTTATAGTGCTGACACAGATTCATCACTAGAGGCTAAACTACATATGGTTTTATCTATAAAATAAGGCATTAAAATATGGGCAAGACATTTTGGCACAAAATTCTATCAGAAATAGTTAAGAAGCAGGGACCAGGGGAAAAGACTTAGTGTTGTGCCGAAACCGGTTTGGCTCAGTGGATAGAGCGTCGGCCTGCGGACTCAAGGGCCCCGGGTTCGATTCCGGTCAAGGGCATGTACCTTTTGCGGGCGCATTGTGGGGGGTGGCAGGAGGCAGCTGATCGATGTTTTTCTCTCTCATCGATGTTTCTAGCTCTCTATATTCTGTAAAAGGCATTTTAAAAAAAAAAAAAAAAAAAAAAAAAAAAAAAAAAAAATAGTGTTGTATTGCCTCATTTTTTATTGCCTCATTTAATTTTTAAAACACAAGGTCAGTATTATTATCCCATTTTACCGATAAGGAAACTTGAGTCCCAGAGGGGTTGGCTTGCCAAGGTCTACCTAGTTAGTAAATCACAGAGCCAAGAGTCAGACCTAGGTCTCCAAACCCAGATTAAGGGGCATTCTACATAATAACTGATGGATACTTTTCAAAAGTGTCAATGTCATGAAAGACAAAGAGAGATCGGAGAACTAGCACAGATTAGAGGAGTCTTAGAAGATCTGACAGTTACATATAATGTGGGATTTTAGACCAGAAAAAAAGACGAGTGAAAAAATTGGAAAGTTCAAATAAGGTTTACAGAATAGTTCATTTTATTGGCTCAGTGTTTATTTTCTCCTTTCAAAAAGAATCAGACGTTTTGGGGCTAAAGAATACAATAATTGAACTGAAAAATTAGACAAGTTCAAGAGCAGACTTGATCTTACAGAGGAAAGAATCAGTAAACTTAGAGACAGGTCATTTGAAATTACCCAGTCACAGGAACTAAAAGAAAAAAGAATGAAAATGAGTGACAAAAGCTTACAGGGCTTATGCAATACCACCAAACAGACCAATCCTATCTAATAAAAGAGTAATATGCAAATTTACCATCACTCCAACACACAAAATGGCCACCCCCATGTGGTCAAAGATGGCCGCCACAAGATGGCCTGCAGGGGAGGGCAGTTGTGGGCGATCAGGCCAGCAGGGGAGGGCAGTTAGGGGTGACTGGGCCGGCAGAGGAGAGCAGTTGGGGGAGACCAGGCCAGCAGGGGAGGGCAGTTAGGGGTACCAGGCTGGCAGGGGAGGGCAGTTAGGGGCAATTGGGCCGGCAAGGGAGCAGTTAGGCATCGATCAGGCTGGCAGGGGAGTGGTTAGGGGGTGATCAGGCTGGCAGGCAGAAGCGGTTAGGGGCAGGCAGGCAGGCGAGCAGTTGGGAGCCAGCAGTCCTGGATTGTGAGAAGGATCCCAGATTGGAGAGCGTGCAGGCTGGGGTGAGGGACACACACACACACACACACACCCTGCATGAATTTCGTGCACCAGGCCTCTAGTATATGCATAAAGGTAGTCTCAAAAGGAGGGGAGGGGAGAGAGAGAATGTGTGCAGGGCAGAAAGCGTATTTAAAGAAAAAGCATAAAATTTCTCAGTCTGGGGAAGGAACTGGATATATAGATGCAAGAAGTATAATGGACTCCAACTAGGATGAACCCAAAGAAATCATACAGAAACACAAAATGAGTCAGTACATTTAAGAAGGCTGATATCATACCAACTGTATTTTATGATCACAGTGGAATGAAAATAGAAATAAATGGCAGAAGGAAAACTGGGAAATTCACAAATACGTGGAAAGGAAACAATACACTCATGAAAATCAAATGGTCCGAGAAATTAAAAGAGAAATTAAATAGTACCTTGAGTCAGATGAAAATATACCAAAACGTACGGGATGCTGCAAAAGCAGTGCTCGGAGGGAAGTTTGTAGCAGTAAACACCTGCATTATAAAGAAAGACAGGTCTCAGACCACCTACCTGTACACCGCAAGGAACCAGTAAATATGGAAAGACAAACTAAGCTCAGGGATCACATATGGGAGGAAATAATGAAAAGTAGAGAAAGCGGGCCTGCCAGCGAAGGCGGGCTCTCCCCGGTCCATTTTCCTGTGTCCCCTCCGTTCGCTGCGACCCTGTGCTCGGACCATGATCTGGCGCCGGGTGGCCCTTGTGGGGACGCGGCTCGCCCGGGGAGGCCTTGATGATGGGGAACAGCACGTCATCGCCTTTGGGGAGGCCGGCAGCTGCTCCTGGGAATCAGAACCAGTATTCCCGCACAGCTGTAGATGTCAGAAACCTGTGCGGGAACTGCCTCTCTGAGAATGGGGACACAGTACTCAGCAAAGATGAGCTTGAGGAAGGACTCCAGGGAACCGTCTCTGACAACGTGGTGAGTTACTCAGACATCCTGTTCCTGCCGTAACATGGCAAAGAAGCTTTCTCACGGCATGAATGTGAACTACCAGGCGGTGGCACCGGGCATGCTTGAATACGGAAGCCAGTTTCAGGACGCGCTTGACCAGATGACTGGCGAGAGAACCGCCCAGAACATGTGTCAAGGGGACTGTTACCGGAGGAGTGCCACCAACACCCACAGGCTTCATCGGGAAGGGAAATGGCTGCCGCTGGCTCATCAGTGTTATTTAACACAAGCAAGCCTTTTGGCAAAAGTGTTTGAGGATGTCTAAGATGTGAACAGTCTGCATGAAAACGTTGTTAAAATAATGAACAATAAATCAACGGTGGAAACCTCAAAAAGTAAAATTAGAGAAAACTAGCATAAAAACAGACCAATAGACCCACAGAACAGAATCGAGAACCCGAAATAAACCCGCCACGTTCAACTAACCCTTGCCTCAAGAATGCGGAAAGGGAAAGGATGGAGTCCTCAGCAGGTGCAGTGGGAAGACTTGACAGCCACGCGCACAGTGATGCAACGCCCTCCTCGTGCACCCTCCCCAGAACGCCGAGTCGCAGTGGATTGAAGACGTAAATCCTGGAAGGAAACAAGGAAGAAGCTCCATGGCGTTGGTTCTGGCAGTGGTGTTTCTGGATGTGACACCGAAGCATAAGCGACAAAGCAAAAAAACGAGCGAATGGGACTACGTCGAACGGAAAGGCTCTGCACAGCAAGGAGACCAGCAAAGTGAGAAGGCAGCCTGAGGAATGAGGGGAAGTAGATAGGAGGTAATTTCCGTCACACAGAAAGCATCCCTACAAAATGGTTATTACTTACAAAGGGAGAGGACGTTTATGGTGGAAAAACGGTTCACACTGCCTGCCGAGGGGTCCAGGTGAACATCACCAGTGACGCACAGACCCGGTGTCTGCGGGACCTGACGCCGCAGCGAGAGCCCAGCACCGCCGCCGAGGCTCCTCCCAAGATGCGTGGTGGACTGGCCCGCAGCATCACGCTGACGCCCTGGCACATGCTTCACCACAACCCGCAGTCCCCAGCCGGTCTCCAGGAACGAAAGGAATTCCCCAGGCGTGGGATGCAGCATGCTTCTGTAGTCCACTGGCGGCTTCTCCAAGTTTAAGGTTCTATACACTCCCACACACAGTTTTTTTAAAGCACAGAAATGAAATTTCTGGAAGCCTAGGATGATTGGTTACAGTCGGGTGGTTTCAGTCAGCTACATGCGTGGCCCTCAGTAGCTGAAACACAGGGCATCTTTCTGAGGGCTTAAATGTGGCCTTGAACTTAAAAACATTTCCTGATTGGAGAAATGGTTGTTCTTTTGAAAGGAAAGTGAAACTTTCACCGTAAACCGTATACCTATAGCTTTGTAATTGAAACACCTTCCTAAAGTACTTGCAGAGGAATTTGTAAAACAGCGCTTTACGTTATTAAAACTCCTTCAAGGTGATGACCGCTGTGCGGTGTACATTTGGGCCAGTTTCACACGGCGTGCTGTCACTCAGAGATGCAGGAGAGGGCGCGATCGTGGCCTCCAAGATGCTCGGTGGCTGCGGGAGGAACCCTGCAGGTGAAAGGCACAGAGGTGTCCGTCCGCGATCGAAGGGAACAGTCTCTTCCCTGTGTCTGGCCCAGGGGAAGAGGCGGCGAGCAGAGGCCTGAGATGAAGAAGCCTATCGAGGGTAGACTCTTCCACATACACGTGTGCACGTGCGTCAGAAAGCAGGGACGAGAGGGGACCTGGGAGGAGGGTGAGACAGACAGGAGGGGCCGGGGGAGGAGACCGTGGACAGGAGAGGGCTGCTGGGTCAGGTGCACGCAGAGGGGCCCCCACCTGAGGGATGCAGAGGGGACCCCACAGGCCTCCCAGCACCTGCAGGAGCGCGCTGGCTGCCTGCCCTGAAGCCTGCGTGCGGCGTCTTCACACCCGCATTCGGGGCTCTGGCTTCCAGTCAGCGAAAGAGCGGTCACACCAGACGCTAAGAGGGCCATCAGGCAGCTAAGCCTTCGTGGGTTCAAGGGAGGTGGGACCTGGACGAACCGCGTGCTTCGTGGTGGCCTCTGCCCCTGCCCGTCCTTCTCACCTGAGGGAGCGTTGCCTGGGGAGGGCGGCAGCATTAGCTCTCCTGAGCGCCTCGCCTCGGCGCAGCAGGTGCGTCTCCGTGGAGACCGCCCTGCACGGTGTAGGCTCCTTGAACGGTGACTTGCTTTCTCTTGAATCTCGACGATACAGTTTAGGGCATCCCTGTGTTTTAAAGTGTGCTTTAGGTTCGGCAGTTTCTTACAAGCATACCCTTACCCTACATCCCCGCAATCTCACTCCTAGCTGTTCACCCAAAATAATGAAAACATTTCCCCACCAAAAAAAAAAAAAAAAAAAATTGCACAAGAATGATATTAGAAATTTTATTGATAAATGACTAAATTCCTAAACAACACAGATGTCCACCAACCGGTGAAATGACAAACAGATGTAATCCATACAGTGAATAATATTTAGAACAAAAAGGGGTGAACTATTATACACTCAGCAACATGGATGAGTTATTCATAATTCTCGGAAGCATTGTTCAGTGGGGGGAAAGCCAGATTAAACAGTCTACTTATTTTTATGATTCCATGACATGAAATACTAGAAAATGCAGCATAATCTACGATGCTACACAGCAGACGAGTGGTTGCCCAGGGCCCTGTGGATGCAGAACATTGACTTGGAAGGAGCACCGGCAGCTTCTGGGGCGATGAGAAGGTTCTATTTCTTGCTTATGGTGGTTTTTACACAGGTGCATTCCTTTCATCAAAATTTATTAATGCGGACACTTAAAGTAGGTGGTTTCCAATAACATTTATTTTTAAAATACGCTTTTGCAAATGTGGCTAAATGACATCAACTAACGAATCTGTGAAAGAGTGCCGTTCATTGTATACCATTCCTTGGCGTTTCTGGCAGCTGACATCTTTGAAAAGCAAAGGTGTGTGTAGAGGCTTCCAGCGTGGTGGCATTAGGGAAAGCCCTAGAGGAAGTGGGGGGCGGGTCACGAGGCTGCCTGGGAAGAGGGTTCAGGGAGAGAACCAGCGAGTGGTGTAGACGCTAGAGAGGCGATGGGGCCTGGGGCCCTGCACAGGTTGGGAAGGGCCTCGTGGGCTTATGCGCTTGGGGGCTTTTACTGCACAAGAGGAAAACACCGGCAGAAGAATCTGATTCAACATCGATGACAAAGAAATTTGAAACCATTGTGACTACTAAGGCATGTACCATAAAGTTTGCTAAATTATATTATTTAGGACTTTGCATAAAATATATAAACAGAGACTGGAAGGCATACTAAATGTATTTAAAAGGATAATGACATTTGGGATAAAATATTATGTCCTCTTTAGTATTGTTTGTAGAAATTTTACAAAGATAATACTGAAAACTTATTAGCCATTCCCAATCAGTTTCTTTTGATACTTCCCAGCCAGGGAGATCATCCTGGTTAATATCTGCCATGAGTTGTGTTTATGTACAGCATGACACGAGCATAGACGTCCTATTAAATACCGGTGGTGAGAAGACGTGTGTGTCTGACGACAGTGTGCGAAGGCCATAGAACAGTGACCACAGTGCAGGCTGTGTCCGCTGCCGAGACCCTCCGCGTGTCCTTCCTTTTCCCCTGAACTCTCAGCATCCCGACAGGAGCTTTCTAAACAGCCAGTCTCTGCTGGTTCTCTGTGAACTTAACTCATCTTCTGACCATTGTGAACACTCCGTGCAACTAAGAATAGGCAGACCCGACTTCACAAGGCTAAGAATCAGTTGGGTAGAATTACCCCTGACTACCAAGGTAATTTTCTCTCTCATGGAGTCGTGTTACAGAGGGTGGATTTATACCACTAATAAAAGCATCTTTTCTGGTTTGCAAAAAAGAATTTGAATGTTTCTGAAACCACTTTGGTGGTAGGAGGTAGTGGGGAGAAAGAATATGAGCTTGTCTTTTAAAAGCGGTGATGACTTTAATTTAATTTTGCTAAAACACTTTGCCTCAGGGGCTTGGTCCCATAAATATTGGGTTTCTCCTTGGAATGGATTTAGAATAAGTACGCAGCACTTACTCCAGTCCCGATGGCTTCTTTGGACCGTGGTTTCCTTCAGTAGAAGATGGAGAAATAAAAAAGATCGAGAGGGAAGATTTTGTGATAAGAATACACACATGAAATCAAATTGTGGTTTGCTGGTACGTTAAGAGTAAGACAGTGACGGTACCAGTGTGTTCTGCATAAATCTGTAAAGGGAATCCCTTTCATCCATGGACAGAGGCTGTGGTGTTACATTCTGCCCGAGGGCAGGTTCCCTGAGCCGAAGCTCATAGCTGTGTTTCCCCGGCCAGGCCTGTGCTTACCCCCAGGGGTAGTTACAAGCACTGTGCCTGCTGGGAAGGTCACCGCCCGGCCCTCCATAGACCACCTACCCGGGAGGGAATGGGCTCCAGACTCGGGGAGGCCAGGTGTGCAGTAGACTGGGGCCGGGGCGTGGGGAGGAGGTGGGCTTGCACCCCTTCCCTAAAGGCCCCTCCTGGCAGCTGTGCGGCAGGAAGTGCAAACTCAAGCGCTGGTCTGTGAGCACACCAGAGCTCGGGTGCGTTTCACCGCTCGGTGTCCCAAAGCTCAGGGTTCTCACTCCCGGCAGGTGACCACGATGCCAGCTGGGCAGAGACAGGACAGAGCCCTGCCTGAGCAGACACCCTGCACAGGGCAGGGAGCTTCTCCTCAAGGTTCCTCGTCTCAAATCTCGTTTTGAAGATTAGAAAGGACTTTTAGTCTCACTAAAGACAAGCCCCTCCTTGAACTAATTCAGGCACTTTTGAAATTCTTTCCTGGATGAAATAAGCAAAAGAAAACTCTATTCTCATCAGTAAGGATCAACACTAAATGAGTAAATTAGGGAAAAAGGAAAAAAAAGGTGTGGAAAGCCAGGATGATGTGATTGAGTTGAGTGTGAGACTGACATGGACGGTTGGGAACAGGAATCATGATGAGAAAGGAGAGGACAGCTCAGCCCAGGCCCGGCTCACCCCGACCTGAGCAGCCTGAGGCCACAGGTTCCTGGTCTGACTGCCAGGTTGTCAGAGAAGCTTTTCCATCTGTGTTTACTTTGTGTGAAATGGCCAAAGTGGTGTTTATAAAATTGGACTGAAAGCCCCAATGAAATAAGTGAATTAGCCCTGGCCGGTGTGGCTCAGTGGATAGAGCAGCCTGGGGACTGAAGGGTCCCGGATTCGATTCCAATCAAGAGCATGTACCTCGGTTGCAGGCTCCTCCCCGACCTGAGGCCTGGTCGGGGCTCGTGCAGGAGGCAACCCATCCATGGGTTTTTCTCACATCAGTATTTCTCCCAGTCTTTCCCTCTACCTTCCACTTTCTCTAAAAATCAATGGAAAAAATATCCTCAAGTGAGGATTTAAAAAAACAAACCATCAGTTATGGACAGAGACTATGAGTATAAAAGCATGTCCAGTTTGTCCTGGCCGGTGTCCACGGTGGTTAGAGCACTCGCTTGTGCCCCAGAGGGTCTTGCGTTGGATTCCTGGTCAAGGGCACGTATCCAAGTTGCAGGTTCAATCCCCACCCCCAGTTGGGGTGCGTGGAGGAGGCAACCAATCAGTGTGTCTCTCTCATATCAATGTTTCTCTCTTTGTCTCCTCTCTTGCCCTCCACTCCCACTCTCTCTAAAAAATCAATGGAAAAAAATATCCTCACTCCTTAGGTGAGGATTAAATATATATATTTATACTCGATTTACTTTACATTGATCTTATTTGGGGGGGGCAGATAAAGAAATGACATTTATAATCTACATATATAAAAGGCTAATATGCTAAGTGTCTGACCGCCCAACTGGTCACTATGATATGCACCGACCACCAGGGGGCAGACACTCAACACAGGAGCTGCTGAGCTGCAGTGACTTGGCAGTGGTGGTTCTCGGGTAACGCACCCCAAAACCAGAGAGGAGGGAGCCCAATTCCTCGCGGGGCCCACACGATTCCACCTACGGCCATGGATTATGTTGTTGCTGGGGCACTGTCGCCCCGAATCTGGGTTACTGCACACTTGTGTTTGCGTTCCACAACCTGTACGACAGCAACTTTGTAGAGTGCCCTCTTGTACTTCAGGACCCCTTGGGGGATGTCGGAGAGCCGGTTTCGGCCCAATACCCCCAGGTCAGGCCGAGGGACCCCCACCTGCTGCAAGGACCCCACTCACTCCACAGGCGCCCTTCAAGCCATGGGTGTGGCCAGCCAGGAAGAGACCGCAAAAGGTTGGCTTCAGGGTGTTTCCACCCCCTTCTCACCCAGCCCCACCTACCGGCCACCTTCTGATTAACTTCCTTCCAATGTGCACGAATCAGTGCACCAGGACACTAGTGTCCGAATAATGAGTATATTTCACCTAGAATTATCCCAGCAGCCCTAAATGCAATGTTTTCTTGCCCTTCAACCAAGAATAAAGCTCTTACGGAATACCTTTTTTTTTTTTTTTTTTTTAATGGAAGAGACATCAGAAAGGTAATGTTTGACCTGTGACTAATTTTCACCTCCCTCCGCAACCTGTGCTCTGACTGGGAATTGAACCATGACCTCTTGGTTCATAGGTCGACGCTCAGCCACCTAGCCACCACGGCCCGGCTCTTCTTGATATCTTGGTGTTCTCATTTTGAGCATAAGCGGTGACACTGATTTGTAGTTAATAATAACTTCAGAGGAGCGTAAGGCGAGTGTGTCTAACTAATAAGGATAACTGTCACGTGTGGTGCCATTAGTTACAGAGATCGGAATATGACCCAGTGTATTAGGAAATACTACTTTGCCATTTTGTCATAAGACATATAAATGTCATCCTAATAGAGGAATTTAGGTTGGATACTGATGTCAGTTTACCAATTGGCTTGTTTTTTATTTCATACATATTTTAATATAATTTATTCAAATGAACAAGTAATATTTATTGAACACTTGCGATATGTCCACGCATGAGCTAAACATTTATGGGTGCTAGTTGGTTTCATCCTCACAGAAACCCTGTGATTTAGGTACTATTGTTACCCCTGTTTTACAAATGAGAAAATGGAAGGTTGGAGGTAGACCTACTCAAGGTCATGCAGCTAGCGAAGGCAAAGCTGAGATTTGAACTCAGCAATCTGACTTCACCACCAACGCTCGCACATTCAGATAGCCAACGCTAGAATTTCAAAATTATTTATGATTCCAGAAATTTTCCACATCATCTCTGTCCATTTTTGATGATTCTATTTAAATGTAATTACTGTTTTATTTCCTTCTAGGTTTATGTTCCAGATGAAAATAATGCTATTTTGGGAAGAAATACAAATAAGCAGGTTTTTGAAGGTTTGACAGCTGGACTTCTCAAAGTCAGTTCTGTGGTTTTTGGCTGCCTGATTGCCAGTCGACCAGATGGAAACAGCCGGCCGGCTACCCCAAAGACGTCGACAGAAGAAACGAAAAACCAACCCTCCCAAGGCGATGCCTTTAACAGTCGTGTTCAGGACCTCATCAGGTAAAGCTGCTAGATTTTAAAATACTTTCTTCTTTGTTTAAAAAAAACGTTAAGGTAATTTAAATCTCTGGGCCCATGTGATGGCAGTGGTTCTCACAACACCATCCTCTCGTTCCTGGTATTGAATACGCGACATTGTGTAGAGAGAAGGAACACTTGTTAATGGAAGGACTATAGCTGGTGGTCCTCTGTCATTCTTGGTATTTAGATATTTTAATATGTGAATACGTTGTGTCCAAGTCTTGCTATCGGCTCTTTTCAACAAGGATTCCTGAGCATCCTTCCATCCCAGGTCATCTCTGTCTATAAATCAGTGCAGACGTAAACAGTCACACAGCTACCATTTGTGGAGCATTTGGGGCACCCGTGTTGTGGGAGGTACTGAGCGAGGCTTTGTAGCCCTGCAGGTGAGGAAATGCTCAGAAAGGCACTGTTGTGACTCTTGACAGTTGAGCAGGTTGATAATTACGAGTCCTTCTTTTGTTTTCCAGTAGGTGGAGCTATAGCCCAAGTTTTTGTTTTCTCTTACCTGAGCTACTTGCACAAGGAGGGGTCGGATGGCTGTGGGTTAGGGAGTGGTAGCCTGGGTGCGGAGAGCAGGATGGAGGTTGCCTCTGCTGTGTCGGGTCACTTGGCTCTCAGAGCACCACCACTATGACCGGGGCAAGGGGCATCTGGGTTCGTGAACCCCCCACTGCTACCCCATTCCCTGTGGCCGGTGGCTCTGCTGTGCTCTGACGGGGAAGCCGGAAGCTCTGGCTCCTCCTCTGCTGCTTCCCCTTACCCTCATCGGGGCAGAGTGGTGGCTGCTCCAAACTCCTCCTTGGCTACCTCCTTTGCCGGGGCCACTGGCTCAACCCTGGCAGCCAGGCATCCGAGCCGTGTGCACGTTCCTGTCCCCCCTGCCCCGCCTCCCCTCCGAGTTTAATACACCTGCCTTCATAGGTATCACGTGTGCAGTGCTGATCAGGGGAGCCCTTCTTGGCTGATAGCTGACCTACCAGCTGCAAATGTAAGGGGCCTCTACCATGATGCTGCTGTCCACGGCCTGTCTATGCCAGGACCACCTGCCTCACGCTGTGGCTTGTAATACGGTGGGACTCAGCGTGTGGCACCTCCAGCTCTACTTGCTTGTCAGGACTGCTTTGCTATTTGGTGTGTTTTGTAGTTTCCATGCAGTTGTTTTTTCTATTTCTGTAAGAAATGCCATTGGAATGTTCACTAAGGGGTTGTCCTGAATCCACAGACCTGAGCCGCTTTTCTTCCTCCTGCTGTCTCTGCGTGCCTGTGTCTGTCAGCGTGGGCTCTGCCTGTAACTGGTGAGGGGCCACCAGCAAGCCCAGACTCTCATCTCTCCGGGCCGAGAGCCCCAGTGGAGAGAGATTCTTCCCAGTTCCCCGAAGATGCTGAGGGGTCCCCCCAGGTCATGGCCCACCCAGGACTCCCCTGCTGCCACGGAGACGATGCTCAGCCTGTCCTGGAGCACAGGCTCTGCAGGAGGCACAGCACTCGCCGGCCACGTGGGAGTGGAGCGGGGACGCGCTGGGCAGACGGAAGCAGGCGGCCACTGCCTGCTCCCTCTGGGCCGCGGCGATAGTTCACTGGGACGGCTCAGGCAAGCGCACTTTCTAAACTGGGACGTTCTGTACGGATACAGGGTCTGATTCTATTAGATCAGGTTATCACGTGACCCTCCGTGCGTGCACGTGCCGCCTGTGAGTTTTCCTCGTTAGAAGAGGACAGGGCGGGTGGCTGTCGAAATAGCAGCTGCTCGTAGCTGGGGGCACGCTCCTGGTGTCCCAGGAAAAGGCGGGCATCCGGGGTCTCGCGCCTTCTGTGAACTGGGAAGAGGCTCCACACATGGGGGATTCCTCAGCCTCGCCTCCTTACCCAGAGGCGACGGGGACGCACCGAGGAGCAGGCGCACCGGCTCCTTCACACGTGTCCCTGGAAGTCAGCGTGTTGGCGTGCAGGATGGCTGCATCGTGGTCCTGTCCTCTCATGCATGGCAGTGCAGTAGCACTGAGTCAGAATAAGACGTCTAAACTAAGATGCAGGATCTGCAAGGTCATTATCGTCTTACGTGTCAGACGCTGGTGCCTCCTCCCAGGTCAGCTCTCAGGGCTGGCACTTAGCAGAGCAGAAAGCGGTGAACATCTCGCTGCCCGGTCTGTACTGAATAGGGTCAGGGTTCTTGAAACAGGGAACCTGCAGCTGGCAGCAGAGGGTTCAGTTTGAACAGGGTGTGTGGGCAGCATCGGAGCGTAAGGATCACTGACCTCGAGTGCAGGGGTCATCACACAGCATTCCAGCTATTGTCCGGCGCCAGCCCCACGATGGCCAGGTGATGATGCTCAGTCATCTTTCTGGAGAAGCAGTGTTAGCATCACTCAGAGAGGAGGACCACTTACAGAGATAGCTCGTTGTTCAGGACTAAATCACTGGAGAAGTTTGCCTCGGACGGGTGTTGTTTGCTGTGTGAGGACCTAAGCTCCTGTTCGGTCAGACTGACCGGAAGGGAGGGTGCGGCGGCCTGCGCGGGGGTAACGCTTCTCCGCCCTTGCAGCTACGTGGTGAGCATCGGCCTGATCCACAAGCTGTGTGGCTGCTTCCTGTCCGTGCAAGGCCCGGTGGACGAGAACCCCAGGCTGGCCTCGCTGCTGCAGCACGCGGCCGGCCTCCTGCAGGGCGCCTGCGCGCTGTGCTGGGCTCTCACCGGCAGGTAAGTGCCTCCTGAGGTCCGTCTGGACTGAACCTGGGAAACTTCTCTTCCATTTGGGGAATTTGGGTCATTTCCTAGGGAGGCAGGTGGTCATCTTGGCCTTCTTTATGGTCCTGCCCCTGTCCTTACTGGCTTCCCGTATTGAAGTGGGCGACAGCCTCCTGTCAGAGTCTCTTTTCCTGGTGGGTGTCATAAACTTGACTCCTTGATGGGAAAGACCGAGGGGGAAGCCGGATCCAGGGGAGGCAGTGCATCAGCGGCAAAGCCACGCCCAGACCAGGCCGGGCCTGAGCACGGCACAGCCCTGGGCGCCGCACCGTGTTCACAGCCACGACGGGTGTTTATTCTCCCCTTCGCCCCATATGCCACGGCATCCCGTGAATAAGGGAAGGACCGTCCAAAATCAGTAGCTCCCTGAAGTCACACATGACTCAGGGATGATTGTCGCGGGGTGCCGGGGCTCCTGCCGCTCGGTGGGCTCTAGACTCTGCCCGGGGCCCTCTCCTCGGAGGCCCAGGAACCCCCCCCCCCGCCGCCCCCGCAGGGTGACTCAGCGTTTCCGATGGCCATGGGACTTGCCTCCCGGGATACGGAGGACTTTCAGTAGAATAATTTCCTTATAATTAATTACAAGCAGCACTGCATACAGAGTATCTTTTAGGGGTTTTTCAAGAATAAAACTAATTATTGCCCCAGCTGGTGGGCTCAGTGGTTGAGCATCGACCTATGAACTAGAAGGTCACAGTTCAATTCCTGGTCAGGGCACATGCCTGGGTTGTGGGCTCGATCCCCAGTAGGGGGCATGAAGGAGGCAGCCAATCGATGATTCTCTGTCATCATTAATGTTTCTATCTCTCTCTCCCTCTCCCTTCCTCTCTCTGAAATTAATAAAAAAAGAATAAAATCAATTATTGAAACCTCTAAAGTCTATACACTTAAAGAAATATTACCCATCTATATTCAGTGTACACAGAATACCACTGACTAGATTCAGAATATCTTAAAAGACAGAATTTTTTTCTAAAATGAACCTTCTCAACATTTCTTGTGCTGTGCATAGGACCCCTGAGCCCACCTGTTCTTCCTTGGCCTCACCGCCCCCCCCCCCTCTCCCAGTCACATCGCCATGAAGATTAGGACTGAGGGTCGGGGAAGCCAGTGTTCCATCAGTCTGCTCCCTTCCTGAGCCGAAGGGCACGCAGGGAGTGCTGTATGTGGGTCTGTGACCGGAGGAGCAGGTGCCCACACACCACACAGAGGCTGTGTGCCACCCACTCACCTCTGTGTTGTCCCTTCCCCCGAGGGACCCCGCCTGGCCCTGGCTCTTCCGTGTGCCGCACTGTCTGGGCTCGAGGGAGTGGCCGGTGAGGCACTGAGTGAGCCCCATCCCTCTGAGCCCTGGGAGGCCGCCAGGGAGGTGGGGACGCCCTGGGGACTGGATTGTCTCCGAGGGGTGACAGGACTATGTTTCTGTTAAAGCGCCAGCCCTGAAACGTGCACCAGTACCCGGTGGCAGGAGCCTCGCAGTGGCAGGACGAGGGGGGCCTGTGGGGACGGAGTGAGCGGGAGGGACATGCCTGGCTTGGACGACGAGGGAGGAGGAAGGAAGGGAGGGATCCAGAATGACTCCAGGGTCTGACTTTAAATTTCTGAGTGGCAGACGGCATATGAGGGGCAGACGGTATATGAGTGGTAGACGGTATAGTCCCAGCTTAGGCAGCGTAAGCATTTTCCACGGAGTCTCCCAGACATGCCTAAGGATTGTCCAAGCAGACCGAAGTCTCTGTGTAAGTTTATATAAAACCAAAGTGTGTGTGTGTGTCTGTGCGTGTGCACACGTGCAGAGAGAAGTACAATTGTTTCGATGTACTTAATGCAACTGGATTTTTAAATAAATTAGTGATTAACTCTTGGCGGTTTTTAAGAATTCCTAATACATTTTACCCAATATAATTTCCTTCTCCAAACTCAGTTACTCAGCAAATTTCTATTAGTAAGCCTTGCTGCAGAAGCAGATTATTCTAGAAAAGAGGTCCAGGCGGTTCCTGATTTAAATTTCCTAGGACTGTCTTAGCAGTGACCTGGGTCGCTGTTCTCTCCCCTCCTTTAGTCCCCAGCGTTTCCTGGCACCACCAGGGCCCCCAATACTTACAGACCGTGTCGTTCTACTTCGCCCTCTTTATGGAAATGATATTTCTAACTGTAAATGCAGCAGCCTGTGAAAGCCCTTGGTTACGTGTGTGACACAGTGTCAGGAGGTCACAGCCGTGTCCAAAGGGAGTGGCTGCGGTGATGGGGGTCGTTCACCAGCGCCTGTTTGGGCTACAGGAGCCGAGCAGCGTCCAGGAAGGTGTGACCTTCGCGCCCAGCAGGAATCAGAGACAAAGAGGAGCCAGAGGCCTCCTGTGTGGGCGGCCGCGCCCGGAGACAATTAAGTGCCCCTGAGAGCACAGGCCTCAGTACACGCCGGGTCTGCTGGTGGCCGCCTGTGGGAGGGCGATTAGCAGGTGGCTGAGCCCGCTGCCATTGTGCCCTTAATCTCCTAATTTCTACCTGGCTCTCGGGGAGGCCGCCAGGGTGTCAGGATGCACACGGCTGATCCTCGCTCAGGGCAGGGAGAAAGGCACTCTTGGTGTGAACAAGGAGCTTGCATTTAAGTAAAAACTGAAATTGTGATCTTCTCGAAAAAGGACTGGTTTTACGTTAGGATTACTCCAGAATTTCACCAATGAGTTGTTCACAAACTACCATCCTTCATCACTTAAACCAGGCGTCCTCAAACTACAGCCCGCGGGCCACATGCGGGTGTTTTTGCCGTTTTGTTTTTTTACTTCAAAATAAGACATGTGCAGTGTGCATAGGAATTTGTTCATAGTTTTTTTTAAACTACAGTCCGGCCTTTCAACGGTCTGAGGGACAGTGAACTGGCCCCCTGTTTTAAAAGTTTGAGGACCCCTGACTTAAAACTCAGCCATCTGTAAGAGGGCCCTCAGAAACGCCTGTGTCTTTGGCCGGCACTGCTGCCAGTTTTCCGTTCTCGGTCCCAGAGGAAAGGATGGTTTTCAGATCCCAGCCATGCTCACTGCGGCCCTCAGGTGCTGGCTCCTGAGCCCACCTGGCAGGACCACAGCCGTCCTGAGCAAGGTGAATTGCAGCCAACACGGCCTTCCACTTAGTCGGAGGCATTTCCAGACTCACAGCGGCAGGGGCTCCCCAGCGAGGGCGGGAGCAGGGGTGCTCGGTCCCGGAGGCACAGCCCTGACCCCTGCCCATTCTAATCGGTTGGTGAAGACTTCTGAATTCTGGAGTATTTTCACACAAAAAGAGGTTTGTCGTTACATGTATTGGTGGTTTCCATTTCCATATCCATCAGCTACAGTAACAAAATGGGTTTTACCCAAGATCCCTGGAAACCTGTCCTGAAAAGATAGGAATGATTTTAAGTTGGCCCGTTAATTATGTGGGGATAAATGAGTGCCTCGCAAGTGTTTAAGGGTGCTTGAAAACCGTTTGTTCGGGCGAAGGTAAACTGTAACTCCGCCTGCCCGAATTATTCATTCATTCATTAAATAAATATTTATGTAGCACTTCTCTGTGCCAGGCCCTGAGCTAGGCGTGGAGAAACCAGAAATGACTCAGACATCTATCCTGCCCTCAAGGACCCTGTAAGCTAGAAGGGAAGGAAGTTCATAGATGCTGCCGTGGTGTGAGGCGGAGAGCGCTATGGAGGCTGAGCACCGGGCCCAGCACACGCCGGTCAGTGCAGAACCGCTGATGGGGTGCAGAGGAGGAGAGGTCCGCTTAGTGGGAGGAATTAACTGTTTTCTGGAGCAACTAAAGTTCAATCTGGGCCTTGGAAGACAGGAAGGGCTGCAACATTTAGAGTTGAAAAAGGAGCAAACAAAGAAGAAAATATAACGGCATCAAGCAGAAACGTATGAAGAATGGAGGACTGACTTCAGCTGGATTTTGATGTCAGTGCCTCCCAGGCTGTTATGGGGCTCAGAGGAGACAGTAAGTGTACCAGGAACGTGTGAGCTACCAACAGGCTTGGTCTGTAGGTGGGTGGGCAGGGAGGGCCCTCTGGGGAGGCGACCCTGAAGCTGAGATGGAGTCCGTCAGGGGAAACCCTGGGCACCGGGCTGCCGTCTAGCAGAAGTGGAGGGCTGACTGCACCCCCACGTTGGCAGCGGGCGTCCCAGACCCAGGAGGCAGCGCGACCGCGACGCAGGAAAGGCGGTGCAGGGGGCGGCGGGAGGGGAGGCCCGGGCCAGGACAGAGATCAGAAGTTTGGATTTTTTCCGAGTGGGATGGGGAGCCTTGGAGGAGATGAAGCAGGCGAGTGGCATCACCTGACGGTTAAAAAGTAGAGGGGCTCCTGATTACTCTGTAGACAGGGTGGAGGGTGGGGGCGTCACCAGGCAGCCCCCACGTGACCGTTTCCTCAGTTCCTCGCCCAGTGGGGCAGGTGCCTTCCGTGGCAGCAGCAGGGCGGAGCTCGTTCAGCCTCACGGCCAAATCCCAAAGGTAGGAGAGGGCCCCAAGTATGGGCAGAACGCGGCAGAATCAGCCCAGAGCCGTGGCTGTGTAAGGGACTGAGGAAGCTGAGGCTGCAGAGGTAGACACCCAGCGAGAGGCAGCCCTGACGACAGCCCTGCCTGAGGTTCCCCGACCCAGGACCCCACCTGCCAGTCACCCTCCGCTGCTTCCTCCCGCCTCCTTAGAGCGTGCAGCCCGCTTTCCAGAACACCCAGTACTCGGCGCCCGCAGCCCCAGCTCCCTTCTCCGGAAGCAGGGAGTTCAACCAGTGACTTCTCCCACCTGGGCACACCTCCGAGTGGCGTTCTCTGGGGTCCAGGCTAAAGGGGCGGGTCACACAGAGGCCTCAGGGGTTCCAGGACCACAGGAGTGAACAGGCCCAACTCCAAGAAGCTAGGAGAGCAGTCGAGAAGGTCCCCACACTGAAGGAGACCCAGGGACTGGGGGACGACAGCAAGCCGGCCAGGAACAGGCGGGAGGGGGCCGTCCCAGCTGCGTTTGGGGGCCCAGCAAGGCCTGGAACGTGAGTGGTTTAACACCGAGTGGGGGGGGGGGGGGGTGCCCTCACAGGTGACTGCAGCTCTTGCCCAGCTATGCTCTCCTTTAAGGCAGTCAGGTTTTCAGGTCCTGTTCAGGAGTATTGATAGCTTTTCCTAGTTGAATTTAGCTTTTTAATGAACAGAAATGAATATGCCACTAAGATTTCTAGTCCTAGAGACCAAACAAAAACACTTTAAAATCCAGCCCTGCTGGTTTGGCTCAGTGGATAGAGCGTCGGCCCACGGACTGAAGGGTCCCGGGTTCGATTCCAGTCAAGGGCACATACCTCCATTGTAGGCTCGATCCCCGGCCCTGGTCGGGGCGTGTGCAGGAGGCAACCAATTGATGTGTCTCTCTCGCATCGATGTTTCTCTCTGTCTCTTCCCCTCCCTTCCACTGTCTCAAAAAATCAATGGGAAAATGTCCTCAGGTGAGGATTAACAACAAAAAAATAAAAATCAGATAAAATTGAGAAGATCTCAGCGTGTCAATATACAACATTTCAGATCTGATTTTTTAGGTTTTCCATGCATTTTTAAAAGAAAACGTGATGCCTGATATGAATGAGGCCTTTTACCTTTTTTATTATAAACATTCAGGCTGAAAGTGATTATAACTGACAGTTAAGACCAACAGCAGCCAGTGGCCTGTTTGTGGACAAATGATCTGCATTTCAGACTGAATCAAAAGTAAACACTCTCTGGAGTCCCCGCAGGACTGCGCTAGGCCGGCCTCCCGCCCGCAGGGAGACGGGCTTCTCCGTGAGGCGTGGTGTCTGCCTCCAGCCGCCTCCATTCAGCCTGATCTTGGACGCTCACTGGATGGATTTTTCTGAAGGACCATTTTCGGTCCATCAGGAAAACGTGGCCGAAGATCTTGGGATGTGTTTCTTTATGATCTATGATCAGGGTTTCCCTAAATAATGCAGTGGGGTAGGGAGAGGGGGACGCATTCTGATGACTTTACTGACTTTTTTTTCTTATTCCTTTGGAAAAAAGTACCGTACTTTCCGGCGTATAAGACGACTGGGCGTATAAGATTTTCCTGGGTTAAAAAGTCGTTTTATACGCCGGAAAATATGGTATATTGGACTATATTGATGGGATTAGATGTAATGGACTACCGTATTTTCCGGTGTATAAAACGACTTTTTAACCCAGGAAAATCTTATACACCCAGTCGTCTTATATGCCGGAAAATACGGTAGTAGCAGTGAATTCATGTCATTTGAGAAATTCTTGGAAAGTCTAGGTATTAAGGCGCCTTACATGTTAAAGCCATATTCCTGAATATCTGCATGGGGACGTGCTGACAGTCCCTTTAAAACCAGCGCCAGCAGCAGGGGGGCGGGGGGGCAGCCTTCTCGTTCACAGCAGCAGGACTTGAGCAGCGCAATGTCACTCATCCCCGAGGCTTCAGGGAGAAATGTCTCTGGCTTGTCACTGGCTCTCAGAGGCAGTCGGTGCTAAACAAACACAGACCCTTGTTGGAACCTTATAGTAAACCCAGACGCATTAGTCTCTGCTCCGTCTCCCGTCAGGGTCTGACCCCCACCTCTCTGGCTGTTGGGGGGCGGGGAGGGCCAACGGACACGCTCACAGCGTGCAAGGTTCTGAGGTGCCCGTGAGCAAATAGATGCGATTTCTTAACTTTTTGTTTTCACTGAGTCCCGTAAGATAGGAAGTGTTTCTCCACGATGATGCAGGGTTACATTTCAGCCTGTGTACCTGTTTGACAGTCTTCAGTCGCCCGAGATTTGACGTCAGAGGAGGAGGCATGGGGGGGAAGGAAGAGGTCCTCCTCAAAAGCCCTGGGAGTGCCCTGCCTGTGCCACCAGCACGTTTGTGTGACCCCGAGCATGCCACCTGGTCACTAGGTCTCAGAGGTGCCTCCTCAGGGGGCAATCGGGGTGCCGTTTCCCGGGGGGGAAGGGTGAGTGAATGATTGGCAGCCATGGGCACTAGCACCGCAGGTTCATGGTCAGTCGGTGCTTCCTGGGACCCGAGCTGAGGAGTGAGGTGGGTGTGCAAACCCTGGCTTCACGTTGGCTCCAGGAGTTCATTTCCCAGCACTTGCTTTGGGCTCCCCCACATGCTGCCCCGTGCCCCTGGCTGCTCAGCGGAGTTCCTGGTGTTGGGGTGACGCTCACCCAGATTGCTTGTTCGGGCGTCTGGCCCTGCCCCGCCCTGCTCCTTGATGAGGAAACTGCCCCAGGGGGTTCGATGTCTGCCCACCTCGGGTCCCAGCACAGCCCTGGCTGTGAGGCCTCTGCCGCCCGAGAGCTGCTCCCCGGGGGTTCCCGTGTGCATCCTGAGGAGCCATGCTGGTTTGGGTCTCTGGGCCCCAGCAGTGCTCATGGCCTCTGTCCAGACCCGGAACCTAAGCAGAGAAGGGCTACCCCGGCTTCGACCTCAGCCCTGGTCGCGTGTGCTCAGTGTCCGCAGCGGCAGGGATGCCTCGAGGGCGCATGCTCCCTATTGCCACCTCGGATGGTTTGCTCGCGGTGCCTGCTCGTCTCGCTCCGTCCTGGAGGCAGAGGTCACACCAGTGGGTGTCTCTTTGTCAGGTCGTACAGCATATTCGACAGCAATCGCCAGGACCTCACAGGACTGACGGCGGCTCTGCAGGCCACAGACCTCGCGGGCGTCCTGCATATGCTCTACTGCATCCTGTTCCACGGCACCCTCTCGGACCCCGGCACCGCCAGCCCCAAGGAGAGCTACTCTCAGAACACGGTCCAGGTGGCCATTCAGAGCTTACGTTTCTTCAACAGCTTTGCAACTCTCGACCTGCCCGCTTTTCAGGTAGGAGCACCGGCTGGTGTCGGCGACCGACCACCGGTCCACGTCCAGTGTGGACAGGAGGTGAGGGTCTTCCGGGCTGGGCATGAGGAATAAACGACGATAAAGCCGTAACTCACCAGTCTGAGGGTTGCACGGAGGGCTCGGCGAGCCAGCACACAGTAGGCCCTCGAGAAATGCAGGCCAACACAGCTTGTGGAGATGAAGGGTTGAGTCGCACGTTGCGTGGGAAGTTCCGTGTTGCAGCGGCCAAGCTGTGCGCTATGGCGTGAGCCTCATGTTTCATTAGAATCTTTTCCACAGTTTCCATTTCATTGTGTACTAATAAGGCTGTCAAAATATTTTTATCCCTCCAGTATAGAGTGTGGTTTCACTTTGAATTCATGTTGGCACAGATGGCCCTGAGGTCCCGGATATTGTATATCGTCTAGTCTGACACTTTTTACAATTGAAGGTGGTCTCAAGAAACAAATCAATGCACTGACTAGGCAGTTAATTCTGGCTAAAGAGGAAATATAGGCTCCTTGAAAAATTGGTTTAATTTTTATATTCAAACTTCGTGCCCCTTGACCTGCACTTATCAGTGAAGGTTAAACGGAGGGCACGGGGTCGCAGCACGCTGGACGCAGCTAATTAAATAGGGCTGAGCGAGAAGATGTCACTGCTTGATTTAAAGGGCAGAGGCCTCCGAAGTCTCCCTGGGGCTGGAAGCGTTTTGTCTCCGCAGTGACACCGAGACAGAGACACTCCTACATTAGCAGTAATTGTGTGTCAGCAGCACTCACCGACAGGGCTGCTCGCCACCAGCAGGCAGAGCGCATTCATGGGAGCTTCCAAGCCACCACGTACCGGCCCGCTTCAAGCCGGCCCAGACCTCACACCCCGGGCTGCGTTGAAAGCGCTCCTTTCCCGCAGCCAGAAGTGGGCTTCCCTCGGGGTGGGCTGCGAGCCTTTTCTGTGGGCTCGCTCTCCCCTTTGCCCTCCTGTCACTCTGTCTGTCTGACATGTTTATTAAATAGAAGCTCCGGCTGTGCAGTCAGCCCCGGCTCTCCCGTGTGCCCACCGCCCACCGCCCTGCACGGAGGCCCTGCAAGCCTCGGAGCTGGGGGGGCGGGGATTGGGGGGGACGGGGCTGATGGTTGGGTGTTTTACATGCTTTGGGGAGCCTTGGGTTTATAGAGCTGTGTATTTGAATAATAACTAGTTATTTATGTTTCCTTTCTATTTGAACATAAGTAAATAATTAGAATTATATTTGTATCCCTGTGTACAAGAAAATGTTTTCTCCAGGAAAAAAAGTATTGGAAGTTAGCTAAATGATAGGTCTACAGGCGATTTTTCATATTTTGATGTTTTCCCACATTTTTCACCGACTATTTGTACAATGAGAAAAAATAACTTCCTAAAAACGGAAGAAATCACCCTACTTTAGGTGTCTGACCCACTTGGTACAGGCATTTGGTCTGCTATGCTCCATCTTCTGTCCCTTTTCAGGTTAAACCCTGCATTTATTATAGTCACTTGTGAGCACAAGAATCCCCGGGGGGGGCTGCTGAGCGTTGTGCTCTAGAAGCTGCACGCGCTTCTCCCGCACCGGCCCCGCACCGTGGCCGAGCACGCAGCTGGTCTCACCGCGGTCGGCAGCCCTGGCTCCCGCTGGGGGTGCTAACTGCTCCTTGCCTTTGCCAGTCCATTGTAGGGGCAGAGGGCTTGTCCCTTGCGTTCCGGCACATCGCCAGCTCCCTCCTGGGCCACTGCAGCCACGTCTCCTGTGAGAGCCTGCTCCACGAGGTCATCGTCTGTGTGGGCTACTTCACTGTCAACCACCCGGACAACCAGGTAAGAGGCCCCGGAAGTTCCTGCGGCCGTTCCCCCGCACTGAGAGTGAGGTGTTGGGGTGAGAAAAGGCAGGCTAGCTGCTGGGACCCGTCTGGCCTGGGCGAGGGCCACCAGCAGCCCCAGGGAGGTCGGGAAGTCTCTGACTTCTCTCCAAAGGGATTGGATCAGCACTGGATTAACAGGGCCTCTTGCAGAGCTGCACAATTAACATATTTTAATAAAATATTGTAAGCCACACGGCTGCATCTGCTCTCTTACCGCGTGCATTCTGGTGCTCTCCGTAGCCTTCCTGTGGTGATGAGGTAGAGAGCCTCTTTCTACTGGGCACTGTGAGCCAGCACTCCAGCCAGTGCTTTCGGGCACTGCTCCTGGCCCAGTGCTTTAGGACACGGCTCCTGGCCCAGTGCTTTAGGACACGGCTCCTGGCCCAGTGCTTTAGGACACGGCTCCTGGCCCAGTGCTTTAGGACACGGCTCCTGGCCCAGTGTTTTAGGACACGGCTCCTGGCCCAGTGCTTTAGGACACGGCTCCTGGCCCAGTGCTTTAGGACACGGCTCCTGGCCCTGTGTTTTCGGGCACCCAGTGCTTTAGGACACGGCTCCTGGCCCAGTGCTTTAGGACACGGCTCCTGGCCCAGTGCTTTAGGACACGGCTCCTGGCCCAGTGCTTTAGGACACGGCTCCTGGCCCAGTGCTTTAGGACACGGCTCCTGGCCCAGTGCTTTAGGACACGGCTCCTGGCCCAGTGCTTTCGGGCACTGCTCCTGGCCCAGTGCTTTAGGACACGGCTCCTGGCCCAGTGCTTTAGGACACGGCTCCTGGCCCAGTGCTTTAGGACACGGCTCCTGGCCCAGTGCTTTAGGGCACACACGGCTCCTGGCCCAGTGCTTTCGGGCACTGCTCCTGGCCCAGTGCTTTAGGACACAGCTCCTGGCCCTGTGCTTTAGGACACGGCTCCTGGCCCAGTGCTTTAGGACATGGCTCCTGGCCCTGTGCTTTCGGGCACACACGGCTCCTGGCCCTGTGCTTTCGGGCACACACGGCTCCTGGCCCAGTGCTTTAGGACACGGCTCCTGGCCCAGTGCTTTCGGGCACTGCTCCTGGCCCAGTGCTTTAGGACATGGCTCCTGGCCCAGTGCTTTCGGACACTGCTCCTGGCCCAGTGCTTTAGGACACGGCTCCTGGCCCAGTGCTTTAGGACACGGCTCCTGGCCCAGTGCTTTAGGACACCTGGGCCCAGTGCTTTAGGACACGGCTCCTGGCCCAGTGCTTTCGGGCACACACGGCTCCTGGCCCAGTGCTTTCGGGCACTGCTCCTGGCCCAGTGCTTTAGGACATGGCTCCTGGCCCTGTGCTTTCGGGCACACGGCTCCTGGCCCAGTGCTTTAGGACACGGCTCCTGGCCCTGTGCTTTCGGGCACACATGGCTCCTGGCCCAGTGCTCCTGGCCCAGTGCTTTAGGACACAGCTCCTGGCCCTGTGCTTTCGGGCACACACTGCTCCTGGCCCAGTGCTTTCTGGGGCTTTACACACTCCTGGCTCCTGGCCCAGTGCTCCTTCGGGGCCCACGGGCACGGCTCCTGGCCCAGTGCTTTCGGGCACACACGGCTCCTGGCCCAGTGCTTTAGGACACGGCTCCTGGCCCAGTGCTTTAGGACACACATGGCTTCTGGCCCTGGCTTCTCCCCACCCTCCCGGAGTTAGCGGCTGCCTGCCTGGTGGTGGTTGAGGGGACCTGAGGCAGGCTCCTGAGTAGTTTTGCTTTTAATTGTTTTGATTACTTGGTTTTTGAGCAAGATTTCATTTGTAAATAAGATTCTGCTGCTTTAAGGAGTTGGGAGATTTGTGTTACAGATTTTGTGAAAAAATTATAAAGCACTGTATTGCACTTTATTTTTGAAACCAGGTTGTGGCATAAATAACATATCAAATAGTGATTCCTGACAACCTCATTTCTCTATCTTTTTCATATAACGGAAGTTCGTACCTTTCCCCCACCCGGCACCCCTCTATGAATATATTTACATAGCTGCGGTCATGCAGTACATACACTCATGTCCTGCTTTAGACACTTAACCTGTAACAGAGCCATTTTTTACAAATACATTTTTAATGTCTGAATGGCTGTATCTTGTGTAGACAGCCCGTGGGTGACTGAACAGTGTCCTGTGTTAGATTGTTTACCATATGTTACCATGACACCCACTGCACTTACAGAGGCGAGTGATGTGTGTGTGATAATATTTGCTGTGTCTAGTTCTACAGCAAAAAGTTCAGTTCTACGGACCTTAAAAATAAAACTGCTAGTTATTTTATCAGCAAAAATGTGTTTAGCCCTAGCTGATTTGGCTCAGTAGACAAGAGTATCGGCCTGCGGACTGAAGGGTCCCGTGTTCGATTCTGGTCAAGGGCACATGCCTGGGTTGCAAGCTCCATGCCCAGTAGCGGGTGTGCAGGAGGCAGCCGATCGATGATTCTCTCTCATCATTGTTGTTTCTATTTCTCTCTCTCCCTTCCTCTCTGAAATCAATAAAAAATATTTTTTAAATGCATTTATTGGGTATAGCAGATAACGGCAATTCTGGATAAGCGTGCTATAGCAAAAGACTATATAGGTAAGTCCAGAAAACAAATGAGAACGTTACTTTATAGAGGAAAGGGAGGAGACCGGAGGGTGCTTTGAAGAGAAGTCCATTGGAGGGGAGGGAGCGCTCATGGCGGTGATGCGGCTCATTGGCTGCGTTGCAAGGTTTCCATCGGCTGGTGTGTGGCTGGGCGAGGAGGAACCTCCTTCCACTGGCTGCTGTGGTGGAGACACTTCCTGCTGGAACTGCAGGGTGTGTGCTTGACGTTGGGTGGTGCTAAGCGCTCCGCCTTCAGGCCCCGACTCCATTGCGCAGGCGGTTTCTTCACGGCAGCCAAGCTGACGGCTAGTTTCAGGTTCTGCTGAACCCACTCTGCGGTGACGAACTACGGAATTCAGAGTTGTGTGGGCTTCCCGAGAGTTTTCCTGCTGATGCTGGTCACGGACCAATCCTCTCCTGGAGGTGAAGCACCTGCTCTGAGTCTCCGGCTCACCAGACGGGATGGGAAATGGGGTCGGGAGCTGGTGTTTGCAGGTGGCATGTGACAGCCGACCTAGGCCTGGGGCAAAGCTGCGAGTGAGCACGCGGGAACAAGAACACGCATTAAATGAGCAACACGAGGGGGCAGGGCCTGGTGCTGGTCAGGTGCGTCTGCGGATAATTGGTGAGAGAGAGCTCGCTGTGAGGAAGCAATCAGAAAGGTGGGGAAAGCCAGACATGCCGTGTCAGCCCCTTGCCTCCAGGACTGAACACTAACCTGGACGTCCACTTCTGATTCAGGGGGAGGTCAGAGAAGTCCATTCAGCCCCAAGGCAGTGGCTGAAACACAACGATCTCTGAGAAGAAAGAACAGGATAAAAATAAAGCAGAAATCAGAAATATAAACGATAGTAACGTCAAACACTGGGCCTTATGCAATGCTGTTTCTAAGCATAATCCCTGATATTTGTAGAATTCTTTATAAATTCTTCCCATCTGCTGCTCCGGGACCCCCTTAGCCCTGAGTGTGGCTGTAAGTGCAGGAATCATCCTGCCTCTGGACAGTGAGGAACTGGGTTCTGAGGTGAGGCCAGCCCTGAGATGACCTAAGAACTACTAAGCCCGGGACTAGATTCCAGGTCCCGCAAAGCCCACCCCGTGTACGTCTCATTTCATTTCATGTTGCTTAAGGAAGTCAGATTCCACAGCCCCATCTACTGGTGATCCCTGACGTGTTCCCCGGGTGGGGAGGGTACCCAGGCATTGAGATGCTGCCACGCTCGCTGCCTGGAAACTTCTGGACATCTGAGTGCCTGGCTCCGGAGCCGCAGAGGTCCTGGGAAGCTGTGAGTGCATGCCTCCTGAGCACCAGAGGGACCACAGGCTAGGAAACAAGCCTTGAGCCGACCCCGCTTCGTCACGGCTGTGTGATCTCCGAGAAGCATCTCCCTCTGGGGCTGGAACTCTGTGGCTCAGCTAAGAGGTAGATGGTCCTGGAAATGGATAACGGTGAAGGTGGCACAATATTGTGGATCTACTTAATGCCACTGAATTGTGGCCTTAAAATGGTTAGAGTAGTTCATGTTGTATATATTTGCCACAATAGGAACAGTTTTGAAAACGTGGATGGTGGTGGACGATCCCCCGTGAGCCAGGCCCACGCTGTGCTGTCAGCTCTGGGCTTTGCAGGGAGGACCGGCGCCCGTTCATCTCTGAGCTGGCAGGACCGAGCCCTCAGGCCCAGGGCGACTTCCGCAGACCACCTGGCGTGGAAGTGGTGCCCCCGCGTGTGGCAGTCCTCTTTCCGAAGGGTCGCCGTCTCTAATTAAAATGTTGGGTCAGATCAGAAGCATCCATCCATTGTGTGGCACGTCAGGACTCCTCCTAACTTTCTTCCCATTTCATTATGATAATGAACACAATTAGCATGTGCTGCGAGCCCTTCACCTTATTTGCATTTTATATGGGATGATTAAATGTGCCCTGATAATTGAATTAACTATGTGACAGATGATCGGACTGCTTGCATATTGCTGTGTGGGGAGTAAGCACCGTTGCCTGTTCATTTCCGTTAGTGACCGGCTTTTCATTTGGAAAGACCCCAGAGATTGCCGCGGCCAGAGCCCGAGTCTCTTATGAGAGTTGAGGGGAAGGGTCCTTGGCCCAACGTCCCCGTCAGCGCCTGTGGAGCAGTCCGTGCCGTCACGTAACCGTCCGCCCTGCACGTGCCGCGGGCTGCAGGCTCCTGGGAAGAGCGGCCGCGAGCTGGACAGTGAGGTGCTTGAAACGAGACCGGCCTGAGCTGTGACCTGCATGTTCCAGATCTTGTGGGAGTTGGTGATTTAGTAAGAAAACCCCAACGTTCATTGGCTGATCATCCCTAAACTCTGTCTGTGGTCCTCCCCTCCACCGTTTCCCTGCCAACGAGAGCAGGGCTGCTCCCAGGCATGCACCCTCGGGGCTCAGGGCAGCAGAGCCGTGTGTTCCCCGGGCTCAGCTCTCCAGCCCGGTTCCAGCTCCGAGCTTTCGGCGCAGCCCACGTCCTGCTCAAACATTCTTACTGTTTGTTGTTCTCAAAGGACAGGGTCCTCGGTCACACCCACTATGTACACGCCCCAGCCCGTCCCCCATGAATGGAGTCCTCTGTGGGCTCAGAGGGGACCCCAGGTCCTAGGCCTCTGCTCTCAGTGAGCGTGGGCAGCTCGCTCTGTAGCTGTCACGCTGGCATCCGGCGTTCTGTATGTCCTCTCTCTGAGTGACACATACAGTTCCTCTTATAAAATTAACATCATGTCTAAGGATGAGCCTAGGAATTTCAACAATATAACCATTTTGGAGTTACTCTCAGGATCACAGCACAGAGAAAAATACGGTTTTTTCCCCCTCAAAGGTAAAATTTAATCTGTTGCACAATAAATTTCCTAATTAAAAATAAGTTTTGCTTAAATATTTATGTTAAGACTTTCAGTGAGTGACCTGGCTGGTGTTAGAATGGCATTTGCCAGTTAGCAATTTTGGCTGATGGCAGTGAGTCACCCATATCACCAAACCCAAATAGAAGACGCTTTTTACTTCCCTCATCTCTTTGGTGAACTTTCCAGCACGTGCTCACGTCAGGTGCCCTTTTCACTGCACAAACCACCAACAAGTTGTCAGGAGCCGCACGCTTTACCCCGTGGCGCTGGGCCCGAGCCCCTGGAGCCGGCGCAGCCTCGGCAGAGCCCGCGCCTCCCAGGACCAGCACTGGCCAGTGCCCTCGGGGTACCCGGTGAGAAAGGGGCGTTCTCCCCGGCTGCTGACACACTGTGTTCCCACAGACTCTCCTGCCTGTGGACGGGCTGTAGCTCAGGGCCTGATGCAGTCACAGCCTGAATCCGTCTAGGCTGAAGTTTTGGTTTGATCTTTGACGTACCGAACGTCAGATGCCACAGAGGACAAGAGTGTGGCTCTGAAGTGAGCGGCTTGGAACGCCCTCTGCTGTCCAGCACTGTGACCTTGGCCGGGCTACCGAGCACCAAGCCTCGGGCTACTCATCTGTGGAGCAGGGCCAGGCGGCCCCGACACCCAGATGCGGGGTGGAATCAGCGGGACAGGCGTGGGGATGCTCGGGAGGCAGCTGCCGCCCGTTCGTGTCGCCCTGCATCGTAGCTCCATGGCACCGGCCACCTCCGGAGTCACACCATGCCTGCGATGCTCAAGGTTTTACAGATCGGCCGTCCTCCTTCACCGGCCTCCCCAGCCTCTCAGACTCCGGACACCCCAGGAAAACAGTCCCAAAGCCCAGCATTGGAGCCGTGAGGTGGAACACCAGCCCCCTTCGTCTCAGTTGCACTGAGAAAGTGGGGAGTCCACTGAGCTGCTCCGGCAGTGGCTATGAGACCAAGAGCACAAGGGAGGACCTACTCCGCCCAAGGGGACATGAAGCTCCATCACAGACGGCAGAGCAGCAGGAGACGCACGGGGAAGCCGCCGGCACCCCCTCCCAGGGGTCCTCGGAACAGGCTCCGTCGGGGTGCCCAGGCCTCGCATCCTTGCCCACCGGGAAACCTACTGGCGCGTCGGGCGTGCACAGGAAATGAGATCAGGGGGACTGCTCTGTCGGCGGTGAGCTCCTGACCCATGCTGAATCTGGGCCGTCTCAGTCTTCACTCGTGGAGATGCCTTTTTAATTTTAGAGAGAGAGAGATTGATTCGTCGCCTCCCATACGTGCCCCGACTGGGGATCAAACCCACAACCCAGGTCTGTGCCCTGACCGGGAATCGAACCCGCCGCCTTTGGTGTACAGGACGATTCTCCAGCCGAGTCACCGGCCGGGGTACAGAGGGGCCTTTTTAATCATCACTGGGATGGGAAAGGGAGCGTAAAACCCGGGTCACTGGGAGCCAATGCCGTAGGACAGCTAGTGGGGCAGCCGTCGGGGCCCTGGGTCCTGTCCCGGCTGCACAGCTGGGTGTGGTGAGTCACTCCCTCCTGGGCTTCACCTTCCTGTCTGTACAGAGTGAGGCTGGTGCCCTGGGCCTGCAGCTCTGATGGAGGAGGAATACACCATGTGAGACGCGTGGGAGGTCACGGCCAGACCAGCCTACGCCGACACACGTAGTCATCTTCGTTTCTCGGTACAGCAGTCACAGCCCCTGCTCTTGCCACTGGCTCCTTGCTGATCCCCAAACAGCCTTGTCCTTGCTGCCTTCTCCCCGGAATGCTTTTCCCTCAGAAGCCAGCAGGTTGGGGACATGGCTGCCACCTGTCCTGCTCCCGGAGGGCCGTCCATGGTCAGTTTCTTCTTCACCTCGCTCCGTTTCTCTTCTCACTCGTGTTACCCGCCCCCTGACACTTCCCTGTTGGCTCTGTCCCCCCTCTCCCAGCCGTCCCGCTAAATGCCGGTACTGAGAGCAGTGCCACGCACACAGCGTTACCGGGTAAATATTTGCTGAGTGATGATCCGACGTGAAGGTGACACATCACCCTTAGGCCTGACCCTGCAGGAAAGACTAAAATGGCCCCAGGTTTTAACAGACACAGCACTTCTGTTTCACTAATCAAACTTCCTGAACTGACTTTTAGCTAAAAATGTAGGAGCCGTTTCTTCGGCACTAGAACTTACTTATCTTCGAATCTATTCTAAAAGGAACTCCTTAGTTTTGTTTTGCCGGAGCCAGTAGTTCTGAGAACCACAGGCAACGTCTGTTCAGCGTTTGGCAAATCCTGTTGTGAGAGAACAGTGCCATGAGGAGCACGGTTCACCCCCAGCCCTGCCTCGTGGGGGACCCAAAGGTGTGGAAGCCCCAGGTCTCCTGTCGGGGGTCCCTGGGCTGCACTCAGGCTGCTCTGGCCCCTGCCCTCCCCGCCCCGGGGCCACGCCTCGCCGAGCAGGACACGGTGCCCGGGGCTCCCAGATGCTGCCGGGAAGGCAGTGAGGGGGTCCCCACTCAGCACCGGGCCCAGAAGTAGGAGGAAGGGAGACCTCACATGTGAGGAATTCCCTCCGCCCGGAGCCCCGGGATGCTGAGACTGTGCGGGAACGCCGGGACGCCAGCATGAACCACGGGACCTGTCATGGTCCTAATTGGAACCTTATCCTCCTGTACTCAGAGCAGAGATGAAAGCGGGGAAATCCGAGAGACCATTTATTTCACTTGAGAAAGCAGTAAACGGAACTACAAAGAGATGTGACCGCTATTATATTCCTAAGATTAAATAAAATTGTCACTGACTAGTGCTGGGAAGCCGGTAAGTGCTCCGGGGAATGATCCAGGCTCCCGCCCGCTGCTGGGAGGGGCAGGAAGGCCCGCCAGGCACTGCGGGGTGACCCTCGCTCACCCCAGGGGCTCCATGGGAGGAGGTCGGGCACCAGCTCGCCAAAGCTCCTGGGAATCTTGGCGCGTTCAGGCCTTGTTAGGTCTGCTCCTCCTCCACCCACTCCTGCCCCCACATGTCCTGTCATAGCATTCATAATCCTTCCGGTATCACGTGTGTGTGTGTGTGTGTGTGTGTGTGTGTGTGTGTGTGTGTGTGTTCTCTTTACCTGAGAACATGGAATAGAGGATGAGAACAGCTGCTGGTGAAGAATTCGGGGGCATTTTGTGCGATGCTTTCACCACATGTAAATGTAACACCTGTACAGGTAGAGGCTCACAGGTGCTCATGGCTGATAGGACGTATTTCTTGACACATGATCTAGGCTAGTGGTTGGCAAACTCATTAGTCAACAGAGCCAAATATCAACAGGACAACGATTGAAATTTCTTTGGAGAGCCACATTTTTTAAACTTAAACTTCTTCTAACGCCACTTCTTCAAAATAGACTCGCCCAGGCCGTGGTATTTTGTGGAAGAGCCACACTCAAGGGGCCAAAGAGCCGCATGTGGCCCGCGAGCCACAGTTTGCCGACCACGGATCTAGGCTTTCTGTGACCAGCCCCCCCTCCTCCCCAGCCCACCCTGTGTGATGGGACACAGAGCGTGCAAACAAACAGAAAATCCCAAAGAAAGTCCCTCAGACGGATGGTGATCGGCGAGTCTGTCGTAGCCAAAGCCTGTGCTCCGAGGCTTTCCTCAAACACGAGTCGCCATGGGAACGGGGCTGGTGTCCAGTCCTGACAAACTACGGAGCCTGACGTTCGCACAGGCAAGTGCTGGGGATCGCCTCACCCAGCCTCGTGCTGCACCATGTGTGGGAAGGGAGTTGGGAGCATGCTTCCGTTTCAATGGCCACTCTCCTCACGGAACAGAAGAGGGCGGGAGGGGGGCCTGCCCAGGGGCCACCTCTGCCTCCCCGTGCTGGTCCCCAGCTCACAGCCCGTTCCCCAAAGGAAGCCGAGGGCAGCAAGGCTGGCCATCCACCCAGGTGCCCGGCACACGGGACAGCCACTCCCCCTCGTCTCCCTGGGATCCCTGGTCTCCAAAGCCTGAGAGGCCAAGCCCCTGCTTCCGGCTTCAGCCTGTGGCCGCGCCCACGGCTGGGCTGCTGTGCTCCCTCCCTGAGCTGTGCCCAGCCCGCCAGGATCTCTGCCCTGGACTCGGCTGGGAACGCGGAGGGACCCGTCTGCAGTGCCAGCCAGCCACAGGGACCCTGTTTCTCTGCTGAGCCGGGTTATGTAAGTGGCAGGCTTTCCAGACTTCTCTCCTGCGATTATAAATGAAGCCGTTTCTGCACGCTCCCTGCTCTGCCCCCAGGGCTTCCGATTAGGGAAGGTGTGTGTGTGTGTGCGTGTGTCATGATTCCTGGAGGTCACGGGCTGCCAGGCCCGGCCAGCTTCAGGTGCGACAGGACTTGTCAGGAGCCATGCGCCGGCCTGGCCACCCTCCCTGGAGCTTTGCAGCAGGACCTGTTCTGCGGAAGGAATGCAGCGCGACTTGGTCTCTGCTCTGCTACACAAACATGCTTTGTTCCATGACCTGCGGACCCTCTCGCTGTCTCTAAGTGAATTCAGTGTCTAGACACCTGCTTTTACTCCTTGGTGGAGGACATCTCGTCTCTGACAAGAAAAGGGAAAAACAAAACAGAATTCTTGGGCATAAAGACTGCCTTGCGAGGTTTAGCTGTCTGTGCACATTCTGTCTGACCTCGCCCCCTGCTACACTGACCCACAGACTGTGTGGCCTTAGACTTGAGAGGCCGGCTCGCAGCGCTGGCCGGGAGGAGCTGCCCCTGCTCTCGGGGACCGCAGTGCAGGAGCCTGGGGCGAGGTACCCAGCCAGCCAGCTGTTCTTGCAAATGCAAAGATGGCCATCGCAGCACCGGATGGCAGGTTTGGGAACCTGAGCTTGGTCCTCATTCCTTCCTTCCCCACAGGCATGAGTACCTGCTCTTTGCAGGAATGGCGACGGGCACCATGCGAAGTACTAGGGTCCAGCGGGGAATTACCAGGGCATGGCCGTCCCCGTGGAGCTGACAGCGAGCGACTGGGAAACAGACTCCCTTTCCAGCCTTGTTTCTGACGTGAGAATCGAATCAGCAGACAGCTGGAGGTTGCAGAACCGCCTGCGAGGAGTGGAGACGGGCTGTGTGGGGAGACTGGGTCCTCCTCGAGGGCAGGGACAGCTCTCACTCATCACCACCGTTCCAGGTGCCTCGTCCCCCTTGGCCAGAGCAGATGTCGGTAAACATGATGAATGGAGGGTTTGTCTGCTCGCTCACTTCCTGGCTCCTGGCAGCACTCCAGGCCGTCGCCGTTGGAGGAGAGGCGGCGTTTCCGTGGGTGTAACAGGCTGGAACCTCCCGGGCCTGCGGTCCCAGGAAGCGAGTGCGCGCGGCCGCTTTCAGACGTGTGATCCGCACCCTCTCCCAGGCCTGATGCACCTCCAGACCAGAGCCACGGCCACTCAGCACGTCACCTCCACTTCCCTTCTTCTTCTTCAGTGTACCTGTGGGGAAAAGCGCTCGGTCACACCACAGACCAGCAGCGTCGGTGTGTTGTACGTGACAGTGTTTGTTTCAGAGATGGCAGCCAGATCGCAGACACTCAAACCCCAGGCGGCCGACCGCAGGCGGCCCGGACGGAGCTCACTGCAGGCGCGTGCCCAGCAGCTCCCTCCTGAGCGTTGGCCCTGTCCCCTCCGTTCCTCTCATTCAGTTCTTACGTCTGATCGTTTGAGACCAGGCCGGGAGCCGGCCACTGGATGCCTAGCCCAGCAGAACATGGGCTTTGAGGAGGCCTTCGTGCTGGTGGATCTATGTCCGCCGGTCGGCTGGCGTCTGTCTGGATGGTGGTGTGTCGTCCTCATCTCCATCTGGATGGGCAAGTCTGCGAGAAGCTGGCTGGCGGCCAGGCACAGCAGGGGACGAGCTCTGGCGCAGCGACAGAGCCAGCCCTGTGCCAGGGAGGGGCACCTCGCGTCTGAGGGGCCTGCAGGGGCCTGCGGGTGAACGAGAAGCCAGCACTCAGCGTCCCAGGCTGCAGGGGACCTGGGACAGTCTTTGAAGTTTCTGAGCATCATCTTCTTTGTGATGAAAGAGGAGGGTCACCCGCCCCCGACGGCCCACCACAGAGAGTGCGCGGAGAGTGAGGCCGCGGGGCGGGGCCTTTGCACACAGAGTGCTGTCTGCCGGACCGGCTCTGCCCTGCGGGTGAGGGGTCCTGCCTGCAGTGTCCTGGAGACGGGCCTCCACAAGAGAGACCAGCGCCCACCGCACCACCCAGGAGGCGGCTCTCCCCCAGAACTCTCTGCAAACCCGGCCGGGGAGCCCTGCAGCGGTGCCCGCCCAGAGGATTCCACGTGCAGCCCATCCTGCAGGGTCTCCGCCCCTTCCCTGCAGAAACAAGGGCCCGGTGGGTGAACAGCACACACTGTCCTCCTGTCTGCGGCTGGAAGCCAGGTCGGGATGCCAGGCTGGGGGGCCCAGGAGGGCCTCCTCCAGGTTGTCCTCACAGCGCCGTGACAGAGAGGCCTGGGAGCCTCGGGGTCTCTTCACGAGGAGCTGGTCCCAGCCGCGAGGGCCCCGATGCCCTCCCCCTGGACACGCCGTGTGACACGGGCTGGCTGTGCGGGCCAAGGCGGCGGGAGGGGGAGGCAGACCATCGGGCTCACGAGGAGCTGCGGTTTGACTCCCGGTGACATGGACCAGCCTCACCGTCCAGCAGAGCAGCACAGACGGGAGGGAGGATGCGGCCGCTCCGTCCGGACCGGGACGTGTGGCGGCTGCCGCCTGGCTCTGGGCTGGAGGGAGCAGCGTCTCTGGCGCTGCTGCCGGGAAGACTTCCTGGGCTTCACGGGAAGCTCGTGCTGGAGGAGTCGGCCCACGGCCGTCTGTGAGCTCTGCCCTCTGCTCGTTCCCCCGGCGCCTGAGCACAGCGGCCTCGCAGCACCCCGGAGCCTCGGCACGGGGTTTCTTGCGTCGTGCTCACGCCGGGACTCCTCAGAGCTGTCAGAACGCACGTCCTGCCCCACCAGGTCCTGGCTGGCACCCGCCGTGGGCAGAGCTCCGTCCTTCGGGCGGGAGGTCCTGTGGGCAGAGGTCCTTGGCGGGTGGCAGCTCCGTCCTGCCGGGTGGTCCTGTGGGCAGAGCTCCGTCCTTCGGGCGGGTGGTCCTGCGGGCAGAGCTCCGTCCTTCGGGCGGGTGGTCCTGCGGGCAGAGCTCCGTCCTTCGGGCGGGAGGTCCTGTGGGCAGAGCTCCGTCCTGCGGGCGGGAGGTCCTGTGGGCAGAGCTCCGTCCTGCGGGCGGGTGGTCCTGTGGGCAGAGCTCCGTCCTGCGGGCGGGAGGTCCTGTGGGCAGAGCTCCATCCTATGGGCAGAGCTCCATCCTGCGGGTGGGGAGGTCCCATGGGCTGGGTGGTCCTGTGGGCAGAGCTCCATCCTGCGGGCGGGTGGTCCTGTGGGCAGAGCTCCATCCTGCGGGCGGGAGGTCCTGTGGGCAAAGCTCCGTCCTGGCAGTCCTTTGGGCAGAGCTCCATCCTGCGGGCGGGTGGTCCTGTGGGCAGAGCTCCGTTCTGCGGGCGGGGAGGCCAAGCAGTGGCTTCCATGGAGAGGCTGCCGAGGCCCCGCTGGAGCCAAGGGCCGGCGCTGCCTGGTTTGCCCAGCAAGTGACCTTCATGGGGAGGCGGCTGGGAGGATGGAAACACGCCTTGGGCCTCGCCCTGGGAGGGTCCGGTCCCGCAGGCGTGTGGCAGCAGGTGCCACCAGAGAGGACGCGGACAGCAGTGCCCGTCGCTGCACTGGCTTCTACATTCAGGTCACAGACGCCCTCGTTTGCGCCTCATCTAAGCCCTGAAGCCTGACATCCCCCCCCCCCACCCCCTTATAGAAAGGACCCACCAGAGCCAGGGCTGCCTAACTGTCCCCTGGAGCCTGCAGGCGGGGTTATGGCCGCCGAGGGGCCGTGTGAGGGCAGCCTCTCGGGTGAGACATCCCTCTGGCCGGTGGAGGAGGAATCACAGCTGCGCCCCCCTCCCCGCTCCATGTTGAACATGAACCCCCGAGACCGCACTCGGAGAGAGGCCTTTAGGAGGTGACTGAGGTCCAGGGAGGCCGTAGCGGTGGGTCCTGATGTGGCAGGACCGGTGGCCTGGGAGAGAGGCCTGTCTGTCCACACGCACTCGCGAGGAAAGGCCAGACGGGTGGGTCTGCACCCAGGAGGAGGCTCTCCCGGAACCGACCCTGCGGCCCCTCGACCTCCGACTCCCAGGCTCCAGAGCTGTGGGAAGCGAGTTTCTGTGGCGGCCGCGGGCCACGCTGGGCGGCAGCCTGAGCTGTGAGGCCCAGGGCACCCGGCTCCTCTCCTGGAATCCCGCCCCTGCAGTTCCCAGGCTCCAGGTTGGACGCCGCCCCAAGGCAGGTCCGCGCTCCCCGCGTGAAGGGCAGCCCTCCTCCAGCTCTCCTGGGCCTTGTCCTTTGCCTCTCGGATGCTCAGGCCCCTGTGATTCTTGTCATTCGTCTCCTGAGAGCGAAAGCATGGCCTCTGTCCCCACAGACTTGACCTGAGACTCAGTCAGTGTCTGCTGATCTCACCTGGCCCTCGGTGCACCCGGTACCTGCGCCTGGTGGGAGGCACACAGATCGGAGGCAGAGGCCAGGGGGCCAGGGGTCAGCAGGTGAAAGAACCAGCGTGCTTGTCCGCTCCACATTCCATCTTCTTTCCTTTCTTTACCCAGATTCCTCTAACCCCGTGTTCATGTCCCCTGGCCTCTCTCCCCAGGCCGCACACACTGCTCGCCTGCAGCCTCCCCGTTCTCGAACCCCTGCTTCCAGAGAGAAGGGGGAGTGGGGTCTCTCCCCGTCTCTTTCCCGACCCCGTGATACTAACAAAAGTGGTGAGGACCAGGGCCTTGGGCAAAAGACCCCCTTCTTCCGTGGGTCGTACTGACCGGGGAAGGACCAGGAATGGACGCCAAGGGCATCAAGCTGTCATGTTCAGTCAGTCAGGTAGTTTCTGCTCGTCGCCCCAAATTCAAGACACGGCATCCTTCTCAGTGAGGGGTTCAGCTTCGGGGTCCGGCACCCCTGGTCCTGTTTGCTCTCTATTTGGGCACCAACAGGTATGTTCACCTTGTGAAAACCGGTGTTCACTTAAGGCAGCGGTTCTCAACCTTTCCAATGCCGCGGCCCTTTAATACAGTTCCTCCTGTTGTCGCGACCCACAGGGTGAGAACCGCTGCTGTAGAGCCTAAGACCATCGGAAAACACAGATATTTACATTACGATTCATTAATAGTAGCAAAATTACAGTTATGAAGTATCAACGAAAATAACTTTATGGTTGGGGGTCACCACAACATGAGGAACTGTATTAAAGGGCCGCGGCATTAGGAAGGTTGAGAACCACTGACTTAAGGGGTTGGGGTGTGCATCAATGATTTTCAACCTTTTTCATCTCATGGCGCACAACACTGACTGCTAAAGTTCTGCAGCACACCAAAAGATACATTAAATTTTGCCCATTTGAAAAAAAAAAAAAGGTATAATTTTGATTCATTCGCACTGGATGTCTCTTGTCTTTTTTTTTTTTTTTTTTTTTTTTTTTAAATCTCGGGGGAAGAGGTCGGTGCCCTGCACTGACGTCCGGCGTCGTGTGTTGTGGAGCGCTGTGGCACACCCGCTGGAAACCGTGTATATGTCATTAAAAGTTACTTCTGAAGGAATTCCCCCCTTCAAACCCGGGCATTGGGGCAGCCTGCCCAGGATCACACGACTAGGGACGTGGCCGACTTGGACAGGCCGTTCTTGGTCCCTGTCTGCCGTCCAGCCCCTCCAGGCCACGTGCGACACAGAGCTGCTCTGAGAGAAGCCCTCGCGGTGGGTGTTGGCCTGCGTGCCCTGCGGGAGGGCAGTGGCCTGGCCAGGCCCAGGGGAGTGCCCACCTTCAGTGCCAGCCCCGTCGGGATGCAGAGAGAGAGAAAGCAGCGTCTTATAAACTAGCTTCCCCGACGGTGTACATTCCTCTCCCTCAGCAGCACGTCCAAGCCGCCGGTGCCGCTCTGCTGACATGCTCCTGCCTTGGGAACGCCTCGGCAATCCCAGGGATGTGACCCCTGTGGCCGGGAGAGGGACTGGACAGCATAAAACGGAGCCCCTCGCCCCGCAGCCTGTCCGAAGCCTTCGGGCAGCTCTCTCCCGGTGCCCAAAGCCCTGAGCGTCCGGGCCGGGCGTTGGCACCCGGTCTCGGTTCCCACCCGAGGGAGCGCTCAGCCCGATCCCGCAGCGGCTCAGCTTGCTCATGCCACAGCCCACCTGCCTCCCCCGCGGGGGTCTGGCCCGAGTCTCCGTGCTGCAGGTCAGCCCTTCCCCGACCTTCGAAGCCCGGGACCGACCAGATGTCCTGCTCTGGCCCACAGCCAAGCCGGGGTGCGGCTCCCACCACCCTCGTGCACCCCAGCCTGTACCCAGTTGGTCTCCTAAGTGGCCCTGTGGGTAGAACTCGGCACCCCAAGGTAACTGCCTACACCCGTTAGTGTCTTCCCCGTCGAGAGGCTTAGAAGTCGTGGCCGCTGGCAGGTCATGGCACGGCCCTGTGCGACCTCTGTCAATGCCTTTCCGCCCAGGCGGCGGCCCCGAGGGCTCTGCCCACCTCAGCGAGGGGCAGGGGTCGAGGGGGAGGGCTCCCGCCGGGCACTCCTGTTCTGTCTCGCCTACCAAGAACCCGGCGTTGTCGTCTTTGTCATTGTGCCTGTGCCAGCCAGGCTGGCCGGGGGGGTGTCTTCCGACAGCATTTCAGCAGGGAGCCCCTTCCACAGAAAATGCCAAGGGGGGACTGCTCATAACGGGGTCGTCATGAGCTCTCAGGTGGGGACCATTTGGCTGGGCCACAGCTTGTACCTAACGATTACAGTAAAGATGTGAGCGAATGCTTTATCAGTAAATCAGACGATAGGACACACGTTTCCCGGCGGGTGTCGGGAATGGCAGCACACAGCCGTGTGCCGAATGGTCAGGCTGCGCGTCCTTAACATTCCTGCTGGATCTGTAGGCATTAACCAGCCCTATCAGCATCCTCTGGAGGTTTTTGATGTCGTTTCAGCTATTGAACTGAAATATGTGAACTATTACTTTGTTGACTTTCTTCTTAAACCAGACTGCATTATCATCTGAGCGTGTGTTCTTAAAGCATTGTTGGGAGCGCTTTGAAAACTTGTAAATCCCTGTAATTTATGTTCCTCCTGCCTCTGCCCTGGCGTTCCTTCCCTCTGGTTTTCATCTGCATGCAGTCCTGTCGGGGTGTGTACCTGTAGGATTGTGTTTTTCCAAGTACAATTTACAGTCCTGACCTTGGATTTTAGTGTCCCTAACCTTCTATGAGAACTGTCCAGTCAAGGTTACTTGAAACAGATCTGACTTTGACATCTCTGATTCTATCCTGGGGGCCCCGGAGTAAATTAGGAGGGCTCCCCACACGCCCATTGATTGCATTGCCTGGTCCCGAGCATTGCATTGCCCGCCTCACGACCACGGCCTCGTTCTCTAAACAGTTCTCCTAGTCCCCGCGGCCCTGATGGAAACAGATAAGGAGGACGGATGGGAGGAGGGATCTTTGCAGCCTGGGCCGAAGCTGCTCGCCCCCCTTCACTCCCCTTTCCTTCCAGGCTGTCTGCACACGGAATGGATTTACCTGCGTTCATACATGAGCCGGTCAGGGACTGCAGTGGGCAGGGCTGCCAGAGGCTGTCTGCCTGGGGAGGGAGCTGTGTGCAGGTTTAAGGGAAAGGACTGCCCTGCTTCTGGGGGGGGGGGGGGGGGGGGCCTGGTGCGTGGTTATGGCTGCAGGTCCTGGTCCACGCCACAGGCCTGCACGGCCGCTGGGCCTTCATCATGATTCTAGTAACGTCAGTGGCCGCAGAACTTCTGGAATCTTTCCCTGAGTCAGGAGGTGAGATGCCTGTCTGCTCCTTCCCAGCACCCCTAAGTTAAGGTCAGGTCCCACTCCCGCCACGGGTCCTCATGGTTCCTCCCGGCACTTGCCCACGGAGGGGGCAGGCCCGGTGGCAGCTGGCCGCTGACCGGCTGCTCCCCTGTCCCAGGTCATCGTGCAGTCCGGCCGCCACCCCACGGTGCTGCAGAAGCTGTGCCAGCTGCCCTTCCAGTACTTCAGCGACCCGCGGCTGGTCCGGGTGCTGTTCCCGTCGCTCATCGCCGCGTGCTTCAACAACGGCCACAACAAGGTCATCCTGGAGCAGGAGATGAGCTGCGTCCTGCTGGCCTCCTTCCTTCAGGTACCGCCCTGCTGTCGGGGAGGGCAAGGGCATCCACACCGCCCTTTAGGGAGTTCGCACACTTCTGTGCTCGGGAATCGTTCACAAAAGGGCGGGGTGGCAAAACGGGGGTTGAGTGTTGTGTAGTTTCTACCGAGGATTTCAAGGAAAGGGCATTTTCCTCGTGCGGAAACGGTAAGGCCACACCAGGGAGATGTTTTCAGGGGATGGCCAGGCTTCGTTAAGGCTTTAACGGTTCCAGTCACTTGACACTTAGTCTGGCTGTAGGGACAGGTAATGATTGCTGAGGAGAGATCAGTCAGAACTTCAGTGTATTGGAAATGTTTAAATAAGTACTATCCATATATACACACACCTGTGTGGATGAAAACCTGTTGTATTGCCTTTAGAAAAACCTACACCTTTTAACAACGGCCTCCTGTGTTTCTGACTGAGTTAGTCTGTATCAGTGTGTAGCTAACTAAGCAAAGCAGCGTTTCCACCTCGACAAAGCCAAGGTGGCTATTCTTTTAATAACGTGTTAATAGCGAACCTGTGGTTTTTTCTGTCGTTGTAGATCATTTCCTGAAAACATTCCATTTTCTTTCAAATATAACACAACTGGGTCAGTTATGTTTAGAAACCTTTTATTTTCAGCTTAGTTGTTTTGTTTGAGCCTGGGTTTCAGTTTCTGAACAAGTTTTCAAAGCTATTCAAATCGGCAGGTCAGGTACGAATTTTCATCAAGTGCCTTATGGCTAAATCAGAGTCTTAATAAAGTCTTCTGTAGCCATCATAGCAAAAGTTAGGGCTCTGCATATATTCTTAGAACCTTGGGGTTGAATGCAATAGGAATTTCATTTAAGACAGTGATCTTAAACGCAGATGGTTCCTTCTTCCATTCGGTGCTTGTGGTCCCTCCAGGTTACACCCTGCTCCAGGCACTGGCATCACAGCACGGAATGAAACATAAACACCTGCCCCCTCAGACTTTCCTTTGGGGGGGAGTTGAACAGAAAACAGACAGCTTGCCTGCTGGTGTTAATGCTGAGCAGGAAAGTAAGGCAGCAGAGGGGTAGGGGCTGCCAGGGACGTGGGGTGCAGAGTGCTTGGCCCGAACAGAGGGCCCTCAACCAAGACAGTGATAGTTCAGCAAAGAGCAGATTTTGTATCTGTCCCAGCTTCATCCATTCCATTTTCAACTGCTTGGGAAACAATTTGTAAAAATACAAATGATATCAGAATTTAAAGTAGTAAATATAAATATATTACTTGTTTTCATCTGGTATTCATCTCAAACTAGTTCTAAATCTACTCTGCTGTATTACATTACATTCAAATAAGTGAATATAAATTTAACACATTTCACTTATATTTTAACACAAATTCTGTAAATGCTACACAAATATCTTAGAATACTTATTGGATATAAAGTGTTGGGCTTAAATCAAGTAATTTTTTCCTATAAATAATTGTGCTGATGGGAACTAATACATATTAGATTTTAGCTTCTAAAATGGTCCTGCAAGGTCCCTGTGTTTTAGATTAATAATAATTACTAGAAAGTGATATTAAAGGTAGGAGCTGGTAGTTTCTGAAATTCTGTATGTTCTACATTTTCCATGTGAAAGTAAAATTAGCAGACTTTGAAATCTAGCTGAATACCTAAGAGCTTTAATAGTTGTGTTTTAAAAACGTTAACAATCTGTTGAAGACAGTAAATGTGACTGAAGTGTTCAGTTGGTTGGATATGAAGTAAGATTGCGTTTCCGTGGTAGCAGCAGCCCAGCCCTGTGCTGGTCAAGCAGAAGCTGAGAGGCATCGCTGTTTGGTTAAAATGACAAGAACCTGCAGGGCCTGGCATCCGTTTCTTCAGCTCCAAATACTCGTGCAAAAATCGTTGTCTCTGAATTCAGCAGCTTTAAAGCCGCACTCAGTGAGGCTCTCTGCTTGTGGTTTTTGTATAAAAACGCTTTTCTCATCTCCACAGGACTTTGCACAGAATCACGGTCAAACAGAGAACCAGTCTTCCCAGCCCAAAGGTATGTCTCTTACGATTAACTGTCATGTTTGTCAGCTGAACGGACATGTTTCTGACTTCATCTTTCGGAACCCTTGGAGAAATTGTTTCTTACTTTGCCTAAAATATTTGAGATTCAAATACCAAGTGTATTTCAGTCAATAAAAAAAAAAAAAAAATTTGTAATCAGCATGAATGTATCAGAATATACAGAGCCCTGGCCAGTGCGGCTCAGTTGATTGGAGCATCATCCCGAATGCCAGAAGGTGGCTGGGTCAGTCCTGTCAGGGCACATGCACAGGATGCAGGTTTGATCCCCAGTGGGAGCACATGCAGGGAGCAGCCAATCAGTGTTTCTCTCTCACATCAATGTTTCTCTCTCTCCCCCTCTTTTTTCCAATCTAAAACTAAAAAAAAAAATAATAATAATAATAATAATAATAATAAATAACAACCAAAAAAAAGAATACACAGAGAAATCTATGGAAGTAAAAGAAATATCTTTGTGAAATGTATACTCACCTCATGCAAGATATAATAAATGGTGAATAATGACTAAATTTACTTAGTAATACAGGAGACAATCAGATCATTAATATTGGTCCATGTTACTCACATAAATACTGAAACCACATAGGTTTGGTCCCCTGTACATGTTCAGAATAAAATTATTAGTGATAGTAACCCATATTGGCCCTAAATTCAAGTACTTGAATTTTTCTAATTGAAATAAGAGACGTACAGTTGTTCTCCATGGAGAAAAGGCCATCAGATTACAAGGGTTTCTCCCTGTAGTTTCCTGCTGAGGTGTTTCCTGAGATCACGCTGGAGATGTGGAGTTTGAAGTCATCTTTACTTTGTAAAACGTTTTGCTACCTAGACAGTAACTGAGGCGTGCACGTTGCTCTGTGACTGTCGAGGCAGCGTCTCTGATTGAGACCCTAATGCCCCCATTAGTGTGACAGTCTTTAAAGTAGCCAGTCAGGACCCCCTTCGGCACCCCCCGAGTAGTCCTGACTGGGGGGCAGACAGCAGTGGGAGGGGCATCTTGAATTGCACACACACACACACACACACACACACACACACACACACACACACACACACAGTGGGCGAGTGCTGAAAAGTACAAAGATGAAACTATAAGCTTGTAACAGTATCATGGAAAATGTCACATTCAGTGACTCGGGTACTCTGATGAGTAAACAGAAGGCGGTGCCCCTTTTAGAATTAAAGTCAGCATCGCAGCAGGTACCATTTGTCTAAGCCCAAGGTGCAAGTTCAGTTCTGCCTGGAGGTCACGGCCTGCAGAGAAAAGAGCCATGGAGGCTCCTTGGGGAGGTCAGCATCGTTTGTTACTGTTTCTCTCCAGAGAACTTTTAAGTTTTTGAAGATGTGAAAACACCCACGGAAATCTGGTGCCAGCCCTTGTACCTGGATAGCGTTTCTCTGCCCGTGAGAAGTGCGGGCGCTCTCCCCCTCCCAATGAGGAGGAGTCACCATTCGTGTGTCTGGCCCGCAGAGTCCCAGGAGCTGCCTCTGTCTGCGGGAGGGAGGGCTGAGGCCTGTGTCCACCTTCTTTCTTCCCCGACCGGCTTCCGGACCCCCACGCTCCCCCCTCAATGCGTTCAGTCCATCACTCCGCTTGGTGGCACACGCCGAGCTGTCCCTGTGAGACCTGCTCCCATCGGGGGAGCTCGCTGGTGTCCCCATAAACATGGCAGGCCATCTGGGTTGGTCGCCCACGTGCACCCTAAGTGTCAGCAGCCCTGGCAGCCCCCACCCCCCCCCCCCCCGCCCGCACGGAGGAAGGTCCTGGTGCTGGGTGCTCCCCGCTGTGCTTGCCCCGCAGTCAGGGAAGCCCCTACGCCCCTGCGGTTACATAGGTGACCGTCACGCAAAGTTATATGTAAACTGAAAGTGTGTCTCCAACCAAATCAACGGTTTTAGAAAACATGTCGATTCCATACATATTTACCCTTTCAAGTCTAATTTAAGGGCAGGTGTGATTGTCGTTCTATTTTGTTATTATACTTATTTTACCCTATTTTCCTCCTCTGGAATCCGAAAGAAATTTTTTCACCATGTTTTACATAGCGGTTAATGTCTAAATACATTAGGAGCATAAAATAGATTGTGACCCAAATATATTGCATATTTTATACTATAGGTAGATCAATTACCTTGTTTGCATAAATTGTGTCATGGTTTATCTGAAGTTTTATGTCTCCATTTTGTCAGATATCAGAATACTCAGAACTCTTTTTCATTTCATTCTTTTCCATTTTTCTCTCAGGAAAATGCCTTGGATCCCAAGACTATCTTGAGCTGGCTAACAGATTTCCTCAGCAGGCCTGGGAGGAAGCTCGACAGTTTTTCTTAAAAAAATAAAAATAAAAAATGTTTTGGTTGGTTCTGTATTTGAGGACCCTCATTAATAATTTAAATTGTTCAAACCAACGTTTTAACTGTTCCTTAAGAAACTCTTTTTCACATGTTTATACTCTCCCCGTACTGTAGATATGGTATATACTTTGAACTATTTATAATGGCTGTAGATACTTCTACTTGCTAACTCTGTAAGTTGAGTTTATTTCATTTATGCACAACAGTTTGCATTTTGGTAACTTCCATCTTATATACTTTGCATTTGTAATATGGGTGAAATTAGGCACAAAATCAGCAAGTCTGTTTTCTTGTAATAAAATAACTTATTCTGTTTGCAATGGTGACTTTTCTTAAGACAATTCAAATTCGAAAGAAAAATGCTAGCTCCAACTCTTGAAGTATCTTAAGTAAAGACTTAAAGCTAACCAGCTCTGAACTGCCCTCTTTAGGGACTGGAGTACATTCTAATTACATACATGTTCCGGGCCATTGGGAGTGAATGTAGAGCGCGGATCATGGGCCACCTAACTCCTCAGACAGAGCACGGCCTCCGGCGTGCGGCCTGAGTTATTCTCCGGAATAACGCGCAGATGCAGGAAGGTCCGGCTCGCACCCCCTGCGGACGCTGACCTGGCTCCGGGCCTGGGCCCCGCACCTGAGGGCCGGAGCGGGCGCTGGGCGACAGCGCGATCGCTTCTGTCGGATAAGGATCAGCCGTTACCAGCAACACAGATCCGGCTGGAAAACTGTTCCGAATACGAATGAGACTCAAGGCTCGGGGGTGGGGGCTGAGAAAGAGACGTTTCTTCGCTTCTTGAAGAGCAAACCCACCTACGGACGTTCGGGCGGGAGTCCCCAAGCTGCCGCGTGCATGTTTTTTGCCGTTTCACGGAGAAAACACGGAGGTCCAGCTGCCAAACCAACCAAAAGGCGGCCCCCTCCCCGTGCGCACGTCCGGCACCGGCCGGACCGAGGGCACCGAGAGGAGAAACGATAATGCCCGGAAGCCACACGGCATGGACACAGCCCTGACTGCCCTCCCAGGAGCCCTGCACGCCGTCACGTAAATGGGGTCCGTTAATGGGGTCCGTGGTTTCCCTGCCCCGCTGCCCCGGCGCCCGGAGCCACCGGAACCTTCCCCAGAGGGTGCTCCTCCCTCCCCGGGCGCTGGGACCGGACCGGCCTCCCGCTGAGCTGGGCCCCATCTCACCTCCCCGCCCCCTCCCCCCAGGCAGCTGCAGACCCTCCGATCGCTTCTTCCGAAGCCCCCCCACCCCCACCCCAGCTCTGAGCCCCCCGATGTCGGTAACCTGGGAAGGGGTTATCCCCACACCCCTGTCCTCCACTCCCCTCTCCCGGCTCTCTCACCCCAACACGGTTCCCCTGTCTTCCTACCCAACCGCCCCCTAAACCGCCTGCCCAGCAGGTGCCTCCTCCAGGCTGCGCTCACCGGGCGCTCCTGCGGAGGGGCCCCAACTTGCCTTCGGGGGCACTCCCCACCCGAGTCCTCTGCCCCTTCCTCTCCCATCACCCGCCTGACTCCGTTTGTCCGCACCTCCAGGCACAGCCTCTATCAACAAGGTGCTGGTCTGCCGTTGCTTACACAGCCCGCGTTACTGCGCGGAATCCTGTATCTCCGGCAAGTTTACCTTTCCATCAATCAGACCCGCATTTAAAAGCCTCTAATCTTCCGTGCATCAGCTTAATAAACTCCGAATTTCCTGCTTTTATCACAGCTTGATTGCAACGTCTCTGCAAATAGTTTATTATTCATTCATGGTGCCCTCCCCCCGCCCTTGGGGGGACTTGCTCGTGTGGGAAACGGCCGAGGGAACGGGCGGCGCGCTCTGCCCCTCCCCCACAGGGCAGTAGCAGAGCCTTGTTTTCTTGAGAACAGCTTTAGACAGTGTCTCACTTTAACCCAGTGTTGGCAGCTCTGAAAAATATAAGCGAGTCCATATTTTCACTTGAAAGGCTGATTTCTGCCCCACAATCCATTAACTATTAGCGTTTGTGGGGAATACTGGCTCAGAAGTATGCAGTCCTTCAATACGTATTGAAGTTTCTGCTGTAACAGCCATACACTTTTCCCACTCTGGGAATCCCTTTCCTGCCTGGGTTTCATAGAGCTATCCGAATGATTAGATAAATACTCTGACAATGTCTTGTTCTAACGTGAATCTAGTTAAATAACCAACTCCCACTTTGCACCTGTGGCCTCTTAACCGACTTTTTTACTACACAACGGGGTAAAAGTTGAGTAAACATAAAATACAAGACGTGTAATTGTTACAGGCAATTTAATGTACAAGAAAACCCCTGCTGTATTATACAGGAGATGTTTAAAGGTGACCTGGGAACCCTGAAAACATATTTACTAATGTAACTAACGAGCGGCAGATATGTCACCTCACCGGGGACCTTTGTAATAAAGTTTCAAAGTTACCTGGGACCCACGTGTGCCTGGGGGAGACGAGCCTGAGCCGCTGCTTTATACAGTGACAGGCAACCTGATACAGTCACCACTTCCTTCATTCCCAGCACCCAAAGCAAACGGGCGCGCATACATATCAAAAGCAGGCATTAGATGGTTTGATTATGGATGATGAGGGAACAATTGGCTGCAACTAGATGTTTCCACACTGCAGCTGGTCAAAAGCAAAAATTCGGAGCTAATGAACCACCATTAATGAGATTCTTTATTCAAAAACCTATTTCCTTTTTTAAAAAATGACAAATCCCAGTGTTCTGGGTAAATCAAACGCTTCCTACAGTAAGATTAAGTTGGAAGCGTAGCCACCCACTCAATGGCCAGCCACCAGGTAAAGGACATACGTCTGTTTCTGTTTGGGAGGGAATGGCCCAAGTCAAGGGAGCGAAGCCTCGAAGAATCGCCCCGATGATGGGAACTTTGCGGGCACCGGGGAGGTAAGCTGGTCCTCCCACCCTGCGTCTCTCCCCGCGTCTCTGCGAGTTTGCGGCGCCGCTACCTGAACCCCCTTTCCTTTCTGTGCCCGCACCGCCTGGGCTCTCCGGCGGCGGCAGAAATGTGGCTCCATGTGCACACCCCTCCCGCTTCCAACAACGGCCGGCCGGCCCTCAGCTTCCTTGCGGGGAGGGGACGCGGGGTGACGGAGTCCTCCCAGCCCCGCTGGCAACCAACAGCGGCCTCCGGCCCCCCAGCAGCCCTCGCCCTTCAGCAGAGGCACCCACTCCGGTCCCGCGGCCACAGGGCCCCCCGGTGCTCCTCGCCAGACTCTGCCTGAGCCCAGAGGGCGGCCAGAAGGGTCTGTTGTGGGTCATTTCCCTCGAGGGACAGGGAACGGGCACCAGAGGGTCCCCAGTGGCGGCGGGGGGCTGGCGGCCGGCAGCCCGCGTCCCCGGTGAGGCCGCCAAAGGGTTAAGGATTCCGAGGGTAAAACCTGAGCCCGCGTTCTGCGCGCTCGCCCGGGGCTGCTGGAGATTCGGTATCTCTCGCTTACTTCCTGCGACCTCCAAAGCCAGTTTTCAAGAAAACAAGGGGCAGGGTTTGAAATGTCACACCGGGTGACCCGGGCCGTCCCCGCCCCTGCGTTCGGGCCTGGAAAGAAAATAAACCGAGGACACGCCAGACTGGTTCTGGGGACGCGCGGCGGCGGCCCGGCTCCCGCGCCGGATCGCTTGCAGGTGATGCCGGCGCAGATAAGGGGCCGCCGCGCGCCCGTCCTCCGTCTAGACGGGAATTAATAGCCGGCGGGACCCGACGGGAGGGCCCGGGGCGCCGGCCCACGAGGGGCTGCGGGAACCTCAGGCCCGAGTCCGCCCCACGCCGGCCGCCCGAGGCGCAGCCTCCCGCGCAAACGGGGCCGCCCCTCCCCAGCCCGCCTCGCGCGCCCGCGCACCCCGACCCCGGCGGTCGCAGCCCCGCCCCGCGCGGCGTCCAACCCGCGCCCGGCCGGCCTGGCGCGGACACGCGGGGCGGGGGCGCACGAGGCGCGGGCGCGAGGGCCGCGCGAGGCCCCGACCCCGCGGCGCCCGCACACACGGGAGCAGCTTCGCGTCCGGTTATTATTTTTTTATTAAGATGAAAATATTCGTCCCACGATGAGCGGACTGTTCTTACAATAAATAACAATAACTTACGTTCTGTTAGGCAAAGGCTCACACGCTCTGTCCTCCGTCGACGGATAATTTAAACGCGTTCAAGGTAAGTCCCGTTTCTGCTTTTCCCGGCAGTCATGCGCTTTGCGGGGCGGAGGTCTGCCCCTCGCGGCCTTCCGTCCGGTCCCCGCCGGAGCCCCTCGGGTCCCCCCGCAGCCGCGGGGAGAGGAGAGGGCAGGGCTGACGCAGGCGACCCCCAAGTCTGGTTCTGAGAACACCCAGGTCCTCGGAGCGGGCTCTCCAGCCCGGGAGAGCGGGCGCGCCCTGGGCCCGCGGCCGTCCGGACGCCCCTCCGAGCCTTCTCGTTCAACAACAATAATGACAGGTACGGAGGCGGGGGCGCTGGGCGGGCTGGGCGCGGGCGAGTCTCATGCAGGGAGCATGCGCGGTCCGCGGTGCGGGCCGGGGCCTCACGTCTCCACGGGGCTCGGCACCATGCTGTTGGGCGTGTCGGGGAGCTGCGAGGACAGCGAGGTCACGTCGCTGCCGGAGGAGTTGCCCAGGGAGCCGGACTCGGAGAAGGAGACCTGGAGGCCGCAGGGAGGAGCGTGAGGACGCGCCTGGTCGGGGCTCCGAGTCGGATGCCCCCTGGGGACGCGCCTCTGGCTGCGAGCGAGCCCTTCCGAGACCTCGGCCGGGTCCCCCAAGTGCCGGGTCATCCCTCTGCTACGCGCGCCTCAATCCGGGGAGGCCTGGCTTAAAGCGAATTATGGGCCGGGGTGCGGCTGCAGTGCCCTCCCCCCAACACCAACCGCCCGCTTGCCTGGGGCTGGGCTGTCCCAGCTGGTCCCCCACGAAAGGCCCCCCTCCCTGGCTAAACGGCTAAATCCCCGCCTCCGCCCTGCGGTGGCGCGGGCGGCCGGGGCCTCACCAGCTGCTGGAAGGCGGGCTGGTCCAGGTCACTCTGCAGCGCGAACTCACTGAGCGTTTTCCACGGCGGCTGGTAGGTCTGCACCTCGACCGCGCTGCCCTGCAGGGCGCTCTCGTGGCGGATGGGGCTGCCCGCCACCAGCGGCGTCCCGGTCAGGCCCTGCAGGCTCTTGGGGGCCAGGAGAGGGTGAGGGGGGCGCGCCGAGTCAGGTCTCGCTCTCGCGTTTCCCTCCACCTGGGAGACGGGGCCCGGGGCGCTGGCGCGCGATTGGCGGCCTGACGCGAGCGCACGGGGGTGGCTCTCCTTCCTTCCCCAGAGAGAATACCCGGGGGCCTCGACCCCGCAAACCCGCCGCCACAGCCCGGCCTCAGGGCTGGGAGCCCCAGGGCCAGGGAACCCCAGGCCTGGGTCCCCGTCCTCGCCAGGAACGCAGAACACGACCGGCCAGACTTGGGCTCCAGGGACCCCAACTCAGATCTGCCTTTGGGGGACGGAGACCCCAGCTCAGATACAATAATTAGGGAGCCCAGAACCTCACCGAGAGCCTTACTCTGAAGGCCCAAGCACAGACCATCTGGGGAGGGCCCCCGCACCCCCCCGTCTCTCCGTCTCCCCAGGGCCCACTCCCCCGTCTCCCCAGGGCCCGGCCCGGCCCTCCCCCCGCCGCCGGCCCGGCCCTCACCGTCTTGTCGCTGTGCTGCTGCTGCTGCAGCTGCTTCAGGAGCAGCGACTTCTTCTTGTCCTTGCAGCGCTTGTTCTGGAACCAGACGCGGATGACCCGCGGGCTCAGGCCCGTCATCTCCACCAGCTGCTCCTTCATGAGCGCGTCGGGCCGCGGGTTGGCGGCGTAGCAGGTCCGCAGGGTGTGCAGCTGCTTCTCGTTGAGCACCGTCCGCACGCGGGTCGTCTTCTCCGCCGGCTTGTGCGCGTGCGGGCGCAGCGCGGGCTGCCGGCCGGACCCGGGCTCTGCTCGCACCCGGCGCGCGGGGAGCAAAGGGCGCGGTGAGCGAGGGGCCGGTGCGCCCCGCGGCCGCCGCCCGCCCCCGCCCCGTCGAGGCCTCCGCCTGACTTCGTTTCTCTTTTATTCGTTGATTTCGTTGTACCATTCGCCTCTCTCTCTCTCTCCGCCGCACTCGGAGGGCGGTGCGCCTGGTCGCCCCTTCCCGAGGCCCCGACCCTCCGCGCGCAGCGACCTGCCCGAGTGCGGGAGTGGCTGCCCCCGACCTGCCCACCGAGCCTCCTGCACTTACTGGACCGAGGAGGCCCGCGTGCCCTGAACGGAAGACGGAATCGCCTCCGGGAAAAGTCCATGTTTCGGAGGCAGAGGAAAGGGGCGCCCACGGCCTCTGGAAGGGGGGGACCCCAGCGCCTAGCAGCTCGAATTGGGGGCTCATCTTCCGCGCCTCGGGCCCCTCCAGCCCTACCCGCTCTTTCAGGGGGGTCACTCGGACCAGGCTGTGCACACCGGCCCGGGTGCTGTTCCTCCCTCAAGGCGCCAGCGTTCCCGGCCCAGCGGCTGCCGGCATGGCCCGCGCCCGGCCTCGCGTTCTCTCCACCCGGGAAAACAGGCCCCGATTTTCGCGGCCCCGCGACTAACAAAAGGGAGATCCGGGCGCGCGGCTCCCGGAACTGGCTTCATCCCGCCTCACTCGCGCGTCCCCGCGGGGTCTGCACACCCCGAATTCCTGCGCATCCACCATCTCCCCGCCCCGCCAGGGGTTTCTGGGTAAATATTTACAAACAGCCGGTCCAGCCCGGTGTGACCGTTCCATAGGGGAAGCAGCGGAGGCCAGAGGCCGGGGTGGTGGCAGCGGGGACGTGGCCAGGCCTCAGGGCACCGCTGCGGCCCCCGCCCGGCACACGGACCCTGACCGCGCACTCAGCCCCGCAGGACCCACGGCGTCCCCCGCGGGAGTGTGCCCCTTCCCTCCCCGCCGGTGAGCGTTTGGCTACGTTGTTCCTCAAACTGGGCCTCCGACACGACGCGGACACCGCGCTTCCTTGGTGGCTGGGCCTCGGAGCCGCCTGAGCCAGGCCCGCGCTCCTCCTCCATCCCTGCTCCGGGACCCGCGGCCCCGGTGTCCTGATCACGGGGACAATTCTCCGTGTCCGCCCCGCACGCACGCACGCACGCACCCACACCGTCCTGGCTCCCGGCGGCCCACAGACGGTTTCCCCGCACACACCCCGGCCGCGGCCGCAGCTCGCAGTCCCGCAGACACAGAGACACACGAGCGACAACGTCCCGTCCCGGCGTCAGCCCCGCGCGCGGACGGCTCACCTGGCAGATGCAGGCCCCGCGCGGGGAGCGGGCCGGGGCTCCGCGGGCTGCCGGCCCCCGCGCGCTCCAGCAGGAGCCCGTGGTCGGCCCGGCACAGCAGCTCGTGTTCCCGCAGCGAGAACTCGTCGCCCGGCAGCAGCTGGCGGCTGCACACGGAGCAGCGGAAGCACTCGACGTGGTAGACGCTGTCCCGCGCGCGCATCACCAGGTCGCTGCTGCTGAAGCCCACGCGGCACTGCGCGCACTTGACGCCGAAGAGCCTGCGGGCGCGGGGCGGGCGGTGAGCGCGGGGCCGCGGCCCGGGCCCGCCGGGAGGGGTCGCCGGCCTCACCTGACGTAGTCCCGCTTGCAGTAGGTTTTCCCGTCTCTCACGAAGCACGTGCACGTCTCGTCCAGGTACTGGCTGCACTCGGCGCACTTGAGGCAGGCGGCGTGCCACTCCAGGTCGGGGGACACGCGCAGGATGAACTGGTCGTGGATCTGACTCCCGCAGCCCACGCACGTGGCCGTGCCTGGCTTCTCTGCCGGGAAGGACACCCGTCAGGCCCGGCTGCAGATCCGCCGCGACCGGGGGCCCCGGCCCGGCCCGCCCGGCCCGCTTGCTCTCGGGCGAGAATTGCGCCACGAGAAAAAGGAAGCGGACCTTCTAAAGGTTCCGGGCGACTGGAAACTCAAAAACAAAAACAGGATTTGTAAAGGCGTCTTGCCTCCGCCCCTCACCCCAAAACTTAACACACACACACACACACATCCATTTGGGCCGTGGTTGCATCGATGTGTGTTGTAGCCAAAAGCTAAGGTCGTGGGTGAGGAGAAAGGAACTGGGCACTCGGGCTCTGCGCACCCACCGCGTCCCCAGGAGCGGGACCCCGGCCCCCTCCCACGGCAGCCCCACCGCACACGGCTCAGCCCGGGTCTCGCATCCTCAAGGACGCCTCGGTCCGGCCAGAGAACCGGTCTGGATCTGAACGCACCCAGACCAGCGAGCAGCCAGAGCCCACCGCCCTCAGTCCCACCTAATTGTCTCAGCAGCTCCCGCAGCCCGAGGCCAGCCCCGCGAGCTGGAGAAAGGGCTGAATCGCTAGGAATTAAAGCAGCGGGGTGCCCGCGGGGGGTCGCGCTGCGGGGGGAACGGCGTCCGTTTTGCTCTGGGTCGCCCAGGGTCCTGTCAAATACGAGCCACTTGTGGAGCCCGGCCGGCATCCTCCTGCCGCAGGAACCCCGCGCCTCCAGCGCGCACACGCCCACGCCCACGCCCCGGGGAGACTCACTCTCGGCGGGATCCCCCATAGCACCCGGGGCAGGACACCGGAGGAGGAGGTCCACCATGCAGACGGCGGCGGGCGCCCCGTGCGCGCCGGGCGGAGGACCAGGGTCGCGCGCCCCGCCGGCTCTTGGCGAACTAACTCGGGCCCCGCGGACTCGCAGGACCGACCACACCGGCCCGCACGCAGCATGACGTCAGCACGCCGTCGCCGGGCCGGGCGGGGGCGGGACCTGCGGCGTCACCAGCCTCCCCCAGAACCGGGGTGCGGGGGAGGCGATGGGGACCCGCAGCCGGTGGGCGGGCGCGCTGGGTGGGAGGCGGGGGCGACGCGGGATTGGCTGCCCGGAAAGGGGCGGACCCTGATTGGCCGGAGTGAACAATGGAGCGCAGCCCCCTCCCCGAAATCTGCCGGGAGCCTCCGCGCCGCGGCCGGGCGTCCGGGCGGGACCGACCCCAGTCCCCGCGCGCCCGGGTCCCGCGGCCCCCACGGCTCTGCACGGCCGCCTGGACTTTCGGGGCGGCCCGAGCACGGAGGTGGACACCGGGGAGTGGATGGTATTTAAATGCTCCCGTTCAATTAAAATTAAAAATTCACTTTTTGGGGGATCAGAGCTGGGGAGGGAGGGTCCGCTTGGACCGGATCATCACCCTCCAGTGGTCACCTCTCTCCTCCCTGCGCCTTTGTTCTCGGGGTCCAGGCCAGGGAGGGAGGTCAGGGACGCCGGTTCGGATAAACTGTTCTCGGACTCCCCACCCTGCGCCCGGAAAACTTATCCAAGTCGGAGCCCTGGGTGGGGTGCGCGGCGGCGCAGAATCCCAGAGAAGCTCCCGGATCCGGATTCGAGCCTGGACTTGCATATTTCCAGCGGAGGGGTTGTGTTTTGACACCGATCCCCACCCCCCACCGCCACCCCTCTCACTCCCCTCACTACCCCCTCAGTCCAGAAGCGAGGCTGGGGTCGAATGAGGTTCCCACCTCCAGAATGAACCATGTTTATAAACTCTTACGTTTCATTTCACAGCCCAACTTCAAAAGCAAATCATCACGACACAATCGCGGCACGCTGGAAAACGGACCGACTGTGCGGCGGCCGGTCCGTGCTCAGAAAACCCGATTGCGGGCATTGATCCCTCTCCGAGAAGTCGCTGTGGGTTTGGGTGGAAAGGGTTCGGAGCCTGGCCCGGGCCCCGTGCGGGTGCCCCGTGCGCGGAGCCCGTGGTTGGCCCGTGAGCGGGGTGCGGAGCGGTCGGTGCGCGCTGGGCTGGGCGCGGTCAGCGCCGGAGCTGAACCGTCTCCACCGGATCCTGGATCCGCCCAGGTCTCTGCAGGCCCCTCGGCCCCGGCCCTTCTGCCGACAACCGGGCTGCTTGGCCTCAAGCTCTGGGCTGCGCGCCCGGAATGGCTGCAGCCAAGGACGCAGGGAAAAGCTTTGCGGAGAGCCGGCCAGGCCTCTGCGCACACAACCTCTGCTGAGCGCCCACCCGCCTGCGCTGTGTCGGGACCTCACGCCGGGGGTGGGGGGCCGGGGTGGGAGGCCAGCGGTCGCTCAAGGCTTCTGACCGCCGCCCTCGCCTCTGGGAGCCCCTGTCTCCTCGGGGGCCAGTTTCTCCGCATAAAGTCCCAGCGGTGCCAGCAGGCCGCTCCTGGCGGCTCTGGCCACGGGCGCTCTCCTGGCTGTGGCTGCAGGTCGGGGTGGGGAGAACGCTGCGTCTGAAGGGATTTGTCTGTCAAACAGACAGACAGACAGACAACGGGGTGGAGCCGGGGGCGGGCATCTGTGCGCTTGGCTGCGCAGATGGCTGTGACCGCAGGCATCTCCTTTTACTTTCCTCTCCCTCAGTCTCCTCGTCTGTGAAATGGGGTGAGATGAACCGCTACCTCTACTGCTGTGAGGATTAGATCAGCCTCTGGACGGGGCTCAGGACAGTCCCTGGCGCTCAGGAAGCACAGCCCACGTGAACTCTGAGGCTCTCACCGTGGCTGCGACTCCATGATGGGCGCCTCTGTGTGGGGTGCGCGGGGCCCAGGAAGCGCCTATGAGCTCGCACTGCGCATGCACACACAGGCGCACCTTCCCCTGCGCGCTGCAGACATGCTGCACACACACGGCGGTCCTTGTCCTCCACAATCCGAGGAAGGAGTTACTGTTGTTAAATTTACCCCCCTTTCCGTGGCTGAGCCTCAACCTCGGAACCAGGAGGTCAGGGTTGGATTCCCGTTGGGGCACATGCCGGGGTTGCCCCCTCCATCCCCAGCAGGGGGCGTGCAGGAGGCAGCTGATCCATGATTCTCTCTCATCATGCATGTTTCTCTCTCTCTCTCCCCTCTCCCTCTCTCTCTAAAAATCAATAAAAATAGCCCCGGCTGGTGTGGCTTAGTGGATAGAGTGTCGGCCTGTGGACTGAAGGGTCCTGAGTTCAATTCTGGTCAAGGGCACATGCCCGGGGTTGCGGGTTTGATCCCCCGTGTGGGGCATGCAGGAGGCAGCCGATCCATGATCCTCTCTCACCATGGATGTTTCTCTCTCTCTCTCTTCCCCCCCCTTCCTCTGTGAAATCAATTAAAAAAATTTATCCCTATTTCACAGATGGGAAAACTGAGGCTTGCAGAGGTTAAGTAGGGTTGTCAGAGGTTGCACAGCTAGTGGAGTCAGGATTTGACCAAGGCTCTCTGCCTGCAGAGCCGGGTTATGGGGCCCTCGCACGCCTTTGCTCCCGGGACACACAGAGGGATCCCTCCAGAGGCACAAGGCCCACCCCACCCCCAAAGGCAGCTGCTGCACTGATCCTCACCACGAGTGTCAGGGAGGCAGTGGGCCCAGGGACCTGTCCCACGGGGAAGCGACAGAGATGTAACTGGAGGCCAGGCCTCCCGGCCCAGACCAGGGCGCTTCCTCTGAGTCCCTGGGGATGGAGGCCAGGCCTCCCCTCTGGCTGCTGCCTCCAGCCCCTTCCCACCTCCCGCCCCCAGGCCTCCACTCTTCTCCAAAGGCAGTTGGAGATGTCGTGTTGAACCGGCCACAAAGGGCCTGGGTTTCACACCATCACCTGCCGGAGGCTTTGACGTGGGTGTGGGGGGCCGGAGGGAGGTACCATGTTTCAGAGACGCAGCTGAGGCCTGGGAAGGAAGAAAGTGGGCACATCAGGGTCAGCCTCCAGGCTCCAGGCCTCCTGATAGCCAAGCCCCTGCTCTCCCCATGGGCACTCCTGTCCCCCCGCATCCCCCGCCACCACCACCACCACGCCGCTGAGCAAATGGGTCCCCGTGCACTGCTGGGCCCCACTCCCTCCTTCCTGGGCCCCATGTGCACGGAGCACTTGCTTCAGGCCGGGCCCTGGGCTAGGCCATCACGGGCAGTGTAATTTATTTATTTTTATTGATTTCAGAGAGGAAGGGAGAGGGAGAGAGAGAGAGAAACATCAATGATGAGAAAGAATCATCGCCCAGCTGCCTCCTACACACCCCACACTGGGGATCGAGCCTTCAACCCGGGCATGTGCCCCGACCGGGAATCGAACCGTGACCTCCCGGTTCATAGGTCGGAGCTCAACCACGGAGCCACGCCGGCCGGGCACAGATGGTCTCGTTTAAAGCATAGGCTGCCTGCTCATGAAGCTGGCCCTGGTCCTGGGTATCCCGGACATGAATCCATCACCTTCGCAAGTCAATCCAGCTCCTGAGAGGTGGCATTGAGACTCACACCCACCAGCCCAGTGGTCGGCAAACTGCGGCTCGCGAGCCACAGGCGGCTCTTTGGCCCCTTGAGTTTTTAGCAAAGGCCAGCTTAGGAGTACCCTCATTAAGTGAATAACAATGTACCTACCTATATAGTTTAAGTTTAAAAAATGTGGCTCTCAAAAGAAATTTCAATCGTTGTCCTGTTGGTATCTGGCTCTGTTGACCAACGAGTTTGCCGACCGCTGCACCAGCGCATGAGACGGTGAGGAACGTGTGCTGCTCGAGTCTCTCCGGAGGGGAACGGCCTCACTCGCTCATTCGCTTCTCGCTTTCTTTATAGTAGACACATGCCAGAGTTATTCCATGAAGAAACCCACCGTCTGCCCCCTCCATAGGCAGAAGTCTATCCTCAGGGGATCAACAGGGTCATTATACAAGGGTGACAAAATGACGTTAAGATAAGGGAGCCTTTTCCCGGCTGGCGTGACTCAGTGGTTGAGTGTCAACCAGGAGGTCACAGTTCAATTTCTGGTCAGGGCACCTGCCCAGGTTGCGGGCTCGATTCCCAGTGAGGGGCCAGGAGGAGTTAGCATATCGATGATTCTCTTCATTGATGCTTCTGTCTGTCTCTCCTTCTCCCTTCCTCTCTGAAATATATATATATATATGCCTTTAAATAAATAAATATACCCTGAGTGGCCAGATTATTATGATCTCTGAACTCATAATAATCTGGCCACTCAGTGTATATCCTACAGAATAAAAGGCTAATATGCAAATTGTCCCCTTAACCAGGAGTTTGACCAGCAGGCAGGCCGGCCAACCGCCCATGTCCCCTCCCCCTGGCTAGGCTGGCTGGACCCCACCCATGCACGAATTCATGCACCGAGCCTCTAATGCTGAGTGGCCAGATTATTATGCGTTCAGAGATCATAATAATCTGGCCACTCAGTGTATATATGCATATATGTGTGTGTGTGTGTGTGTGTGTGTGTGTGTGTGTGTGTGTATATATGTATATATATATGTGTGTGTATATATATATATATATATATATATATATATATATATATATATATATATATATATATATATATATGCCTTTGTTTCTTTTTAAATCCCACGCCGGAGGGAGCTGCCTGCATAACCCACCAAACCTGGATCTTGGGAGAGGCAGGGCTGTGGGAAGGAGCTGTGCCTGGTAGCTTCTGGGAAACTTGCATTTTCCTGTCTTTCCAGAAGGCGAGGCCGGCCAGCTGGCCTGGTCTGGGAGCGGCTCTAAGGAGTCTGGCAGCTCCCCCATCGGCACAGATGTGTGGAATGTGTGGGGTTTAGGTTGTGCAGACTTTGGGGCCGGTTACAGCCCCGTTACCAATCATAGATGCTTTCCTTTCTCATCCTAAACCACATGGAGATGGGTTATCCTAGATCCTCCAATGTGAGGCATCTCTTCATCAAGTTATGGTCAGAATCTTTTCTTTTTATAAAATAGATTTTATTGATTTTTTTACAGAGAGGAAGGGAGAGGGATAGAGAATTAGAAACATGGATCAGCTGCCTCCTGCACACCTCCCACTGGGGATGTGCCCGCAACCAAGGCACATGCCCTTGACCGGAATCGAACCCAGGACCCTTCAGTCCGCAGGCCGGCGCTCTATCCACTGAGCCACACCAGTCAGGGCCATGGTCAGAATCTTTGAAAGGTTTAGAAGGAGGCCCTTTATTCTTCCTAGCACACATTCGTAAGAAGCTCAGCGTGCGTGTTTTTCTTTAGAAAGAGGACCAACAAACGCGTGTCCTATTTGGTCCCTTTGTCGCCTGGAAACCAAGTGGGATTACACATGACTCCAACGCTCGGCTCCAGCGAAGGCCCCTCAGGCGACAGATCTTCAGGAGGACCCACCACGGATCCTCTTTCCCGGCAACATCTCTGGAGGTGAGAGCTACCAGCCAATTCCAAAAATAGACAACGAGGGAGACCATAGAATCTGGGTGTCAGCCCTTGTCCGGCGGGATTACCCGATGGCTAATCATGCACAGATTGCGATCGATGTGACAGCAGGGGGGCCCTAATCCGACTCGGCGGGGAATCCAGTCAGGTTTTCGTCTGCTCAGGATGTGTAATTGGTTTGGAGACAGCAGAAAAGCAGCTTGTACCGGATTTTGCCGCATCACCGTGATGAGGTCTATTTTGATCAGCTTGAGTTATGGGCAATGTAAATTATTTATAGCCACTTCAGGCAGGCCTTACGCTTGTAAAGACCTTCAGAGCAAAATAATAACATGCTGTCAAGGTAGGGATCTCACTTATGCTGAGTCCTGGTGCCCCCCACCCCGCCAACAGCGCGGGAGAGAAGACATTACATAATGGCTGGTGGACTCGACCAGCCACGCAGCTCAGTGGTTGTGACCTAGGAACCAGGAGGTCAGGGTTCCATTCCCCGTCAGGGCACATGCCCCGGTTGCGGGCTGCATCCCCAGTTGGGGGTGTGCAGGAGGCAGCCGAACCATGATTTCCTCTCATCATTGATGTTTCTCTCTCTCTCCCTTTCCCTTCCTCTCTGACATCAATGAACATGTTTTTTAAAAAGTCTGGTAGAGCCAAAACCGGTTTGGCTCAGTGGATAGAGCGTCAGCCTGCGGACTGAAGGGTCTCGGGTTCAATTCTGGTCAAGGGCATGTACCTTGGTTGCGGGCACATCCCCAGTAGGAGGTGTGCAGGAGACAGCTGGTCCGTGATTCTTTCTCATCATGGATGTTTCTAACTCTCTATCCCTCTCCCTTCCTCTCTGTAAATAATCAATGAAATATATATATATATTTTTATTGATTTCAGAGAGGAAGGGAGAGGGAGAGAGAGAGAAACGTCAGTGATGAGAATCACGGACCGGCTGCCTCCTGCACACCTCCTACTGGGGATGGAGCCCGCAACCGGGGCCTGTGCCCTGACCGGGAATCGAACCGTGACCTCCTGGCTCCTAGGTCAACGCCACGCCGGCCGGGCGACCCTCCAGGACATCACCTGAACCCCCTCTTCTACGCCCTGAGTGAGGCGACATCACCCCCCTTTCTCAGGAGGAGCAGCCTGTGGGGACCCGTGTCCCTCATTAAAGCTGCGAGGCCAGTGGTGGTGTCGTCCTCCGTCCTCAGTGCCCTTCGAAGGCCGGGCAGGGGCATCGGAGGGAAGGCCCGCCACCCCGGGCCCAGCCTCTCGGGCACCAGCCTTGGCAGAAGTCCTGGCGTCCTGTCCGTCGCGGGTGTCTGCGAAGACAGGAGTGTTTTACTCGGCTCAGAACAGCACGTCGGTGTGTGCGTGTCCACCTCCGGTTTCACTCCAGCAGGACGAAGGCCCGTGGGTCAAGGTTCATCTGAAAACGGAGGCGAGCTCCTGGGCCATCACTCCCGCGAGTCACACGTGTCTCCTCTGAGAGCCCGGGATACGAATATTTTAACGCCAGGGCGGCATCCGGAGAGTAAGCTGTCCCTGATTGGGGCGCACCAGGAGGCAGTCCGAGGGCGTGCCAGAAGAGGTCAAACTCAAGGTCACCTTCTGTGTGGTACATACATGACTTTGAACATCCACAGAATCGACGGCGGGGGAGGCATCGGCACATCGAGGGCCCCCCTCAGTCGCTTCCCAAAGAGGTAAGGAGCCCGGGACTGCAGCGCCTTACAGTATGTGTGCGTGTGCCCGGACACGCAGCCAAGGTCTGAACGAGTGATCTGGGGGAAGTCATCACCCCGGCGTGACCACAGACACCGCCCATTTGCTCGGTACACTTTTCTCACAGACAGTTCCTTCAGCTGGATCCTCAATGTAAATGCTCAGCCTCTGAAATAAAAATTGCAAAGAATGCTCCAACTGGTAATTGTCACATCAGGGTGGGTTTCCCTACTTTCCCAAGTGGAGTTCCTTGGATTGTGTCTGTATCTCTGATTAGCAGTCTTCTTCTTCTCCTCCTCCTTTTCCTCCTCCTCCTCCTCTTCCTCTTCCTCCACCTCCTCCTCCTCCACCTCCTCCTCCTCCTTCTTCTTCTTCTATATATTTTTTTTATTGATTCCAGAGAGGAAAGGAGAGGGAGAGAGAGAGAGAAACATCCACGATGAGAATCATCGATTGGCTGCCTCCTGCACGCCTCCTACTGGGGATCGAGCCCGCAACCCGGGCATGTGCCCTTGACTGGAATCGAACCCGGGACCCTTCAGTCCACAGGACGATGCTCTACCCACTGAGCCAAACCGACCAGGGCAGCAGAGTCTTCTTTTATGAAGATTTTTTTGTTTGTTTCACTGCGGAGAGAACATATATTTTTTAAACAGTGAAATGTTTTTTTATGTTTTAAAGTGTTACTTTTCAATGTACAGCTGACAGTCAACATTATTGCATATTAGTTTCAGGCGTATAGCATTGTAGTTCGACAACCTTATACTTTACAAGGTGTCCCCACCCCCCGATATTCCCAACACCAGCCTGGCACCAAGCATAGTGATTACAATATTATTGACTACTAGAGGCCTGGTGCACAGATTCGTGCATCAGAGGGGTCCCTTGGCCTGGCCTGTGGGATTGGGCTGAAACTGGTTCTCTGACATCCCCCAAGGGGTCCCGGATTGCGAGAGGGCACAGGCCAGGCCAAGGGACCCCACCAGTGCATGATTGGGGCCGGGGAGGGACACGGGAGGTTGGCCAGCCAGGGAGGGACTGTGGGAGGGCTCCAGGACATGTCCAGCCCATCTCACTCAGTCCTGATCGGCCAGACCCCAGCAGCAAGCTAACCTACCAGTCAGAGCATCTGCTCCCTAGTGGTCAGTGCATGTCATAGCAAGCAGTTTAGCGGCCTTAGCATATCATTAGCATATTACGCTTCGATTGGTTGAACCCTAATAAAAGTGTAATATGCAAATTGACTGTACCTTTGCTACGCCCAAGCCACACCCACCAGCCAATCAGGGTGAGTATGCAAATTAACCCAACCAAGATGGTGGCTAATTTGCATATCAAGACAGCATAGAAAGAAGCCAAGTGCTGCAGAAGGGAGGGAAGCTGCAGAGAAGCAAGCAAGCGGGGCAGGGGAGAAGGAAGAGAAGCAGGCGGGGCGGGGAGAAGGAAGGGAAGCGGGTGGGGCAGGGGAGAGCACAGCAGGAAGCCCTATTGCAGGAATCTTCCTACAACGGGCTACTAGTATATAATAAAAGCCTATATAATAAAAGCCTAATATGACACAGCATATTAGGCTTTTATTATATAGGATATCCCCTGTGCTGTACTCTACATCCCAGGACTGTATTGTAACTGCCAATTAGTACTTCTTAATCTCTTCACTTCTTTCACCCCCAACCCTCCTCCCCTCTGGCAACCATCTGTATAAGTCTGTTTCAGTTTTGTTTGTTTTGTTCTTTAGATTCCACATGTACATGAAATTACACGGTACTAGAGGCCCGGTGCATGAATTTGTGCACAGGTGGGGTCCAGCTGGCCTGCCCCGATGGGAGCTGATCAGGCTGGGTCGGCGAAGGAGCCAATTTGGGGCCGCGCCAGCCGGGGACGGGGGGGGGGGGCATGGGAGGTTGGCCAGCCAATTGGAGGAGGGTGAGGGGGGCCAGGGCCAGCCAGGGGGAGGGACCCTGGGTGGTTGGCCAGCCAGCCCCGCCCCTGATCAGGATCGGGGGACTGATAAGGGGCAGGGACGGCAGGTGGGAGGGGACGTAGGCAGTTGTGGGAGCCGATCAGGTATCTCGTTGTGGTTTTATTAGCACTTCTCTGATGATTAGTGATGTTGAGCATCTTTTCATATGCCTATTGGTCATTTGCATGTCCTCTTTGGAGAAGTGTCTATTCAGCCCCTTTTTAGAGTGGATTGTTTGCTGTTGGTTGCTGAGTGGTACGAGTTCTCTTTAAATGCTGTATATTGACCCCTCACTGAACGGGTGATTGGCACATATCTTCTCCCACTCAGCAGGCTGCCTCTTCATTTGGTTGGTGGTTTCTTAGCTGCGCAAAGGTTTTAGTTTGACGTAGTCCCGTCTCTTTGTCTTTCTTTCTTTGTTTCCCTTGCCGGAGGGGATATGTCATAGAAATATTGCTATGAGAAATATCTAAGATTTTACTGCCGATGGAAGACGTATTTTCTGAGCACCTACCCTGGGCCTCTAGAACGGAAGCCCCTTGAGGGCGAGGTCTGTGCCTGTTTTATCCCGAGGTGGCTGCCCGCCTCCGAGAGGGCTTTGAATTTCCCCTGGCTTTGTTATTTTCAGCCTTGGGTAGGCCCCGCCCACATGGTATCAGCAGCGGTTCGCATGACGGGTGGAATACAGCGGTCAGGATGGTCTGTCACCACTGAGTTTAGGGTATAGAAGGCTGCAGCTTATGTCTCTCTCTGTTGGTGTCTCTGATCACAGCCTTTGGGGGAAGCCGTATGGTCAGGTCCCTGGAGTGAGGAACGGAAGTCTCCCGCCACCAGCCACGTGGGTGAGCTGGGACACTAGTCCTCAACCCCACGGGCGTCTCCAGAGTCTTGGCAGCATGGGAGAGGCTCTGGGCCAGACCCGCCCAGCTGAGCCCCGCCAGGACTCCTCGCTCCGAGGAGCCGTGTGAGATAATAAATGTTGTTTCAAGCGGCTACATTTCGTGGGGCAATTTGTTACGCAGCGATAGGTAACCGATACAACGTATAATCTCTCACATTTGTCACCAAGTCCCTGTAAGGAAGGCATTAGCAGTACTCTGACCAACAGAGACACAGAGGGTCCGTGACATTAAAGAATTTCCCCAAGGCGTCTCAGCTAAAAGCGGGGAAAAAACGTGAAACAAACCCAGGCCCGACACCTGTTATCTCAGAATAACATCACATTTCTCCGGCTCACACAGTCTTACCCTTAACGCTTGTCATTCTGTTATCCTTGGGGATTGCAACATCTGGTAATAATAAGAGCGGAGATTATTAAAAATATACCCAGGGAAGCTGTTTGCATAACCCATAAATGTTCGAGGTTTTACGGTCATGATTTTCAAACAGAGAAATGACAACACTTGGGAAGGAGAAGGTAAGTTGAAAGGAGAATCTGAAAGTGGCCCTATTAAAACCCTCGTAGGTATTTTTAGCACGAAGAAAGAAATCCTGTTGTTGGCAGGCATTGCTAGGAAGGTTGGTGCATTTTCATGTGCTCTATTTAGAAAGGCAGAACGTTGTTGCAAAATAATTTCTTCCTGAGAACACAGACGGGCCTTGAAATTACGAAGCAGGTTTTAAGAATATAGGCCCGCCCGGCTGGCAGAGCTCAGTGGCTGAGCGTCGACCTATGAACCAGAAGGTCACGGTTCCATTCCCGGTCAAGGGCACATGCCTGGGTTGCGGGCTTGATCCCCTGTGTGGGGTGTGCAGGAGGCAGCCGATCCACGATTCTCTCTCATTATTGATGTTTCTATCTCTCTCTCTCCCTTCCTCTCTGAAATCAATTTTTAAAAAAATACACTGAGTGGCCAGATTATTATGATCTCTGAATGCATAATAATCTGGCCACTCAGTGTGTGTGTGTGTGTGTGTGTGTGTGTGTGTGTGTGTGTATTAGAGGCCCGGTGCATGAATTCGTGCATGGGTGGGGTCCAGCCAGCCTGGCCAGGGGGAGGGGACATGGGCGGTTGGCCGGCCTGCCTGCTGGTCGAACTCCTGGTCGAGGGGACAATTTGCATATTAGCCTTTTATGATATAGGATAGACACCGAGTGGCCAGATTATTATGCGTTCAGAGATCATTATCATCTGGCCACTCAGTGTGTATTTTTATGAAGAATATAGGCCCATTTCCACCTGGCCCATTTTGAAGCAGAGGGGGAGACCACCCAGAAACTGTATTCGGGTCCAACCTCCACCAGCTTCCAAATTTGAAGGGACGAATTGGATCCGCTGTGCACATGCAGTTTCAAGACAAATCTCTGGGCCTCCCATATAACCAGACTGCTGCCCCCAAAATGCTTACCCAGACATTCTCGAGCGGCTCTGGAGAGCGGTGCATCGGCGTGCGTACGACGGATAACGGAACTGAAGGTTGTTAAGCTTGTTAAACGAAGGTGAGCAGCGGCAGTCCCCATCCATGGAGTCCTGAAACAGGGTGGGTCGAAGTTGGTGTGTGAGACGCAGCGCAAGACCTTGTCATTATTAACAGTTAAATTACTGGCTTTTCAAGTGATCTATTTATTTTATTTTGTTTTAAAATCTGTTTTTATTGATTTCAGAGAGGAAAGGAGAGAGAGAAAGAGAGAGATAGAGAGAGAAAAACATCAATGGTGCGGGAGAATCACGGATCGGCTGCCTCCTGCACGCCCCACACTGGGGACCCAGCCTGCAGCCCAGGCATGTGCTCCGACTGGGAATCGAACCGTGACCTCCTGGTTCCTATGTCGACGCTCCACCACTGAGCCACGCCGGCTGGGCTGATGTATTTTATTTTAAAGAAAATAAATGGGAGGACATGTGGGGCTGAGGACATGTGGGGCTGAGGTGTTGACGGACATCCTGAGGACATGTGGGGAAGGCAGGTGGTTTTGGGGACACAGAGGTCAGAGGTTTGGGCTGGTGGGCAGGAGTCTGTGGGTCTGCCCAGGGATAGCAGAGTCGAGACAGAAGAGGGCTAGGGTGGGGCCCCAAGTTACACCCCACTCAAGACCTTCCCCCATCTGCTCTTCCAGCCGCGTCTGCAGCCGTGTCCCCAGCCATTCTGCCTTCTTCTGCCTTCTTCTTGAACCCCCACGATCCTCCCCTGTGTGTGCCCACAGAGTTCCTCACCACGGAACCCAGTTCAAGTATCACCCATGCGGTGAATCCCTCCTCTCAGAATAGAAATATGTCTGCTTGGATGTTTTCTCCAGAGTCAGGTGAGGGCCACATCTTTTTTTTTTTAATTGAATTTATTGGGGTTACATTGGTTAGGTTGCCCTGGCTGGTGTGGCTCAGTGGATAGAGCGTCGGCCTGCAGACTGAAGGGTCCCGGGTTCGATTCCGGTCAAGGGCAGGTATCTTGGTTGCGGGCACATCCCCAGTGGGGGGTGTGCAGGAGGCAGCTGATGGTTGTTTCTCTCTCATCGATGTTTCTAACTCTCTATCCCTCTCCCTTCCTCCCTGTAAAAAATCAATAAAATATATATTTTAAAAAATTACATAGGTTGCAAGCGTACAGTTGCATGTAGTACATCGTCTGTTTGTTGTATTGTGTGTTCGCCACCCAGAGGGCAACGTCTTGCGCCTCCTGTTCTTGCATTTCCCGGACCTGGAGGATGAGCCTGGCACCTGACAGGTGTAGCGCCCGTGACTAATTGGAGCGAGGGGGCGGGGACACCGGAGGGCGGGGAGCCAGGGGCGTGGCGTCATCCGCGCAGGGGCGTGGCCAACAGCCTCACGTCCGCCCTACTCCTAAGCCCCGCCCCTCACTTTCCGCCGTCCCTATTGGCTGCGCGGCCGCCCAATGGGGAGGCAGGAGCCGCCCGCTCGTGCTCCTCGCCCGTGGCGTCCGCTCTCGTTCGCGCGTCTCGCGAGCGTTCCCGTGACGGGCAGAGGCGCTGTGGGCCAGGGCGCGCGTCCAGCCGCTGCGAGACCGAGGCTGCCTGAGGCGACCGGGAGCCGAGACCATGTTCCGAGCGGTGGCGACGAGGCGGCTGCAAGGGGCGGTGAGGCCCAACGGGGAGGGCGGGGGGAGGGGGACGGTGCCGCAAGCCGCCGTCCCTGCGACGGTGTCGGCGAAGGTCACGGGCCCCGCGGACCTGACGGCCTCGCGCGGCCTGGCGGCGGGCCCTCGGCCTGGGGCTGCCCTAGCGGCTTCGGCGGCCTCGCGGGCCCGGGGTCAGGGCGGGGTGACCCTGAGACTCGGCCCGGCTCCGCTCGGGGTCCGCGCTCACCCCGGGCCCCCCAGGTTCTCCACAGGTGGCGGGGGACCGCGGAGGGGACCGTCGCCGCCGGGGTGTTGTCTGCAAAGGGTTTAGAACTCGAACGCGGGGCGGGGGCGGGGGCGGGGGCGGGGGCCAGGGGACCCCGGGCGCGGGGAGGGTGCTGTGGGCGCGCCGGGCTCGGCCGACCCGCGGCGCCGCGTCCAGGTGCTGGTGCGGGGAGTGGGCCGGGCGCGACCGCCGCACCTGCCGCGTGGGGGCCCGGGGCCGGCCGCTCTCGGTGCTTTCATTCGTGCGTTCACCCCGTGTCTCTGTCAGCGAGACCGAGGCGGGGTGTCGCCCTGACGCGGTGGACCGGCGCGAGGAGTGCCCTCGGGCTCCGCGGGCTCCGGTCTGCAGGGCGTCGCGAGCGGC
>JAJQQW010000024.1:30226846-30569346 GCA_025583905.1 Ia io | reverse complement strand
AGTGACCCCTGACACCCAGCCCTCGGAGGCTACCGCAGGCCGACCTCAGAGGGACTGGCAGCTCGGCCCCAGTTCTGCAGCAAAGCGGCGGGCCTGCCTTCCCTGTCAACATGGCAGCATCTGTGATGCTCAGGCGGCGAGATAGCCTGTGTCAAAGGCCGTCACCTGAGTAAGGGTGAGGCTGGTATGAGAAGGAAGTCAGGAACGCGTTTCATGTTTTACTTTTTGAAACTCAGTCTAGTCCGTAGTCTAGATACGTTCTCTAAAAGCACGCTGGGGCTGTTGTGGTGATGTGACAGGTCTCTGCGTGGCCTCTGGGAGGTGCACACCCTGCGTGAGGGCCCGAATCTCTGTGCTGGGTATCGGGAGGGGACGCAGGGCCCGAATCTCTGTGCTGGGTACCGGGAGGGGACGCAGGGCTGGAGTTCTGTGCTGGGTACCGGGAGGGGACGCAGGGCTGGAGTTCTGTGCTGGGTATCCGGGAGGGGACGCAGGGCTGGAGTTCTGTGCTGTGTACCGGGAGGGGGGACGCAGGGCCCGAGTCCCTGTGCTGGGTACCGGGAGGGGACGCAGGGCCGGAGCTCTGTGCTGGGTATGGGGTGGGGAGGACGCAGGGCCAGAGTTCCGTGCTGGGTACCGGAAGGGGACACAGGGCCGGAGTTCTGTGCTGGGTACCGGGAGGGGATGCAGGGCCCGAGTCCCTGTGCTGGGTACCGGGAGGGGACGCAGGGCCGGAGCTCTGTGCTGGGTACCGGGAGGGGACGCAGGGCTGGAGCTCTGTGCTGGGTACCGGGAAGGGGACGCAGGGCCCGAGTCTCTGTGCTGGGTACCAGGAGGGGACGCAGGGCCCGAGTCTCTGTGCTACCAGGAGGGGACGCAGGGCCGGTAGCTCTGTGCTGGGTGGGGGGGGGACGCAGGGCCAGAGTTCCGTGCTGGGTACCGGAAGGGGACACAGGGCCGGAGTTCTGTGCTGGGTATCGGGAGGGGACGCAGGGCCCGAGTCTCTGTGCTGGGTATGGGGTGGGGGGGACGCAGGGCCAGAGTTCCGTGCTGGGTACCGGGAGGGGACGCAGGGCCGGAGTTCTGTGCTGGGTATCGGGAGGGGACGCAGGGCCCGAGTTCTGTGCTGGGTACCGGGAGGGGACGCAGGGCCGGGGTTCTGTGCTGGGTACCGGGAGGGGACGTAGGGCCGGGGTTCTGTGCTGGGTATGGGGTGGGGGGGACGCAGGGCCGGAGTTCCGTGCTGGGTACCGGGAGGGGTCGCAGGGCCGGAGCTCTGTGCTGGGTACCGGGAGGGGACGCAGGCCCTTCCTGAGGGCTTCAGTTTTCTTGGTGCAGCAGGATGCGGGGCTCCCTGCTGAGGAGGGAGCAGCCGGCGGGGCAGCTAGAGAAACCTCCGAGGAGGATGTGCGCGTGGCGGTGGAGAGGAGGAGACCCAGCAGCATTGCCAGGTGGTTCTGATGGCCCAGAATGTGTAGCGACACCGTCCACAGTAACTAATCTCGGTTCACACAGCAGTGCTGTGGGTTTTGTTTTTTGTTAACCCTCATCGAGGATATTTTTTTCATTGCTTTTTCAGAGAGTGGGAAGGAGACAGGGAGGAGAGAGAAACATTGATGTGAGAGAGACACATCGATTGGTTGCCTCCTGCATGCGCTGACTGGGGCCAGGGATCAAACCTGCACCTGGTACGTACCCTGAACTGGGAATTGAACTCGAGACCCTTTGTTGTGCGGGCCAACACTCTAACCCAGGCGTCCTCAAACTACGGCCCACGGGCCACATGCGGGTGTTTTTGCCATTTTGTTTTTTTACTTCAAAATAAGATATGGGCAGTGTGCATAGGAATTTGTTCATAGTTTTTTTAAAACTATATTCCGGCCCTCCAACGGTCTGAGGGACAGTGAACTGGCCCCCTGTTTAAAAAGTTTGAGGACCCCCCCCCTGCTCTAACCACTGAGCACACTGGCCAGGGCTAAGTAGCAGTGATTTATTTGAAGAGATAGGGACTCTTTTCTGGGTAGTTACCTTATTAAGTATTGCAATCATTATCTTTAAATATTTAAGATTTAGGCTCTTTTTCTCCATAAAAAAGAGGACCCTTGAATGGTGCGTAAGGTAAAATAACAGTTACTTTTGCTTAAGAACCTTTTCAGTAATGGAGCTGTACTTCTTAAATTTTTTGTTGTTGTTGTTGTACTTTTTGAAGTTTTAGTGGTATTCTATACCGTTAGTGTATTTAAAGTAGGATTTTAGGGTCATTGAACTTTTGAGCTGGAAAAGGGCCTTAAATGTCATTTTTTTCTTTTTGACCGTGAGTGTAATTGGTAGTAGTTTGTTCCCTACTTTGATACTAACATGTTCTGCTTAAGGATTTTATTACATGTACATTGAGTTTCTCATTGAACACAGATTAATGGGGAAATTATTTTGAAATAATTCTCAAAATTTTCTAACAGTAGAATACTAATTTTTGCTTTTATTAGTTATGAATATTAGTAATAGAGTGATAGACACAATAGTCTAGTTTTTGCTCCTGAGTGTTTTATAAATACATTTAAGAACTGAATATTGTGTATAGTTTTCTTTAAAGTGCACATGCTTCCATCAGTAAAAAAAAATGTGTTTTATAAGATTCTTTTCTATTTTCTCCCTCTTTTAGGCCACATTGCTTCGATTTCAGAGTACCCTGGTAATAGCTGAGCATGCAAATGATACCATAGCACCCATTACATTACACACCATCACGGCAGCCACACGCCTGGGAGGTGAAGTGTCCTGCTTAATAGCTGGAACCAAATGTGACAAGGTGAGAAATTTTTAAGGTCAATCATAGCAAATATAATCTCCATCAAGAGACAGGGAAAGATGGCAATAGAGAATTATGGTGAGGACTGTAACCCAAACTGGGCTCTAATCCTCATTAATGGCCAGTGTCACAACCATTACTATGTGCAAAAAAACTAAGTTTGCCCACTAAGCATTTTATCTTTTGAAATGAGGTAGAATACTTGATTTAGTTCCATTGGCACCATCATGCGCCATCAGGTACCAAGTAGAAAGATAATATTTGAGTCCCCTTAGAGGTTAATAGCCGATTCCTTTTTTGTATTGATGAATATACTTGCTAATTGCTTTTAATTCCTGAAAGTGGTAAATCTGGACAAAGTACCAGGCGCGCTACTTTAATTGGTGTAAGAACTCAAATGGAGGTAGTACTATGCTTTCCAAGTGATAGTTGGTATGAAAAGATGTTCTTCGTTTGGCTGTGGGAATAAGTCAGTGACAGCTCACCTCCTGGTGTGCAGGGTCTGGCCAACTGGCCGCAGTGCAGGTGAAATTGTGCTTCAATTACGCTGATGGAGCTGGGGCTTCCGGGTCCCTCCCATACCACTCGGAGTGTGGAGGGTGTGGTTGGGACCTAGAAGACAGCATCTGGAGGAGACATTTCCTTTTCTGTTGACAGAAATTTACTTTTAGTACCGTATTTTCCGGCATATAAGACAACTGGGCGTATAAGACGACCCCCAACTTTTCCAGTTAAAATATAGTTTGGGATATACCCGCCCTATAAGATGACACCCGGCATATAAGACGACCCCCGACTTTTGAGATTTTCCTGGGTTAAAACATCATCTTATACGCCGGAAAATACGGTAAATGCCGTTGGTTGATGCAGACCGTGTGGTATAATAGGGTTCAGAATGCTAGTGTTGCTTCTAGTTTCTTCCATGACCCTGTATCTTAAAAGAACATCTTCAAGCAGCCTGGGGTTAAATATGGGTTTCTTTTCCTAAAGCCTGCTAACAACTACTGAACCTTATGTAGGTGAGACCAGCCACTGGTCCAATGTATGGTGATAGGACTGTGCTACCTTTTTTGGTTGCCTGGATTTCAGATATACAAGTCCAGTGTTTGATTGTTCATTTGCTGTGATTTTAAATAATTATTCCAATATCATGTTAAAATATTTGAAATGAGATTTTATTTACACTATTTTGAGAAAAATCGGAGTAGACATGATCTTCTGTTCAGTTACAATTGTATTATCCTGTCACGTTCTGTTCTTAAAGAAAACCAGTCCGTCCTGTGTAAAGAGACTGTTAGTAGCCAAGGCAGATTTCAGTTCTGAACTGGTTTATGTGGCCATTCATCGTCAGCAGCAGGTGATTTCTCTGTGTAGCACCGGAAGCTTTTGCTGATAATAAAGAGGTAGTTTGCCAGAACAGGGTAGCCTGCCCCTGCCAGTGATACGTGATTCAGCAGAGGTTCTTGCACACAGCATCCTCTCCCAGCCTCACCATTCTTTGAGGGGGGCAGGACGCACAGCCTTTATGCCTACTCATCAGTGAGTCAGCATGGAGGTCAACCAGAAGACAGAAGACTGTCATAGGATTGCCATGTTTCCGCTAAAGCGGAAGCCAGCCATGCGGTAATTTCAGAGACTGAGAGGGGGCCTTCTAGCTGCCTCTGTATACAGGAAACCTGAGTGGTCCAAAGGCAGAACCCCAGCCTGATCCAAACAAGAAAAGTGAGGAGTTAAAACCTATATATTGATTACAGATAAATAATGTGAATGGGCAGGAACTCAGTGGTTGCCAGTGAATGGACTGATTGAAGATTTCGGTCTTGCCAGATTCACTACTTTTAATATCAGCAGAAGTTACTATTGCCAAGTAAAGGGCTGTGGCTGTGACCACTGTGGCTGGGTCCTGTCCTGTACCCCAGGAACCCCGAGTCTGCAGTACGCTGGCTGTGTTGTTATTGTGAGAGACAAAGAGAACCTAGTCATGGCCCATCTCCCCTCTTTCTAAAATGATGAACTTGCACTTGCACGGAACAAAAGGTAAAGAGCACAGGGTACAACTACATTTGACGAGAGCTTTGTGGATTTGGGTTTATCAATTAGTACTTTCATTTTTAAGGCAGGAATTTTTGTTTTAGGTCAATTTGTAAGATCAATTGACATAGATTTTCTTTGTTAAAGGGTATATATTTGTCTGATAAGAATTCTTACAACTGTCCTTTAAGGATTTAGGCTCTGTTGATATTTGTAGTGGTAGCTGTTTGCATCTTTCTGTTAGATGGATAATTAACAACTTTTAATCACAGGTGGCACAAGATCTCTGCAAAGTAGCAGGTGTAGCAAAAGTCCTGGTGGCTCAGCATGATGCATACAAGGGCCTTCTTCCAGGTAGGTTTTTCCAGTGGGCAAGAATGTAATGCCTCACTGATGAAGACATGCTGTGGAAATATTACGAAATCTATTGATCAGATGTGTTTGATTCTCAGAGGAACTGACACCGTTGGTTTTGGCAACTCAGAAGCAGTTCAGTTACACCCACATCTGTGCGGGAGCGTCTGCCTTCGGGAAGGTGAGAGGGCGGGGGTGGGCTTCGATGTCACTCTCAGAACTGTTAGATTTCGTTGTGCGGAAACTGCATCAGACTTCGTTTCCATAGCTCATCTTGGCTTTCTGAATTAATGTGGTAGTCTTGCTAAAATTTATTTTATTTTAAGATTTTGTTACAATTTCTGTTAAAACATGGTCTCCACGTTTTCAAATTTTGTCAGAGACAGCTCTGCTCTTTTAAGATTTTGTCATAATTTATTAGAATGCCACTTCCAGATTTTCAAGTTTTGTCATGGAGGCTACTTAAAAAATTGTTTTTAAAAAACATGTTGAACTATCTCTGTGTCTGTGAATGTCATTTGTATTTGTAACCCATCTTAGGAGTTGGTTTGCTTGGGTAACAGACAGATATTTAGAAAGGCCAGATTCTCCCTCATGGGGGATTTGGGAAGAGTTGTGTGGGGCTGAAGACATCCTCAGTGTAAACAGCTGTGATCTGTTATGTGCCCTGTGCTGTGCGGGAGGAAAGAATGTGCGGCCAGCGGGGCAGCGTGTGCAGGGATTGTTTTAATAAAGGGGTCGGGCGGGCTCCAGAGGAGTCTTGTCAGTGAGTCTTTCCTTCTCTCTGGGATCATGGGTGTTATCCTGGGTTTCTTTTCTTTTATCCCCTTTGAAATCTTCTTTCAAAATATGTATATATACAGTAAGTAAACATAAACAAGTATATTCTTAGTTTGAGAATTTTACTATTCTTCTAAATATTTTCCTGTTTTTTCTCATCTAAATTCAGTAATGCATAACTGTCACACTTTATAAGTGATGTTCATTAAAGCAGATACCATCTCATAATTCAACTTGTTGAGTTAACTTGGTTTATTAACGTAAAACTCATAAATTCTTAATGTAGTTAGAGTCATGATAGACTTAATTTAATACAAAGACTATACAAAAAGTTGTGCTTGAAGTTGTGTCTAAAGGTGTATGTGAAATATAAAATATTTGAATTAAAATTTCTATAGAATATGCGTTTAGAGAATGTTATCACTGGCAGTTTGTAGCCATTCATCAGCACGTATGTGTATAACTTACTGCTTATTTTGCTTTTAGAACCTTTTGCCCAGAGTAGCAGCCAAACTTGATGTTGCCCCAATTTCTGACATCATTGCAATCAAGTCACCTGACACATTTGTGAGAACTATTTATGCAGGTGAGTACCGAAGGAAAGTAATTAATTTAAAATGTTAAATGTTTGTATATTTTACAGGCAGGAATTAATCTCGAAGTTAGGATTTTTTGTGTGAAAAATCATACACGTGCTTTGAATGGACCATCTTAAAGGTTCCTGAGAAGCATCTTCGCGTTGTAGCTAGACCAGGACAGGACATTCTCTCTGACAGATCAGAGCACAGGTCTTCCCTTCCTGGTCATTCAGCTTACAGAGGGAGGTTTTTCCAGTGTCAGTGAGAATTCAATACAGTTTGTAAGTGACACCTGGAAAAGCAACACTTTCTTTTTAAAAAATAGCATTTTCAGTCTTCTTTGCTGCTTCCCTCCCATTTCCATCTGTGCTAAGAAATTCATTTCAGTGTCTCTCTGGTTGATTGACCTTTGGCTAAGCACACTGTGGCTGTGAGTTCTTTCTGATTGGAGTTGTGTGTTTCAAGATAAATGGTCACTCTCAAATCAGATCTTTAATCTTTAGTAGTGTTTGAGGGGGAATATCTTGTCATAGTTTAGGTCATTCTTAATGTGATTGCTAATTCATAAAAATCTCTATCTTCTTACTCTTATTTTCAAAAATATTTTCACTGATTTTTAGAGAGAGAGGAATGGAGAGGAAGAGAGAAAAACATCAACGCGAGAGGGCAGCATTGATCGGCTGCCTCCTGCATGCCCACGTTGGGGATGGAGCCCACAACCCCAGGCATGTGCCCCGACCGGGAACTGAACCAGCAACCTTTCGGCGCATGGGAAGATGGCCAACAGCTGAGCCACACTGGCCAGGGCCACTCTTCCCTTTCTTACGCCCTGTCATCTTTTCACTGCTCTCCTCCCTGAGCATGCAGAGCACTTTATTCCCGTGGTTGCAGCTCACACTGTTGAGTTACTGATTGTGTTGTTTCTGGAGGAGGAGGCTTTTCTTTACATTCCTTGTAGGAAGAGTGTGCCTGTATCCGTGTGGTTTCCTGTTTCAGTTGCTTCTAGGCAGGTCAGCAACGTGTCCTGTTTTTAAATATATCCAAGGTTAAACACATACGTTCTGATAGGTTTCTTCAGTGTTATGCCTTTGCCCCTGCACTTAGTAGAGGTAGGAGACACGTGGCCCACAGTTCTTTCTGCCCTGTGTTTGTGAAGTAAATTCTGAACCAAAGGAATACTTCTTTGTTATCTTTCCTGGTTGTTGTTGTGTTTTGTGTTTTTTTAACAAAAACCTGTATTTCAGGAAATGCTTTATGTACAGTGAAGTGTGATGAAAAAGTGAAGGTGTTTTCTGTCCGAGGGACAGCTTTTGAAGCTGCAGCAACAAGTGGAGGTAGTGCCAGTTCTGAAAAGGGTGAGTTTGTATTTGTTTGTGTTTCTTGTTTTTCTCTTCATAGATGAGCATAAGAGATGGGCTCTGGTTAGACTTCTAATGCAGAGAACTTGCAATGATATCCCCAGTCTTACACAAAAGTAAGAAATGTTTGTGACATCTTTTTCATATCATATTTGGTACAAGGATAGCTGCTTTGGTAGATCAAAGGGGTAGGAGAGAGAGGGTCCATTAAGATTAGTGTGCTAGTGGATGTTAAGATTTTTGTCTCCTCTCACTGTTCCTGCTGTGATACTTGGTAGGTTCTGCATAATGGAAGAATGTAATAGTAAATGTGTAGCCAGTGCTACACTTTAACAGACACAGTATCTAATTTGAACTGCATAGTCCGGGTTATTTCAGTTTTATAGGTAAACTCAGAATTAACTGACTTCTCAAAAGGCATACAGCTAATGAGGTAAAGGCTAGAACCTAGTCCCTTTAGTCTTTTAAAAAATCAGAGAGTAAGTGGGAGCCCAAAAAATGTACAGTAACCAACAAACTTAAATTTCATGGAATTCTTTGTGTGTTTCTCTTAATCATTGTTTTGTTATATATATCATTGTATGTAGCATCAAGTACTTCCCCGGTGGGGATATCAGAATGGCTCGACCAGAAATTAACCAAAAGTGATCGACCAGAGCTAACTGGCGCCAAAGTGGTGGTATCTGGTGGTAAGTGAGATTTGTAATGCATTGATCTTAAAAGATGATGTCAAGTTAAAATACTTTGATTTTATTGATGTTTATTTTAGAGGAGCACAGATTTTTTTTTTTTTTTCAAATGTGAGAAATAGGTAAGTTGTGAGTATTATTTCCATTTTACCAATTAGGAAAATGAAATCATGAGCTTAATACCCCATTTGGGCTTTCTGTTGCAAATCTGTGTCCCTGGCATGAGGGGGAGCATAGTACAGAGCTTATCAACATAACTTGACAACTTAGTGTCTTTGTTTTATTGACTGACTTGCAAGTTATTCTGAAGAGTATGGTTGGCTTGTGAGTCATAGAAAGAATTGGGGGGAATCTCGGGGCCATGTGGTATGATTCTCACCTTCACACTACTTTGTTTCAACTTCGTTTTACACGGTCCTTCTCTATGAATGACTCTGAAAGTTTCTTCACGTTTAATATCAAAGCTTGTTGCACATTTAATATCAAAGCTTGTTGCACAAGCTTGCTTCTTTTTGTATATCATGCTCCTTTTTGTAGAAAAACACATACCCATTTTATATAGTCTGCTACGATTTTAAAATCTTTCCAAAGTAAACATCAAACAAAATAAGTAAGCTTCCAGACAGCCTTGCACTGGCAAGAGGCATTGAGAGGAAATAATTTAACATTTTGAAAAGATGTATCTGACTCACTTCATCCCTTATTTATTCAAGAAGTGATTGTTGGGTATCTGTTCTATGCCAGGCCCATGCACAGTGCTGGAGAGAGAGGGAAAGCAGGGGTTCTTGCTGGCAAGGTGCTGGAAGGCTAGTAAAATGACTTCTCTTCAAATAACTCAGTCATTCAGTGAAGTTTTGCTAAATACTGTGCATATAGCAGTGGCCAAGATAGACATGGATCCTGCAGCTGAAGAGTTTTTGTTCTAGCAGGGAAGACTGATTGAAAGGTCGGTTATACCATTAGTTAACTGGTTAGTTCATTACAGCGGTATGAATGCTTTACAGAAGTAGAGGAGCATCACCGGGGAAGATGGGACAGGCTTCTCGGAGGAGGGGCATGCTTAAGGTGACCATTAGGAAATGCGAAGATCACTCAGGTATACAATGTTGCAAAATTTTTGTAAAATGGAGTTTATATTTGCCTATTTTTTTTCTTTTTTAATGAGGTCGGGGTTTGAAGAGTGGAGAGAACTTTAAGTTGTTATATGATTTGGCCGATCAACTCCATGCTGCAGGTAAAGTTGTTTCCCTTTTCATTGGAAATCTTTTTATTATTTCATTTATCTATGTCACTCAAGGCTAAAAATTATTTTACTTTTTCCAGTTCTTAAGTTTCTCTCTGAAACAGTTTCTTTTAGTCTCCAAGTTAATAATGGCATAGCATTCAGTGAGGAGTGGGCGTCTTCACTCTTTTTTATTATTTATGCAACACTTAATTTGCCAAATCTTAGTAGTTACTTCCATTTTTAAGAGAATTTAAATATTAGCTTCAGTGCCTACTTCAGACTCAGGAATGCCCTTGTTTTTCTCTTTATTGGTGGTCTAAATAAATCTCTCATACCAATTGAAATGAACACTTAATGTTATTTTAAAATTGTATTTAATCATTTATAGGCAAGATAGAACATAAGAGGAGAGAAAGACAGGGAATAGGATTGTGGGTCCCAGCGAGGTCAGAGGATTGTTGGAGTTGGTACTGAAGGAAGTCAGTCAGGAAGAGGGGGGTCACAGAGAGACGGTGGAGATGGAAGCTGTCAAGGGATGTTGGTAATGGAAAGGTGGGGCTATGGCCATGGTGTGGCTGAGGTAGTGGGGGGGACAAGGTAACTGGAGGCGAATCATTTAAGGAACTAAGAATCCAGGGTGTTGAAATCTCCCAGAGTGAAGACTAGTATTTGAGAAAGTGACAATGACCCAGAAGCTAAAAATCATCCTACCTAATAAAATGGTAATATGTAAATTACCATCACTCCACTACGCCCACAATTGGGCCAGAGGGAGGCGCAGGGGGCGGGACTCGGGGTGGCCAGGGTAGCCGATTGGGCCGGCAGGACACTGAGTGCGAGCTCAGCGTCTGCGCCATGGCTGTGCTGCGGAACAGAAGGGGCCTCTGGGGCCAGCGAGCTCACGTCCCGCCACGGACCATCAAAAGCGGGGGAGCTGGGTGCCTGTCTGCTCCAGCTCTGCGGAGGCTTCTGAAAGGCCTGGTGCACCAGCGGACAGGCACCTAGCTCCACCGCGATCGAAAGTGAAAGCGTGTAGGGGACCCTACACGTGCATGATTCAATCATGCACTGGGCCTCTAGTTGAGAAATAAAGGGGCTTGATAGAGTAAGGAGTTGATGACGTAAGACCTTAATAAAATAAATTTCTAACTGTACTGTATCAGTGTAGGGGGTTTTTTGTTTTGTTTTTTATAATTATCAGCGATATCCCAACTAGCTGAATAATCAGGCTTAAAAAATGACCATTTCCCCTCCTCCCCTTAGTTGGTGCTTCTCGTGCTGCTGTTGATGCTGGCTTTGTTCCCAATGACATGCAAGTTGGACAGACAGGAAAAATAGTAGCACCAGTAAGTATTGTAATAAAATACGCTGTGCAGAGGTATATGGGGATAAGACCTGTGTGCATTTGTTGAACACTCACCTCAGTGATTTGTGTCCTCTTCCGTGTGCATAAGCAGTTAGCCGTTACCATGGTGAATGTGTTCTTCACAGGGTCTGTGGATTTCCGGGACTCAGTATGTGCTTGGCTGTCCTTAAATCCACCATTGTTTTTCAGATTTTTTTAAGAATTCATATTATAACACGAAATATAAAATTGGTAAAAGCAGCGTGTCATTGTTAAATGGACTTTGTAAGTTCACATTGACATTTATTTGCTATAAAGCCTATATATCATAAAATCAATCAACAAAAATAATGAGTCTATAGTAATGATCACTTATAAATAAGTGATACCAGGAAGTTCCTCAGTTAAACCTGTCCAAAGCTAACAAAAGAAATGCTTTGGTTTCACAGTTGAGTCAGTAAAATACATAATGATCATCACATTTCTTAGATCAGTGGTTGGCAAACTCATTAGTCAACAGAGCCGCAGTTTGCCGACTACTGTCTTAGATGATACAGGTTTTCAGTGAGTAAGATTCTCAGTCACTTTAAATATTTATCGTGTGGAGGGAATGAGTGTATTAATGTATTTAAAAACGAGATACTGGTATCTCCTGCTTTTTGAAAGTTGGGTCAAGCCACTTTGCTTTCACGAAAGTCCTACATTACTATTCTGTTTTGCTTAACAAAGAAATCTGAAGAGGATTTATGACTTTTGTGGACAAAAAAGTGAAAAGCGAGAATCGTATTCTGTGTTTGTTGTGCAGTTACAGAGGCAGTGGCGGCCTGACAGCGAGCGTGGCGCTGCATTTACTGTCACGTGGCGTTACTTTCGGCTCCATGTGTCACTTGGTCTGGTTTGGTAGGCTGTGGGGGTCTGGGAACACGCACAAAGTTATCCATTTGCATTTATGACAGTTGCTTAGTTTGATGCCATTTGGCTTAACGGAAGGTTTCCTTGGAACACTACTTTCAGAGAGTGGAAAAACCTGTATTGTCACAGCCATTAAAAATCTCTCTCAGTGCCCTGTTCATCACATGTTCATTCAAAATTTCACAATAGTCAACATGGTAAATATTTTCTTGGAAATTTGTTTTGAAGTGCCTACTCAGTCTTTTCCCATTTTAAAATTGGATGCTTTGTCTTATTATCTCTTCGTAGGAGTTACATATATAACCCATGTACAAATTCTTTGTTACATACTGTGAATGTTACGTATATAACCCATGTACAAATTCTTCGTTACATACGTGCACTGTGAATATTTTTACTCATTTTCTGTTTTATTAAATTTTGAATGTACCATCGGCGAATCTCTTCCCCAGTCAGTAGGTGGTCTTTGTGTTTGGTTTCCTTTGCTGTGAAGACACTTTTAGTTGGATGTACTCCCATATGCTTATCTTGTTTGTTTTCCTTGCCAGAGGAGATACATATCAGAAAAAATATTGCTGAGAGAAATGTCAGAGATATTATTGCCTATGATTTCTTTTAGGATTTTTATGGTTTCAAGTTTTATGTTTAAGTCTTTAATCCATTTTGAGTTTATTCTTGTATATGATGTAAGAAGGTGGTCTGGTTTCATTTTTTGGCATGCATTTGTTCAGTTTTCCCAATACCATTTATAAATAGACTGTCTTTATACCCCAGTATGCTCTTCCCTCCTTTGTTATCTGTTAATTGACCACATAGGTGTGGGTTTATTTCTGGGCTCTGTATTCTGTTCCATTGTTCTGTGTGTCTGTTTTTATGCCAATACCATGTCGTTTTGATTACTATGGCCTTATAGTATAGTTTGATATCAGGTAGTGTGACCTCCCACTTTGTTTTTCTTTGTCAGGTTTTCTGAGGCTATTCAGGTAATTTTGTAGCTTTAGGAAAATTTTTGGATTGTGTGTTTTAGTTCAAGGAAAACACCATTGGTGAAAGGAGTATTTTAATAGCCTTTTCAGAAAATGGTGGGTATTGTTCTTTAACGTCACATCAGAACTTGACAAGCAGTCATTTCGGAAAGGTTATTTCAAGTGTGGATTCTGAAGCCATAGCAATGAACTTTTCATTCTCTTCCATTAAATCCATTGGTCTGTATTGCACTTTGAATGGATCTTTTGCCATCTTGCAACATTATGCGTTGTCTATTTAGAAAATATTGGTTTGCTGAGTTTGCACATCTCCCAGATGTCGACCATATTTTATCAATATCAAAAATATCACATTTACTAATATCACCACTTGTCTTATTAAAAGATGCTTTAAAGCTCATATTCATGCCGAAACCTGTTTGGCTCAGTGGATAGAGCGTCAGTCTGCGGACTGGGAGGTCCCAGGTTCGATTCCGGTCAAAGGCATGTACTTTGGTTGCGGGCACATCCCCCGGTGGGGGGTGTGCCAGAGGCAGCTGGTCGATGTCTCTCTCTCATCAATGTTTCCAGCTCTCTATCCCTCTCCCTTCCTCTCTGTGAAAAATCAATAAAATATATATATATATAAAAAAAGCTCATATTCATGGATACAAGTTTTTTAGAATTCTAATTACCACCTAAAAGCTCAAACTTTGTCCTTGGCAACAAAAACTTTCAATTATTTTCCCAGAATTGACTTTTTGCTTTCTGGTCTGAAAAGCTAAAATAAATAATTTTTGGCTTTTAAACTCACCATGTCTGTGTGAAAAATAAAACATTCAGCTCAGCTGGCAGGGCTCAATGTTTGAACCAGGAGGTCACAGTTCGATTCGTGGTCAGGGCACACGCCCGGGTTGCGGGCTCCATCCCCAGTGAGGGGCACGCAGAAGGCAGCCAATCAATGATTCTTTTTCATCATTGATGTTTTTATTTCTCTCCCTCTCCCTTCCTCTCTGAAATCAATAAAAACATTAAAAAGTTTAAAAAATAATAGGCTTAAAATTGAAAATATATAAAGTTTTCAAAAATTAAGTGTTATTGCCATCCAAGACAACAAATGTTGTGTTTGCTCGTGTGTACAAGGAGGCCTTTGGGATTTCAGATGTCAGTTTATTGGATGATAATGGGGTTAAAGACCTGATAGCAGTTATAACTGTCAGAGCACCATTACTGTCCTGAGAACGAACTGCGTTAATCTCTCTATAAACATTCACCTTTATACTAAAAGACCTGTTACCTTAAAAGTTTTCAGGAAACACAAAAATACAGGCACAATCTAGTAGTTACCAGAGTGGTGATTTCCTCGTAAGTCATGTAGTCGCTGGAAGACCCCATGGTGCAGTGGTAACAGGATGAGAGAGAAGGGCAGGGACCACTTGGATGTCACTGTGAAAGTCTTGACCTGGGAGACACCTGGAGGGGTCTGGGGCTCCCAGGGTGTGCAGACCCTATTTGAGAATCGCTGTCCTAGTACTTCTGGATTATAGACTTTTAATAGCAGGTAGGTTGTGGATTCTGTTACATTCCTGTTGAGAATATTACATTTTGATTTTAGCAGGCAGTTAACTTGGCAGAAATAAAACTCCAGACTCTGCCTTCTCTTTTAGTCCTTGCCGGATGGCTTAGGGGCACCTCACACATGTCTAATGCAGGCATCACCCAGAGTTCTGAGCAGTTTGTGGTTCCGTCTAGGATTTCCTCCCTTACTTTCCAGCCACAGGTACTGTCTGTGTTCACCAGGTTTCCCAGTGTCTCCCCAGGAGGGTTCCTCTGACGGGCGGGACTCCCTCGGGGCTGTAGGCAGGAGTCCTGAGGCCCAGCATTGATGCATTGCTTCACATCGTTCTGACTAGTGCAGGTTTGGATTATTACCTCCTAAATAACATTCTAATTAATGCTACTAAATACTGCATTAGGTTCTTGGCAGCCACATCCACCGTTGGCATGTTTATACTTGTGGACATCCGGAAGCTCTGTCTCATCTCCCCCACACGTTATCGCCTGCTATTGAGCCGTCTCCCTTGTCTGCTAATAATGCAGTGTTTCTTTGTGTTTAAAACGGAACACAGTACTTTCATTTGTCGTCATTAAATTTTGATCTGTGTTCTCTACCAGAAACCTCTTGTAATAGTTCTGAAAGCATCACCGCAAATAGTAAGAAGTTCCCTGTTTTTTCAAGTAAGGGGAAACATTTCATTATACTCACAAAATAATTTTCCTTTTATTGTCAAAATTTTGAGAAAACATAATATCCAAAAGATTCTATGAATTTAGTTACACTTTTTGTTAATCCTCACCTGACGATATTTTTCCTATTAATTTTTAGAGAGAGTAGAAGGGAGGGAGGGGGAAGGAAAAAAAGAGAGAGAGAGAGAGAGAGAGAGAGAGAGAAAACATCAATGTGAGGCCGGGGATCAAACCTGTGACCCAGGCATGTGCCCTTGCCTGGGAATCACACCAGTGACCTTCTGGTGCACGGGTTGCCTCTTTAGCCACTGAGCCACACTGGCCAGGGCTAGTTACACTTTTAAATACATTTCTATTTTATCATTCACAGCAGTTTAACATGCATACAGAAGATCATTGAACATGTATATATGGAACATTTCCTGGTATGTGTATGGATTCATGCTCCTTTTAAGAATTCCAACCCAGCGATATGGAATACCAGTCTATAGCTTATGTTGCACAAAGACTTCGTTCCTCTCTACTTGTTAATTAACTTTTTATTTGGAAATAATTTCAAACTTACAAAAAGTTGAAAAGTAGTAAGAGTACTGTGTGTGGTTTTGATTTGTATTTCCCTGAAGATGTAGTGATGGGGAGACCTTTTCATGTGCCTCTCTATGTCTTCCCATTTTTAAATAGGATTATTATTACTATTGTTATTATTTTGCTATTCAGTTGTATGCGTTCTCTTTTTAAAATATATTTGATTGATTTTTTTACAGAGAGGAAGGGAGAGGGATAGAGAATTAGAAACATAGATGAGAGAGAAACATCAATCAGCTGCCTCCTGCACACCCCCAACTGGGGATGTGCCCGCAACTAAGGTACCTGCCCTTGACCGGAATCGAACCTGGGACCCTTCAGTCCGCAGGCCGATGCTCTATCCACTGAGCCAAACCAGTTAGGGCTTTTTTTAAAATACATTTTTGTTGATTTCAGAGAAGAAACATCAATGATGAGAATCATTGATTAGCTGCCTCCTACACGCCCCCTACTGGGGATCGAGCCCACAACCTGGGCATGTGCCCTTGACCCTTCAGTCCGCAGGCCGACGCTCTATCCACTGAGCCAAACTGGCTAGAGCTGTATGCATTCTTTATGTATTTTGGATGTTAACCCCTTATTGGTTGTATGATTTGCAGATATTTTTCTCCCATTCAATAGGTTCCCCTTTCATTTTGTTGGTTTCCTTTGCTGTGCAAGGACGTGGACCCCTGGACCAGACTGACAGCTAGCTGTCAGAGGGGAGGGGAGGTGGGTGAAGGACAGTGACAAGATTAACCAAAGAACATACATGCATAACCCACAGACACAGACAGCGGTGGTGATGGCCAGAGGGAAGCGGGAGAGGGGCTGGAAGAAGGTGGGCAGGGGGGCGGCACATCTGTAATAGTGTTAACAATAAAAATAAAGTTTAAAAACGTTACATTTCTCCCATCCTCTTCCTGGTTCATGGGTTGGTGCTCAACCACTGAGCCACACACTCTGGGCTACCAGTTTTTTTAAAAAGGTTTGATAGTCTGATGGGCGCAAGATCTCATGTTTGTTGTTGTTGTTTGCTTTTTCCTGATCTTTTCCTATGCTAAGTGTCCATTTATGGGTTTTTTCCCTCTGAATTTCCTGTTCATACTTTTTTTTGCTCATTTTTCTATTGAGTTATCTTTTTCTTATCAATTCTTAGAAGTTCTTTTATCAATTTTGGATGCTAATCATTTGTTGGTTATGTATTGTTTACACATAAACAGTTTATAGATGTCTTTTCCATTTCTTTACTCATGTCTTTTTGATAAGGAGAAGCTTTCCATGTAGTTGTTGAAGTATTTTTTTTTCTTTTTGTTACATACTTTTTGTGTCTTGTTTAAGGAATCTTTCTCAAGATAGGGTATAACAATATTCACCTGTAAAGCTTTGCCTTTTAAATTTTGGTTTATAATTACTTGATATGATTTTCATGTTTGGTGTTAAGTAGGTATTCAGTTTTTTCCTCATATAGGTAACCATTTATTACACATTCCTTTTCGCTACAGGTCAGCCCTTACATACCAAGTTTACACATACACACACCTGTTTCTGGGCCCTTGTTGTGTCCTGCCAGCAGTTGTGTATGTGTCCCTGTAACACGCTATACTAGAGCTTTATAATAAAGTTTCCTAATTGAGCGTGGCTCTCTGCCCTTCTCTGCAGTTTTAGAATTAGTTCGTCAAGCTCCACAGTTGGATTGGATTGGAAATATAGGTGTACCTTACCCGAGTTTAGCCACTCCTGAAGCTGTGTAGATACTGAAGCTTCCGAGAACCCAAGTCTGCATCTTATTATTTTAAAAGATAAAGTTTGTAATTAGTTCCCAATAAATCCAAAACCCTAAAATAATCTCCCCTCAATTATAAAGTCTTCCATATAAATACTTTTGTAAGAATCATCTGGTATTTTCTGCATAATTAAGACACCAATTTCTTAGCTATTTCACATTTAGTCATTAGTTGGTATGTTTCTAGACAGAATGCAGTGAGGGGGCAGTATCAGCTATTCTACAGCACTTTAAACAGATAGTGTGATGTGAATAAACAGTGAGAAACTACACTAAACATACATGATGGATGCAAATAATTCTTAGCTAATAACCAAGGCCATTTAAAACAATAATTTACTGATTGAGACTTGTGGGGTGACTCTCGCTGAGGAGTTGAGGTGTGTGGGCGGGACCTGGTGAAGGGGCTCAAGTCAGATCCCAAGAGGTGATGGACAGTTTTCCCTGCTTGGCCCCTGGGACTCCAGAAACACGTGCTGTCAGTCATCTGAAGCCTCAGATTAAGCAGTGACATTTTAAAATCTCAAAATGGCTGACTTTTGGGCTTCTCATTACTGGTGGTTATACAGTGTGAACGTAAGATACGATCCTGTCAGGGAAACAGCTGAGATACAATTGCCGAGTGGACCAGACAGTCTCTCTCAGACACATACGCACCATAAATGTGCACTCATGCAAATTCATTATAGCTTTTTTTTTTCATTTGATAGTGACTTCAGCGTTTAAAAAGTACAAGTTGCAGTAATATTCAGATAGCAAAAATTCAAGTGAGGAACATTGGATGTATCAGTGAATTTGGGGAGAGTCAACGTCTTTGCAATATTTAGTCTTCTGTCTGTGACCATGATTTTATTTCTCCATTTATTTAGATGGTATCATAATTTCTTTATAAAGGTATATAGATAATAGGAATGCAGTTGATATTTATATACTGCTCTTATTTTTCTGTAGGATTCTCTTGAGGTTATACATACACTGTTTGTTTGGGAATAATGAAATTTTGTGTAATTTTCTTACTGTGTCAGTTATGGCTCCTAGGATATTGTTAGGTGAAGTGGCGATGATAAACATCTTTCTTCTTATTTTCAAGGAAATCCCTCTACTAGTCCACTACTAGGTATGTTTGCTGTCTGTTTTTGGTAGACATTCTTTGTCAGATTAGAGAAGTTCCCTACAATAGCCTGTAGATAATAGTTAAAAGGGTTAAGAGTTTAGACTTTCTAGCCAGGTGCCTGAGTCCAGCTCTGAGTGTTACCACTTGCTTACTGTGCGACCTCGGACAACCGCTTACCTTCTCTGTACCGGTTTTGTCAGCTGTGTAGTGGCGATAATGGTCACTGTTTCAGCCCGGCCGGCGTGGCTCCCTGGTTGAGCATCTACCTATGAACCAGGAGGTCACGGTTCGATTCCCGGTCGGGGCACATGCCCGGGTTGCAGGCTCGTTGCGCAGTGGGGGTTGCGCAGGAGGCAGCCGGTCAATGATTCTCTCTCATCATTGATGTTTCTATCTTTCTCTCCCTCTCCCTTCCTGTCTGAAATCAATAAAAAAGTCACTGTTTCGTTTGGTAGTTATGAAGTTTTGATGAGTTATTTGTAAAACACTTAAAATTGTGGCCAGCATTACTATTACAAATCCTCATTTGCTAAGAGACTATTTTTCTTTTGAAATAATGAACAGATACTGCTGAAATCTTATTTCTTTAACTGATGTCTGATAATGTCATTTGGATGTTGTTAGCACATTAATATTTGTTGAGCTTAATACAACGTCAGATTTATGCCATGATTAGAATTAGAATGGCTTTAAGCCTGGGCCAGTGGCAGTTCCCAGGTTAGTTACATTTTTTTCTGGATTGCCTGCGGAAACTGTTGCTGACCTTACCTTCCTCACCATCAGCTTAGAAGCATGTTGCAGTCATGATGGAGCCTGTTACCGAGTGCCAGGGAAGGGGTTTTCACATGTAGTGCTGCTTTGTGGTAGTAGGTTTCTTTGTCTACTTTTTGGTGTTTCACTGACAGATCAGGGCCCATTTATCATTGTGACAGTAAGCGGGTAGTTACTAGATGAAGAAGCCATTTTGGGAGAATTTATCAACACAAGAAATTTTGATTCTGGGGTTCTTTTTCGAAAACTCACTAATGTTAGATAGTCTGTGTAGGAACAAACTTGATCGAGTTATTTGTATACAACTGGGACTGCTGTTCTGACCTGCTAAAAAGCTCCAGATTGACAGTCCTTTTCATACTGCATTATCCAGCTTGGCTTTTAACTCCCAGAGAACTGTGTTCACAAATTGATGCTTTATTCCTTTGGGTTTGGTATAGAAGCATTAAATTGTACTAAAATATTCATATGTGAGTGCATTTAGCTGAAAGCAATTGATGTTCTAGTCCCAAGAGGACCGAGAGCAGTGCTGTATGGACTGGCGTCCACAGCTCCCTGAGCGCCACGTGGCGTGCTTCCTCGAGTGATTGCGTGGTGGGTGGCCAGTCCTGCAGCGCAGCCCGCAAGGACCCGGAGAGGCTGCAGGCTGGTAAACGGGGGTTTGGATACATACGTTGGTTGTGCCGTAGTTAAAACTCATTTGCTAAAAATTAGTTGTATCTTTGACTTCTGATTTTATCTTTGATTCATTTTTATTAGATTGATTTATCTAAACATTTATTCCCGAGGACTATGTCAGTAAAATTTTGATACATTACCATTTTATATACAAAGTTAAATTTTGTAAGTTTGGAGAGTCTATTGAATTCTTTTTACATATATAGTGACTTTGAAAGCATCCCACTGATACGATATATTGACCTCTCTTGTCAATCCAGTTTAACAGCTGACATGAAACTCAGTAAGAGGGGACAGACACTCTCTGTTGTAGCTATCTTGGTGTGGTACCTTGAAAGGAATAGAACTAGTCTAAATTTTTATTCTTATTCTAACTGTATTTTTGGTTCATATTAAAACTACTTTCTCATGAATAGCTTCAGATATAAACATGCACATGAATGTCGGAGAACATAAGACGTGTACTAGAAGGAAATGTTTATTCAGTGGATAACTGATCATTTAGCGTATGTAATTCCATCCCTTTGTTCACTTTAGGGTCCAAGATACGAGTACTAACATCTTGTACAAAAGAATATTTTAATGACTTAATGAAATTCTTATAACTCTAGAAGGTGCTAAAAGGAAATCTTTCTGTAACTTAGGCTGAACTTCACAAATCTGCTTGGCTTTTTTCCCCCATAAACTTTATTTTTTAGAACAGTTTTAGGGTTACAGAAAAATTGCAAAGATAGAAAGAGAATTCACATAGATCCTGTAGTACCTTTTCCACTTATTGTTGTTGTCATTTTTTAAACATTATTAATAACATTTTATAATTGTCAAAAACACCAGATTCTAGAATTATGTTTTTTAAAGAGATGGAGAATTGTGTGAAGTTTTCTGACAGGGCTTTCTAACTTTCTAATGACTTTTTGATTGATGTGAAATCTAACAAAGTATGTCATTTAGTCATTTTTAAGTGTACAATTCAGTGGCATTAATAACAGTCACACTGTTGTGCCACCATCATCACTATACCCAAAATTTTTCATCGCCCCAAACAGAGAAACTCCATACCTATTAAACAGTAGCTCCTCCTCCCTTCCACCCCAGTCCCTGGTCAGCCCTGTATGTCTCTGTGATTTTGCCTGAGCTGGTGGGTATTTCATAAAAGTGGAGTCATACAATATCTGTCCTTTCGTGACTGTCTTATTCCATTTAGCATGTTTTCGTATTTCATCTGTATTATAGTGTATGTAAGAACTTTATTCCTTTTTATGTCTGAATAATATTCCATAAACATTTTGTTTATTCATTTATTTGTTGACGGACACTTGGATTGTTTTGTTTTCACCTTTTAACCATTGTCAATAATGCTGCTGTAAACATTCACATACAAGTATCCGTTTGGGTTCCTGTTTTCAGTTCTTTAGGTTCTACTCCTAGGAGTGGGGTTGCTGGGCCATATAATGTAATTCTATATTTAGCTTTTTGTTGTTGTTGTTAATCCTCATCCTAGGATATTTTTTCCGTTGATTTTTCGAGAGAGTGGAAGGGAGGGGAAGAGAGACAGAGAAACATCTATGTGAGAGAGACACATTGCTGGTTGCCTCCCGCATGTGCCCTGACCAGAGCCAGCAACTGAGCCTGCAACTGCTGAGGTACGTGCCCTTGACCAGAATCGAACCTGCGCCCCTTCAGTCTGCGGCCCAACACTCTAACCACTGAGCAGAAGGGGCTAGGGCTGTGGTTAGCTTTTTGAGGAACCTCCAAACTGTTTTTCTCTGATTACTTTGTAGCTTTCATGAGCTCCTTGGCATAGAAGTTATCATAATTTAATTTTATTTTATTACTTATTTCTTTATTTTAAAGATATTTTTACTGATTTCAGAGAGGAAGGGAGAGGGATAGAGAGAAACATCAATGATGAAAGAGAATCACTGTCGGCTGCCTCCTGCACGCTCCCTACTAGGGATGGAGCCCACAACCCGGACATGTGCCCTTGACCGGAATCGAACCCAGGACCCTTCAGTCTGCAGGCTGATGCTCTATCCACTGAGCCAAGCCAGCTAGGGCTGATCATAATTTTAGATTAAACATCAAGAAAGGCTGTGCTTAAGCAGTGGCCTACTTTTCCTAGTAATGTTGGGAAAGGAGCAGCATGGTGAGTGAAGAGGGTAGTACTTGGAAGCCGGTTCTGGTGAGCTGTTCCTGGGCCTTCAGTGTTTTTCTCATTGGTAGGTGTAGAGATGGCTTAGACCTCAGAGCTCCTTACTACGCCAGAATTCCATGCTGGTCTATACGATCTAGCATGTTCTAACTGTTGACTTGGGAAACCGTAATGATAAAATATTTGATAGTCAAACTTTTTATTTAACCTGAAATGCAAAGCTTTGCACTAGATGGGTTATATATCTTAAGTATTTTGGTGTCATTTACCCAAATATTTCAATATAAATTAATCTGAATAATTTCAACAATCCTACCTAATAAAAGAGTAATATGCAAATTGACCGTACCTTCGCTACACCCACCAGCCACGCCCACCAGCCAATCAGAGCGAGTATGCAAATAAACCCAACCAAGATGGCTACAGCCACAGAGAGCAAGGTTTCCCAGGCAACGGAGGAAGCCAAGCTTTCCGCCTGCCCTTGCCCGCCTAAGCCTCCACTCAAGCTACAAAGTTTCAATTATAGAAGGTAAGCAAATCCAAACAGAAATGGCGGCAGCCACGGAGCTGGAGAGAGCAGGCCAGGGTTGCCCCCGGCAATGGAGGAAGCAAAGCTTTCCACCTGCCCTGGCCGGCCTAGGCCTCCACTGCAGGCTACAAAGTTTCAATTATAGAAGGTGAATTAACCCCAACAGAAATGGCTGCCGGCCACGGAGTGAGCAGGAGGCTTGGCTCCGCTCCAGGCTACAAAGTTTCAATTGTAGAAGGTAAATAAATTCCAGATACCAGGGCCTCCACTTGGGTCGCCAGGGGGCGTGACTGGCCTTCAAACCACCACAGGCCCCTTGCTCAGGCCGCCCCACGCCCCAAGGGAACCCCCATCCTGATCTGGGACACCCTGGCCCCCACCCCTGCACCAGGCCTCTATCCTATCTAATAAAAGAGTAATATGCAGATTGACCATCACTTCAACATACAATATGGCTGCCCCCATGTGGTCAAAGATCCTGCCCCCATGTGGACACAAGATGGCCACCACAAGATGGCCAGCAGGGGAGGGCAGTTGGGAGGCACCCGGCCTGCAAGGGAGGGCAGTTGAGAGGGATCAGGCCTGCAAGGGAGGGCAGTTGGAGGCGATCAACCCTGAAGGGGAGGGCAGTTAGGGGTGACCAGGCCGGCAGAGGAGGGAAGTTGGGGGCAAACAGGCTGGCAGGGGAGCAGTTAGGCATCAATCAGGCTGGCAGTGGTATGGTTAGGGGGTGATCAGGCAGGCAGGCGAGCAGTTGGGAGCCAGCAGTCCTGGATTGTGAGAGGGATGTCCGACTGCCCATTAGTGGGATCAGGTCTAAACGGGCAGTCGGATATCCCTCGAGGGGTCCCAGATTGGAGAGGGTGCAGGCTGGGCTGAGGGACACCACCCACCCCCCTGTGCAAGAATTTCGTGCACCGGGCCTCTAGTGTATCTAATAATATACTTGGCTTTCTCTCATTCTAAGTGTACTTGGGGAATATTTTCCCACACTGAAAAATCTGTGAAATAATGTAGAAGCTCAAGTTAATACTAAGCACTTAATTGCAAAATAGTTCAATATTAAAAATTATACTTTACTGTAAAAAGTTCTCTTAAGAAAACCTTATTTCAGGTCCTATGCACCCTATGTGATCAAAACCCATAATTTAAAAACAGTACTAAAAGGTGAAGAGCTGAAATTTCACGTTTTCTGAGTTACAGTTAAACTTTTGAGTTGTGAGCCACAATATAATGTCCTTGTTTTTTTAAAGATCTTTTTAACTTTGTATTTGAGCAACTGGGTTATTAAGTTTACATTTTGAAAACAATAGTGAAGTACACACTGAAGCCTATGAGCAGCCATCTGCTCTGGGCGTGTCTCCCCCCCCCCCCCCCCCCCCCCCCCCGGGGAGCTGGGGAAAGAGTGATCAGCAGGAAGAAGATGGAGACGCTCATTCCCAGGGTGAGTTAGGTTTCAGAACATGTCTGACTAAACCCCAGTCCCCATTCTCTGCCTAATGAGCACCAAGCCTGGGAAGGCCCGTTCCCGGGAGAGCCCTCCAGGGGCTGGGCGAGGACTGCTGCCCTTCCTTCGGAATGTTCTCTGCCTCTGCTTCTGACTTCCCATTAGCAGTCATCGGGAGCCAGGTGTGGACTTCACTGACAGCCAGGTCAGAGGTTTTCAGTCTAAAGTATTAGCTAGTTTTCAGTACAGGGACATAAATTAAAACAAGCATCAACCACAGTCAACAAGCAATAATTTCCAAGTCTTGCCTCTTCTGAGTCCGTCTCCGTGACGGCCTTGTCGCTGGTGCGCGTGTGGGGGCCTGGCTGAGAAGTGTCCCACTGACAGTGACTGGCAGAGAAGTTTGCAGGGTGAAGCGTGTGTCCCTGTCCAGCATAAGGAACCAGAGGTAATGGACCAGCTGGTGCCTTAGTAACATGGGACAACATCTAGTGGTAGCTAGAATTGATGATACTTTTTATATATAAACCAGAGATTTTTTTCTAGATAAACATATATACTACACTTTTAATAGACTAGTGACTTCAGTGAAAGCTACCAGTACTGTCACAACATGAGCTATTGTGGTATAGTAGAGAAAGGACTGAATTTAAAATAAAAAAACTTGGGTTAAGAATCCTGCCTTTTATACGTGTATATTTCCTTAGACAACTCACGCTGCCTGAGGCTGTGCCTTCTCATCTATACAATGGGAATAATACCCATTCCTTTGAGTGGTTGTCATAATTGCTGTCATGTATATAAAGTACAGTGTGGTTGCTGGCATCTCCGAAACAGCTCATGTAACTGAGGACTAACGTGCCGTCTTGAGTGCTGTCCTCGCCAGGAGCGTTGTTTGATGGATGGGACTTGCTTTGAGCTTCAGACCGAAGTGGGGGTCAAGTCCCTGTGGGTAAAGCTCAGTGCAGCCACAGCCCTGCCTGGGAGTGGGGACCACAGGAAGGGCGCGCTCCGAGGAAAGAGCCGCAGCTCACTGTGCTTTGCATTCTGGGGCCTCTTCCAGAAAGAAAAGGGACTTAAACACATTTTGGCAAACATAAGAAACAATCTGTCCTTTTAAATGAGCAGCAAGATGAAATATAGCAATATTAATGCACAGGAGACTTGCAGTAATTAGACAATATAGTTAGGTTAATCTACTCCTCAAAAGACATTCATTATTTGCTATAATATATTCCATTTAACTCCTAACCTGGCAGTTGTCCTGTGTGTGTATTATGTGTTAGCTGGAACAGTTGCTGTTGAAGTTATGCCTCTGTAGTCTTCCGGGTAAGCAAGGTTGAAAGAGAGCTTGCCATTTTGTAAAACTTGTCTAGTCTGAGATAGTGATAGATACTGTTTTTGAGAACATAACATTGGATCTCTGAACTTTAGTTAGAATTGCTTATGATGTCTTTAAATTTTCATCTTCGAAGAAATGTAGTTTTTTATATTTCTTCCCCAACTCTGTTTAGAAAGGGAGGCTGTTGGTAGAAATTTTAAACCTGATTTTTAAAGAGATGAAGCAATATTGGCTTGGCCTTTCTGCTCTTACAGATCTAGATTTAACCGCTCCACTCAAATTCATGTTTCATGTAAACAAAAAACTAAATGTTTAAATCTTTCTACTTTGTTTAAAGTAAAGCAGATTGAAGTTTCTGCAGGCAGAATACTGTCCCAATTCCAGAAAAGAGTCAGTGCATAAGTTTATATCATAAACTTGTGTAATTTTTACCTCTTATATATTTTTATATGACCATTTTAATGTCTTGATAATACACATTATCAAGACATTAAAATGGTCATATAAAAATATGTGGGATATGTATCCCTGTGCAAAGATTGTGTTAGAATTTTATAAATAAATTCACCCCACATTCAACCACCACTGTCTAGGAAATTGGGCAGAAATTATAACTTTATAGCTTACCTTAAAAAAATGCAAAAAAGGCCCTAGCCGGTTTGGCTTAGTGGTCGGCAAATGGCGGCTCGCGAGCCACATGCGGCTCTTTGGCCCCTTGAGTGTGGCTCGGTGTTAGAACCACTTCTTCAAAATAGACTCGCCCAGGCCAAAAACCGACTTCTGCGAAGTTTCAATCACACTGTACGTGCGCGCCCACATGTGGTATTTTGTGGAAGAGCCACACTCAAGGGGCCAAAGAGCCGCGTGTGGCTCGCGAGCCGCGGTTTGCCGACCACTGGCTTAGTGGTTAGAGTGTAGGCCTGGGGACTGAAGGGTCCCGGGTTCGATTCCAATCAAGAGCACGTACCTCGGTTGCAGGCTCCTCCCTGACCTGGTTGTGGGCCCGATCCCCAGTGAGGGGCGTGCAGGAGGCAGCCAATCAATGATTCTCTCTCATCATTGATGTTTCTATCTCTCTCCCTCTCCCTTTCTCTCTGAAATCGATTAAAAATATTTTTTTTTAATGCAAAAAAGGAACCAACAGGAAACAATGACATTTTCCGGTACATTATCCCAGGAGAACTATTTCACGGTAATAAGAAATTTCTTTGAGAGACTAATAGTTTAAACTACTCAAGTAAAGTGGAATTCATATGATAGGTGGCTGTCATTATAACTTTTAGTGTAAAGGTCCTGTGATCATTAAGTAACGCTGACAGCACTAACAGCACTCACTCTGTAGCATTCCGTGAGCACTTGACACGCATGGTGTCGTTTCATCATCACAGCACTCCGATCAGCTGCTCGTGTTTACCTCCATCTCACACATGAGTTGAACCCTTGAGAGGTTAAGTAACTCTCCCAAGAATACAGATGGTGAGTGGAAGAGTCAGGACCTGAACCCTTTTCTCTCTGACCTTATTTGTTTAGTTACTAGAGGCCTGATGCATGGATTTGTGCACTGGTGGGGTCCCTTGGCCTGGCCTGCGGGGATCGGGCCGAAACTGGCTCTCGGACATCCCCGAGGGGTCCCGGATTGCAAGAGGACGGTTCTTGGGTGATGCACCCTGGAATCGGGCTCCCTCCTCTCTGGTTCTGAGTGCATCACCTGAGAACCGCAGCTGCCAAGTGACTGCAGCTCAGCAGCTCTTGGGTTGAGTGTCCCCTGGTGGTCATTGCGTGTCATAGCTACCAATTGGAGCGTCTGACTCCTGGTGGTCATTGCGTGTCATAGCTACTGGTCTGACTGTCACTTAGGTTTTTATATATATAGGTATTAATGACTAAACAAATGGTTTCTTACACTTGCTCATTTTCAACTTCCTTGAGTCGAGATCTTAGCTCACTAATTTTCTGTCATCCTAAGTATTACTGTTAAGCGCATCCCACATTTTCTGTTACATGGTCGTCATCCTTTATCCACAGAGTGTATGTTCCAAGACCCCCAGTGTGGTGCCAAACCCTATATATATAGGACAGAAGTAGGTTTACAGTTGTTCATATAGAAAGTAATACAATCCTATATAATAAAAGGCTAATATGCAAATCAACCAAACAGGGAAACAACCGGTCGCTGTGACATGCAATGACCACTAGGGGGCAGATGCTCAATGCAGGAGCTGCCCCCTGGTGATCAGTGCACTCCCACAGGGGGAGCGCCGCTCAGCCAGAAGCCCTGAGTTGGGCTCATGGCTGGTGAGTGCAGCAGCAGTGGCGGGAGCCTCCACGGCAGCGCTAAGGATGTCCAACTGCTGGGGAGCCGGCCTAAGCTGTCAGCCGGACATCCCCTGAGGGCTCCCGGACTGCGAGAGGGCACAGGCCAGGCTGAGGGACCCCACCCCCAGTGCACAAATTTCGTGCACTGGGCCTCTAGTAATTAATATAATACCAGAATAAACTCTGTGTCCTGGCTGTCTCAGTTGGGGTGTTGTCCCATACACCGAAAAGGTTATGGGTTTGATCCCCAGTTGTGGTGCATACGGGAGGCAACCGATCGATGTTTCTCTCTCACATCGATGTTTGTCTCTCTCCCCCCATCCGCTCTCTCTAAAATCAATAAACATATCCTCAGATGAAGATAAACAATAGTAATAATTAGCTGTGTTTCATGAACTCAAACTGTAAACCTACTTTTGCCCCACCCTGTACACTGTTCCCCCCGTACATACATACCTGTGATAAATTAGGCACAGTAAGATATTAATACATGAATCACTTTATTCACTTGAAATAAATGGTATTAGCCTTTTGCACTCGGATGTCGAGTGTGACTCGACACGGTTAGCATCGGTAGCAGCTTGTGTGTCGAGCCACACTCGACACGTAGTTTCACCGCGGGGTGAAGGGGGATTTTTGTGTATTTTTCCAGTATCTTTTCTTGTTTTTATTAGCATGAAAGGACAAGTAAAATGTAAATGCCGTCTCAACTGATGCCAAAAAAGAAAAAATGAAAAACCGGTAACGCATGTGAAATTTATTAGGAAACTAGTACATGATCTTGTTGGAGAATTCAGAGATGATACACTTAACTTCCAGGGGTAGGTTATTATCCACTAACTTAGAGCAACGTTTAGATGGAAAGCTCCATATAATCACACCTCACCCTAACAAAAAACACAAAGATTGTGTTGTTTGTTCTAACAGAAAAATCAAAGGAGGAAGAAGAGAGACGATTTATATTTGCGAAACATGTGAATGTAAACCAGGTCTTCATGTGGGTGAATGTTTCAAAAAATATCACACCATGAAAAATTATAGAGATTAAAATTACTCTTCGAATGTATTAATAATTTGAAATATAAAAAAATCCAAATAAATAAGTTTGTATGAAAAGAAACTCCAGCTTTTTATTCTACTGCCGCGCTTTGTAAAATCTGGGGTATTTAAATAATTAAATCCCGAGTAGAATAAAGGAATCGAGAAAAAAAGCAAGCGAGTGCAAAGGGTTAGAGTAGGAGCTGAGTAAGTTACCTTATAAAGATAACTCTACAAGTGGAGTTCTTACTAAAACAGAAAACGCAACTCAGATACTGGTAAGCGGCTACTGAGATGAGAACTTGAATAGGTAAGTGTGTATGATTGTCAAGAACATTACATCATCTGAAGATGTTTCGGAAACACCGTGAAATCTCATCTTGGCCCTCAGCACTTGTGAATTAGAGGCGAAGGGGATTAGGACGGTCGGCTTTCCAGGTGTAAAGTAAGGAAGTTACTGGCCGTCAAGCATAGTCGCTAACAGTGCCGTGCCTGTTGGAAGGCGATGGAAGGTTAGTGGGCTCGCCGTGGCGCTCACGTTGTGAGGCACAGAGATGTGAATCGCTGTGTTGTACGCCTGAAGCTGATATAATATCGGATGTCAGCTACCTTTCATTTTTAAAATCTGGGAAATCTGTTTATTTCTGGAATTTTCCATTTAATGTTTTTGGACTGCAGTTGATTACAAGGGGGACACCTGTGCTCGCTTGCTCTCTTTTTTTTTTTTTTTGGCATTTTGTTCCAGGTATTTAAAATTTTTAATTTATTGACTCAGATTATTTAGGTGCCCTTTTTTTTTTTTTTTTTTTTTTTGATAAATGTGAGTTTTTAAGAATTTTTTTTTTCAGGTTCTTCTAGAGTTTTAAGAAAAAATATAACTTATTAGAGAAAAAATTTGATAGTTTCTTTTCAGAGTGTAAATTTGCTGTATTAGACCAGTAGTGCTCGACTGCTTTTGGTGTTCTCTAATGGTCCAGACGACCTGAGAACCTGTGACTGCCGTGCTTGATCTTGCTGCTCCTGCTGGTCTTCAGCGTGTGACACTGCCGACCTCCTTTCTGGTTCTGAGTTGAACACACCCTGTGCCCTGTGAGCGGTCTTGTTCTGACCAGCACAGGCACGCGGCTCGAGGCGTTCTGTCTCCTCTCCCTTCCCGTCAGGCTCCACAGGCCCCTGTGAGCACACTCACCCGAAGGCTCTCCCCAGCTCCTTCCTCAGCACCTTGGATCTGTGCTGTCCAGCACGTTCCCGTTAGGGGTGTGGGTAGTCTGAATAGAAATTGACTAAAATTAGTTTCACCTTCTTTTTACGTTAATGAGGCTAATAGAACAGTTAAAATTAAACATGTGGCTCACATTACATTGCATGTCTTCAGGATTTAACAGCGGTGTTGGGCAGAAGTCGAAATGCAGGCAGATGACAGCTTTCCCCTCATGCTTCCGCCCTGGCTCCCGGAGGGCAGGTCTCCTGCACAAGGTCAGGGCGAGGCAGGGGTGAAGCTAGTACTCTCCTCTGAAGAACACAGCCCAAACCCACGTCGCCGGCCAGAGAACACTCTGACCCCGTGGCTCCGCAGCCGGTTGGGTTCCTATAGCACAAGCGTGTCAAACTCACCGCCACATGCTTGCTCTACCGGGATTCAGATTTAATTCCAGGCACCTTCCTGCTTCTCAGATGTGTAGGCTTGTCCTCAAGCTGGACCAATACAACCTGCTTGTGAGCTTCCTTGGTCGGAGGACCATGGCAACAGGGACGGCCGGGACCGCTGCACAGTGGGTCCCGTGGCAGAGATGACGAGAGCGGGTGTCCGCTTCCTGCCTCTAAAGGCCTTTGGCGTCTCAGGGTCGGGCTGCGCAAGGCCAGCGCTCTGTCACACTCCAGTGTCTCCTGGATTGTGTATAGGTTTTTATTGTTTTACTGGAGGCCCGGCGCACGAAATCCGTGCACGGGTACGGTCCCCAGGCCTGGCCTGCAATCAGGGCCATCTTCCCCAGCTGCCCCCAGCCGACCCCACCCCCTGCCGCCACCCACCCCCCAGTTCCCCATTCGCCATCAGGTGATCAGTACCTGACGGCCGGCCGGGGGAAGGGACCGAGAGTTAAATTCCTGCCCGCTCACCGGCCCTGCCCCCGCTGCAGGTGGCCATCAGGCGATCGGAGCCTGCCGGCCGGGGGAAGGGACCAAGAGGTGGTCAGTGTGCCTCACAGTGACTGGCCCAGCGGCCGTTCTGGTCGTTCTGCCATTGGGGTCAATTTGCATATTACTCTTTTATTATATAGGATTTATTAATCTTAGCGGTTAGACTGTGAGCATGAATTAGTTGTCTTTTTACTACCTGGAGGTACAGAAACAGTATCAACACCGTAAAGTCGCCGTTAACATTGCTTCTCAGCTCCTCCCTCATGTGGACACTTAGGAAAGGACAGTGTTTGCACTCAGGGGATTCTGGCCGCTCTGCAAGCCTGCTGGTCCATGCCACCTGTTTGTATGAATTAGGGGAAAGCATCCCATTCTCAAGTTACTTACTGCCATCTGTTGGGAAATCACTGTCATAAAAACGAAGATGTACAGTGACGGATAGGAATCACACTTCCCTCCAGAGTCCTTCCGTGTCCACGCTGCTCAGCTCTGCACGGAGCTCTGCGGCCAGCACAGGAGCCCGTGGCCACCTGTGCGCTGAGGAACCGCACCTTAACTCGAGTGGCCGCCAGGGTCTCAGGAAGCTGGGCTCTAAGCTAAGGACAAGCCTCAGGAACCTGTGAAGTCGGGATTCTCATAATTGAGCCTTTTCAGACCAGCACGCTGGGTCCCAGAGGCTAGAGAACGGGCCCAGTCACAGGTCTGTCAGGGCTGGGCTGGGGTTTAACCTGGGCAGCGAGGTTACCCGGGCCTGGCTCACAGCCAGTGTCAGGTGCTCCTGCAGCCTCTGTGGGACCACCCTGACGGCAGCTCCATCTCAGCCACAGGGTGTAGACCGCGGACCCTGTTCTGTGGGCGGGTCTGCAGCTGCAGCCTTTGTCCGGTTTTGACAGAGGAGGAGGGATTTGTGCCTTGTTCTGCAGGCCCTGGTTTGTAGTGAAGTGCTGTCTATTTCAGAGTAACCCGGTCCTCTTGCTGCCCGGCGCTTTACTACTCTCCACCCCCCCCCCACCCCCGTCCTTGATTGAGAATGGACGGCTGTGCTGCTGCAGCTGCTGGTGGGCCTGGGCTCGCCCTCCTCTGGGTCCCCTCCTGAGGCCGCTGGGGCTTCAGTCTCACCAGGACCACCCCCTTCCTCTGTCCTGTTCCCTTCTTCATCTCACCACTTTTTGAACCCTTAACTGCTGTTCTCCCCCCAACATGCCTCTCATTTTCGCTCCAGATTATCTTTCTGACTCACTGTCTGATGTCGGGGAGAGTGCCTCAGGGCAGGGGTGGCCTAGGTCCTCGCAGAGAGCTGGCAGCCTCCCGCGGAGGGTTTGGTGCGCACGGCTGTCGTGTTGAAGTGCAGACATGCCTCCTGAGCCATGGGAAGGCACCGACTGTGTTCTCTCATCGCCTCCTTTCTGCCGGAGAGCCACAGTCGCAGGAAGCAGCCAGGACCCAGGACTCGTCTCAGCTGTGGTTCTAATGCTTTTGTATTTATCAGAAACCCTTATTTACAGGACAGTCAGTGAGGTCCTGGGGTCTGTGCTGCTGGTCGGGAAGGCCGGAAAGGCCCTGGAGCCCCTGTCTTGGTTGGTTTGGCCCAGAATCTGTTACTTCCTCTGGGGCATGGTTAACATCAGCAAGCAGCATTCACTTCTTGGGAGGCTTAAGGAAATTTCATTTAGATTGTATTTATATGGACATTTACTGTTGGAATGAATCAACAATGTCATTAGTATTTTCTGATGCACCTGGAGAGGCTTTTTAAAAATATACTTTTTTTATTGATTTCAGGGAGGAAGGGAGAGGGAGAGAGAGAAACATCCATGATGAGAGAGAATCATGGATTGGCTGCCCCCCGTACGTCCCCCACTGGGGATTGAGCCCACAACCCGGGCATGTGCCCTTGACCAGAATCAAACCTGGGACCATTCAGTCCACAGGCTGATGCTCTACCCACTGAGCCAAACAGCTAGGGCTGGAGAGGCTTTGAAGACTTGCTGAGTTCTAATGTGGATGCATGTGTCCAAAGGACTTGCAGAACTGTGACCCTTTCCCATGATGCTTTGCGAATATGCTTAGGAGAGGGTTAGCGAGACAGTTTCTTTATGTTAGAACTTGTTGGCCTGGGTGTCCTGAATGTAAGTGTATTTTGATTAACAACTTAACGAATGTCCTTTTATATATCATCCTATCTAATAAAAGGGTACTATGCAAATTAACCATCACTGCCATCACAAAGATGGCAGCACCCAGTTCTCTCAGCTCCTCTGAAGTCCCCCAGTCCCGGGCGGGGGGGTGGGGGGGGGGGGGTGGCCGCTAAGAGCAGGCAGTGTGAGCGGCCTGGCGGAATGCTTGCCAGGCCCCACAGAGAGCTACTGGCGCACGGATTCGTGTGCAGGGCTACTAGTAAGTACATATTGATGATGCGGCCTCTCTCATTTCAGGAGCTGTATATTGCTGTAGGAATCTCTGGAGCCATCCAACATTTAGCTGGGATGAAAGACAGCAAGGTAAGGACACAGCAGTAGTGCTGCTAAGTGGATAAACTTTCCTGTTTATGAAATTTGATCTCACAGCATGTGACGTTCAGCCATTCCTGTAGATCTGGGACCTGAGGATGCAGGAGAGGCAGTGCCGTGCCTGGAAAAAGGCCTGACCCGATCCCACTCCAGCTCTGGCTGACCTCAGGGCGTGTCCTGTGTGCACTCAGCTCCTTGCCTGTCCAGTGCACGTGTTGAGGTCCCTTTCAGCTCTGACCGCCTGTGGGTAGAGAACGTGGGGTGGAAACAACTTGATGAGGTTCTGACCCCGCATCTGCTTCACCCTGACTCCCTAAGAGTCCCCCCCATACATTAGAAAGGCCCCTCTTCTTGGGTTGGGTTGTTGAGGTGTGACAGACACATTTTGAGTTGGAGTGTCTTCATACTGCAGTAATTTTAAAATACAGTGCACAGAGGGAACACTGATTCCCACTGGCTGTGGGGCATTCTGGGAGGCCTGTGCCGCGGCTCTGGGAACGTCTGTCAGAGCATGGACATCGGTCCCTGCGTCCCAGTGTCCAGTCTGAACTAGGAACTGAGTCTTTCATGACGTCAGAGATGCTTCTGACACTCCGGCTTTTATCCGTTCGGATGGAAGTTGGATATAGAAGGCAATAAAGCCGAAACCGGTTTGGCTCAGTGGATAGAGTGTCGGCCTGCGGACTCAAGGGTCCCAGGTTCAATTCTGGTCAAGGGCATGTACCTTGGTTGCGGGCACATCCCCAGTAGGGGGTGTGCAAGAGGCAGCTGATCGATGTTTCTCTCTCATCGATGTTTCTAACTCTCTATCCCTCTCTCTTCCTCTCTGTAAAAAATCAATAAAATATATTTAAAAGGCAATAAAACTTTAACTTCTGCCTCGGAAGGACACACGCACCACCTTCTGTAACTAAACGCATTGCCTCAAACCAGTCCGATTTTACGGAGTTCTGGAACAGCAGTGCCAGCGGGGAAAGCTTGTTGCTGCATTAAAGGGAAACACTCCAACACCAGCAGCCGTAAATCCTACTTTTAGCTGGGCCAGCTCAGACATCCCCAGAATCCTGCTTCTCGAAAATAAGACTGCCTGCCAAGCTGGTCCTGGTGAAAGTTCCCGCTCCATGGCAACAGGGCTGGATTGGGTGGGAGGTGGACTAGAGGGTACACGCCCCAGCAAAAAGGGAGCAGCGGGAGTGAGGAGGAGACCAGTGTGGGGACAATCCACAGTAATAAACTTGAGCCAAGACGTCGCCTGTCCACGCAGTCGGCAGATGTTTATTCAGCGCGTACCTGCACGGCATGCTGGGTGCTCAGCGGAGAAAGACACAGCCCTGTCATCACGGTCTGCTGTGGGGACACGACAGTCTGGTTGTCATTTTGGTTAAGCTCTGACACGGGACTTCAGAGTGATTGGCTTAAATCTGACAGTTGCTTTCATAAATCTGATAGCTGCAGTTTTAATGAGCATTGTGATTTAGTTGAAAGAATATGAGATGTGTTATATCAGACGAATCAATGTAATGAAAGCACTTTGAACAATATGCGTATTGAGATGGTTGAACACAATCTGTGCTTTTAAAACTAAGGAAGAAGAGCATGCGTTTTTAAGGACATAAAAAGAAAGCTCTAGGGTGTAAGCAGATTTTATCATCGTGTGTACAGTTGGTAATTCAGGAATATTGTTTTAGTAATCGGAAAAACTAACCAGCCCAAATCTTTTTTCTTAAATATTTCTGTGGTTCCTTGCCCACAGTTATGTGCTGTTTCTTTAAAAGTAACTTGGAGCCCTAGCTGGTGTGGCTCAGTGGATAGAGCGTCGGCCTGTGGGCTAAAGGGTCCCGGGTTCGATTCCAGTCAAGGGCACATGCTCATGTTTTGGGCTCGATCCACAGTAGCGGGCGTGCAGGAGGCAGCTGATCCATGGTTCTCTCTCATTATTGATGTTTCTATCTCTCTCTCCCCCTCCCTTCCTCTGAAATCAATTAAAAAAAATATTTTAAAAAAAGTAACTTTGCTATAGAGGGATGAAAAAGCTCTCAGATGATTAAACTGTCAGATGCTTAGCGAGGAAATTGGTTTCCCAGCGTTCGGTCAACACGCCTCTGCCAGTAGCAGGGTACAGGCTCTGTGCCCGGAAGAGAGACTCCACCCAGATCGGAGCCTGTGACTCAGGTTGTTTGTCGTGTGACTTTGGATTTGAGGCTCAGAAGGGAGCCCGGGTTTACGTCTCTGCCCCCCGTCTTTCCTGTGGCATGTTCCTCTGGGCGTAGTTTCCTGGACTAACTGAGCTCCAGCTCCGGTGTCCTAGGGGATGATGCCCGTCGCTCTGAGGGGCTCCTCAGGGCCTGGAATGACCTGTCGTGTGGCCTGTATGTTAAGTCAGACTATAAAATCCTGTGCGTTTGTCATTAGGGAAGGCAACATAGAACTCTCCGTTTACGTGGTCTGTTTTCTTGACAAAGACCAAACTTCTTGTTTCTTTTCACAGACCATTGTGGCCATTAACAAAGACCCAGAAGCTCCAATCTTCCAAGTGGCAGATTATGGGATAGTCGCCGATCTCTTCAAGGTAAGCTGGCACTGAGCATGGCGCTGCCATCGCTCCCGTCATCGAGCACCCCTGAGTTGATCAGGGAGGAAGCTGTTGCAGGGAGACATTGTGTGTTTGTGTGTCTGTGTGTCTGTCTGTGTGTGGATATGGTCATGTATGGACATAATTTTGAACTGCTTCAGGTGAAGTCCTAATAAACACGTGATGCTTACATAGAGCATGGTGATTTTCCCTTTAAGAAGTCTGTATTGTCTTTAAAATACCCATCTGGCTCTTGACGTCTCATGAGCCTGGAGCCCTGTCTGGCAGGTCCTGCAAAGACACATCAGCCTCCGGGGAATCGGCCACCACCTCCCGGGAGAGCGGGCGCTCGGGTCCAGCCTCCGTCCCCACAAGTACGCGCTGCGAGCTGTGCTGAGTTCAGGCCGCCCCTCCTGACGTGACGAGTGGGGGACGGGGACACGACTTCCCACTGTCATGCTCTTCACGTTTTTGAGTGTTCTTTCTCCTCTGCTGCTCCTCCATGTCGGTCCTCCCCGTGAGAGAGTGACTTCGGTGCTGAGGAGCGCCTGGCTCTCGTTGGGCCGCATTGGGAGGCTATTTGCGTGACCTGGCCCCTCTGTGCCTCAGGGCCTGCCTGCCAGCTTCCAGGTCACCGTGTGCGGAGATCGCTCGTGCAGGACAGAGGCTCTGGAGGGAGATCCAGCTGGGAGGGGGTTTGCTGGGGGGGCCCCTCACGCAGGGAGCTGCTGGGCCTGTGACGAGCCTGCAGCCGAGGGCAGAGCCGGGTCCCTGCCTGGGCTGGGCCCGCACTGGTGCTCCACGTGCACTGAGCGCGCTCCGCACTCCGAGGTGCGTGTCCGCGCAGGGGAGGAGGGACCCTCGCTGCTCAGCGATGCCGGAAGTGGTGCAGGGACGGAGGAGGGCTGTTGCTCTGGGTCAGCCTGGGCTTCCTCCCCTCGGAGCCCAGGTCCTGCCCGGGAAGAACACGGCCCCTCTTCAGGGACTTTGGGGTCCTGTGACCCGGCCCAGCGAGGTAAGAACAAACAAAAGGAACAGTTACTGTGAAAAAGGGAATCTTTTTGCCTTTCAAGTAGCAAGCATTGAGTTCAGTGAGATACACTTAGGGGTAAGAACTTTAATTAAGGTGAGAGCGGGAGCGAGGGCTGTAAGGTGTCTCGGACTCCGTCCTGGAGGGGAAGAAGCCCGGAAGCCATCCCGTCCGCGAGGTTCCTGACCGGCTCCGGTGTTGAAGAAGCCCCTGACTAAGGGGGCGGACCGGGGCGTGCTGTTGGCTTTCAGGCAGAATTCTGTTGAGATAGTGACTCTCCCATGCCCTGGGAAGCCCCGGAGCAAAGTTGTCTACATATTGATTAGTCCAAAGGGAGAGGAATGGATTGGTCCTTAAAAATGCAGTCTGGGAAAACTAGGTAAAGATGGTGAAAATATTAAAAATACTGCTTAAGTTGCAGCCGCCCATTCTTTAAAAAAGCCTTTATTATTGAAAGTATTTCAGCCTCCCAGTTGTTCCTACAAGCGAAATGCATTCTTTTTCATCTGTCTGTCCCTGGGAGGTGCGGTTTGGGGAAATTACTCAGCAAGTTATTAACACAACTGCTCCCGGCTCCTGATTCTGTCCCGGCGTCACCATGCCTTCCTGGCTCCCAAGGTGCTGCGCTGGGAGGGTCACCCCGTGGCATCTGAGATGAGAGCAGGAAAGAGGACCCCATCTGGGACAGACTCGAGGAGCCTGACATCGTGTGCCCATCACGTGGTGTGCTCAGCTGAAGTCAGAACGAGTGTGACACGGGATGTTACAGTGGTTCTGACAGGCGTGGACATGGTGGTTTAGTGAATGTATTCCCTGGGGCCACACTCTCTTTTAAAAATCAAATGTTTAAAGGTATAACATTTTTTAAAAAAATCTCATACACTGGGAATGAAAATTAGCATTATCGATTTTGGATTAAGATCTGCTAGAAAATAACTCAGTAGCTGTGTTAAAAAAGGCCTTTTTTAGACTAAATTTTTCATGAAAAACAGGCTAGAGCCCAACTTCTTCCAAAGGAAACATGAGTTTGGTTTAGAACACATCGTTTCTAAAAACCTTACAGAATGTCCTCCTGCCCAAAAAGGGTTGAGGGGGTTTCTCTCTCTCCACCACCCACATCTTTTTTGTCAGGTCAGCCTTGGGCTGCCCGTGAGTGGCTGGCGCGCCCTCCGAGGGGAGTGGGGGGAGGGGCCGGCTCCGTGGTGAACGCGGCCTTCCAGTGGCTCAGACACAGCCCTTCAGGGGAAGCCTGTCGGCAGTCTCCTTAGTGAGTTTTGTACGAGCACGTGATTCCCACCTAGTGGAAGGTAGCTCTGCTAAATGATTGAGAGGCTCCTCGCCAGGGGCTGCAGCTGGATGTCTGCGCCATGGCGGGACGGTCCCTGGGCAGCCTGGGGAGGGCTGTTCACCCGGCGGCTGTGAGTGTGACGGCCCCTGCAGCCCCTCAGGCAGCTCCGCGCTGAAGCTCCCGCTGCAGCCCCTGAGCTGGGGAGACTCAGGGTTAGTAAAGAACCCTCTCAACCCGGGCGCCTCCCCGCCCCGCCCCCTCCCTGTCCTGCGGGCCGGCACTGTGGTGGCAGAGGCCTGGGTGCGGATAGTGGTGCCTCCGCGGAGCACGGCGTGCTTGTGACGAACCGTGAGCACCGGACAGACAGGAGAACAGGCCGAGGAGGCTGGCAGACTTGGTGTGGCCTTGGAAGGGAAGGCAGGCGTGCCGGGGGAGGGGAGGTGCCGGGAGCTGGCACTCGGCACAGACAAGACCCGCTGGGCTCCTGTTTCCTGAGGCGCCTTTCTGAGGGTTGTGATGCGTCAGAAAGCTCCGAGGCAGCGAGTGGGCTCTTGGCCCTGCAGCGTGTGTGTGTGTGTGTGTGTGTGTGTGTGTGTGGCAGCGCTTCCCGGTGGCCTCCGAGGGTTTCCTGAGGAGTGGGACCAGGTCACAGTGAGGCTCAAGTGGCCTCATTACTTTTTTTCTTGATTTGCAGGTAGTTCCTGAAATGACTGAGCTATTAAAGAAAAAATGAGTCATGATCATGTGTGAAGAAGAAGAATTATGAGTATTCCGCTGAAATCGTAGATATTCACGGCTATTATAACAATCATTGGAAAGCTGCAGTTCATAACTTGGGGGAAAATTCTAACAGGTGCCAGAATGCTTTTTTATGGGGGTATTATGTTTCTTTTTAACTGTGGTTTCAAACAATTATTTTTGAAATTTTCTAATTCTGTAATAAAATATAATAAAGTCTTTCCACAGCTTTAAAACTACTACTAGAAATATCCTCACTTCGTAAAGAGAGAGAGAAAACTGAAGGTAGTAAAAATTCATTTTTTTCTTTGCCTGACTTGTTCATCGAGGGCTGTGTCTGTGAATGTGAATGTTGCCGCCATCCTAATCCACCGGACCTAGTTGCTAAGAGAGGGAACGGGATCGGCAAATTCGGAGTTAAGAAAGCACGGCTACACGGCGCGGTTGTCATCTTAAACATGCCTCTGTCTTCGGAAATCCTGGCCCCCGACTGCCACCTGGCCCTGCGGGATGTGCTTGCCGGTGAAGTTAGATTGTTTCCCGTTTGGTGTAAGGTTTTGTCAGCTTGTAGGGCTTTGTGTCTGTAAAGGAGGGGAGTGGAGAAGGAGGGCCTGCTTTCTGACAGTAGGCAGTTGGGGGTTATAAACTAGAGGCCCAGTGCACAAAATACGAAATTGGTGCAGGGTGTGGGGGTGGTGTCCCTCAGCTCGGCCTGTGCCCTCTCGCAATCCGGGACCCTTGGGTAGGGTCCCTAGGCCTGGCTGGTGATCCGGGCCTATCGGGGCTTTCCTTCCCCGGCTGCCGGCACCTGGCCCCGCCCTGCCGCTGCCACTGTTTGCCATCTGCGCTGCCCCACCGCCCACCACCACCACCACCGGTCACCTCCCTCTGCAGGCGACAGGCGTGAGGTGCAATTGCTTGGCCTCCCTTTGCAGGGCGATCGCTGGCCAGACCCGCACACCTGCCACAGCGTCACTGGCTGGTGGCCTGGGCCTCCCTCTGTTGCCACCAGCTGGGTAGCCTGGGCCTCCGCCTGCGGGGTGATCGATCACGTGGTGATCGATCACAGGGCTCCGGGATGGATCGACCAGCAGAGGGAGGCCCCACCCACCTGGCCAGGGCTCCACGATCGACCACCGCACAGAAGGCGGCCTGGGCATCCCTCTTTGGGGCCATCGTGGAGATCCCCCCACCCCCACCCCCTGATCGATCGCCCTGCTGGCCAGTGGCCTGGGCCTCCCTCTGCAGGGCGATCATGGGGTGGGGCCCCCGACCAATCACATCACACCCGCCTTGGCTGGCCTGGCGCCAGTGTGTGTCATAGTGTGGTCGTCTGGTCTGGACGGTCATTCTGCTATTCGGTCGTTCGGTCGACTTGCATATTACGCTTTTATTATAGAATATGTTTAAAATCACATGCAGAGAATGCTCTGGCTGTCCTGTGGCCTCCTGATGGCCTCCTTTGAGCTCTCAGAAGGCAGTGGGTGTGAGTCGCCACAGGCATGGCTGAGGTCGAGTGTCACGGGAGCCGGACGCTGTGTGCGTGCAGCCCCAGAACAGGCTGCCCCTGCAGGGAGGCGTGGACAGGTGTCCAAGGCCGTAGGAGGTAAGGGGTGGCAGCTGCCACCTTGAGGCAGGTGCGCAGCAGTTACAGGGTTAACAGGACCAGGGGACGGGGAAGAGAGCGGAAGGGACCAGTGACACGTGAGGGGTGGAGGGGCCGCCGAGAGCTGGCGAGTCGAACCTTTTTGGTTTGTGTCCTGATCGCTCTCTGTGAAACACTGTACAAGTTCAATGTCTCTGGCATCTCCGCCTCCTGGTAACGAGGCAGGAGTGCGTGCATGTTCCCGCCTCCCTCCTGCAACAGGAGCCACTGGCGTTCCTGAGGAGGGCCCGCGACCCACCTAGGGGGAGCCTCACCCGGCGGAGTGTGCAGGGTCGGGAGGGAGGAGGGGGAGTGACTCGGAGGCTTGGCAGGAACCTTGGGCCTGGGCCTGGGCCTGGGCGGGTTTGGCTGAAAGCTCTTTGGTTGCAGAATGGGTCCCGGGAGGCTGGAAATGGTCCAGAGCTGTGGGCGAGGCTGGCAGAGTGGGGCCCTTCCCCCAGGCTCGGGAGCGTGCCGCGCCTGGGCGTGTGCTGGGCGTGAACCGGCTGTAAGTGCTCCTGCTCTTTCCGGAAGGGGGGGCCGGCTGCCTGGGTGCTCACTCTCCCCTGAAGGGCTGTTTGATCGCATAAACTTGTGCTTAAGAGGCTGGGAAACCAGAGGATGTAGATTATAGCAGATGGATCTGGCTCGCTCAAGGCGACTTCCCTGAGAACCTTCTAGAAAGCCGCTGGGGTGAAATACTGCCACACTTAGTATATGCCTAGGCTTAAAAAAACATTTTGTGGGAAACCCAAATGAAGAAGAGTTGCTGATAATCCTTGGTTTATAAAGTAATTTTATTTAAAGTACGTCCGAGGTGGAAAGGGTAGGAACCTGTGAGAAATCAGACTCTCGGGAGAAAAGGTGATTTGCCTCCGTCCCAAAGCAGGTGGTAGAACTGGAACACAAACCACAGCTTTTAGCCAGTGTTACTCACGGAGACCCTGCTGGTGCGTCACGTCTCTAATACAGCGGGCCCCAGTGCGTGTCATCACCCCTCCGTTCTGAGCGGTGACGGACAGGATGCAGCCAGGGAGATGGGTGTGGGGAGTGCGGCCTTTCCTCTGCACAGGCTCCCCCCCACCCCGTCTTCCAGCTTCTGCAGGCCTCATGCTCTGGTTGTCAGGAGAAGCAGAGCCGTGATGAGGGGGGTTACTGGCAGGGAAGCTGGCGTTTCCTTTCTGTGGGGCTTGCATTGGGGCGCGGTCAGGCCCCAGTGAGGCTCACTTGTCCAGCTTCACCAGCTTTGCCTCCTGCCCTGGTGCCGTGGTGACTGGCAGGGCCGGGGCCTGGGTCCCAGAGAGGGCTGAGCGCGGTGCAGGCTGGTCGCCAGGACCCGAGGGTTCTGGTCCTGGTTCTCATTGTCTCCTTTTACACACCATGGTCCTCACGTGTAAAATGGCATATGGAACTTGGTTCTCTCTCAGGACGTCCTCTAGCTTTTACCTGTGGACACATGCTGGCAGGTGGATGGTGATTCTTTTGAGAGCTTTATGCCCCGGCTCTGCGCTGAGCCCTTACAGACCCCGTCCCATTTCCCCAGCCAGCAGTGCTGCCCCTGGGCCAGTCGGCGCTCACCCGCACGCCAGGCCCGTCCCTCTTGGGGAGAACAGGGAGGCACCGAATCCGGCCTGGCTGGGCCCGGCGCCGTGGAGGGAGCGCGAGGAGAAGCCGAGCTGATTCCGAAGGGGCAGCAACGCCAGCGGGAGGAAGTGTGTCCCGGGCAGCCGGCAGGTGGACGAGGTCCAGCAGCACCAGGACCACGGGGCGCTGGCCTGGGGCCACGTGCCAGGGAAGACACGTTGAGCTGGTCCGCACACTGGCTGTGCCTCGTGGCCCCGCACCCCCCTTCTTCACACAGGGGAGGTGGAGGGGCCCTGCCTAGCTGGGAGGCCTGACGGATGTTGGGGAGGCTCCCAGAGCTCTTGTGAAAGGTCGTAATCACAGGCACTGGGGAGTCCGCCTTCATCCCAGGGCCAGCGTCCTGCCTGATCCTGGCGGGGAGGAGCGGGGAGAGGCCAGAGAGCAAGCCAGGAGCAGGGCTGGGCCCAGCGTGAGGTGCCTGGGCACCAACGCACCCTCTGGGCACAGCAGCACCTGAGGTGGAGGCCCCACACCCTCCGCCCTGAAATGTCTTCCGAGACCCGGGCTTGTCTGCGCCGCCGCGCTGTTGTGGGTGCCCTGGTGACGGCGAGGCCCTGCTCTCGGCCCTCCCTCCAGAGACGAGCACGTGGCACCACGTGGGCTGGGGCAGCACCAGGCCTTCCTGGGCTGAGGGTCGTCACCGCCACGCCGCCAACTGCATGGTCTGTGCCAGCGCCAGCCTGTGGGACTCGGTCTGGAGGCCAAGGTTTGGGCTAGAGGCCTCGGCCCTGGGCACTCGGGAAGGCAGACTGGGGGCCGGGCCTGCCTGCTCTGGCCCAGCTCTCGGGGGCTGGCACCAGCACTGCTGGCTCCGAGCCGTGCCCCTGCTGCCAGGGTTGGCATGCCAGGGGGCACCCTGGCCACAGGAGTGGCTCCTGTCCAGCTCCGGGGTGAGGCTGGGCAGGGAGGGGGCCCTGCTGGAGGGCCCACAGGGCGGGCAGCTGAGGGACGGCAGCTGCCTGGGCCGGAGGCCGACCTCTGTCCGGGCTGTGCCAGTGGCTTCATTCCCGGTGCCCACTTCGCCCAGTGCAGTGTGACATGGAGCCCGGCAGACCTGGGTTTGGTCCCCCCTCCCCGGTTAGTAGGTAGCTGTGTGCCCTGGGCAGGTCAGTAATTGGTCGTCTGCACCCGTTTCCCTCTAGAGCAGGGAAAGCCACCCACTCTGCAGAGCCCAGCGCAGCAGGACGTGAAGGACGGGGCCACGGCTGTCACCTCCCTTCTGCTGCCGCCAGGGGCCAGCTGCTGTCCCCAGGCCCCAGGGGAGCCATGACAGCCACAAGCTCTTACTCTCACTCCTGTGCTCCAAGCCACCCCTGTGCCCTGGCATGTACGTGTGCGCCCGCTAAGCCTCGCCCGTGGGCTGTCCACAGGGGCCACCTCGCCACCCTCCCCCCGCCTTGGTCTGACCCTGCAGTTCTCACCGGGGCTGCTCCGCAGAACGCACCTCACGGCGATGGGTCCCCCTGAGAAACCAGCTTCCAGACAGCTCTTCTGCAGACCCCATTCCAGTGGGGACCTGAGGCAGGAGCGGGGACACTGGCCTCGCAGCCCCCAGGGCTGTCCTTGGAGCCTCTGGTTTCTCTGAGAAGACGTCCGCGGCGGGCGCGTGCTGGCTGGCGGGGCCTCACCTCTGGCTCAGGACTGGCCCCTCGACCGCTGGGGCAGCGGCACTGGCCAGCGGGCCTGCTGCCCCTCCTCGGGCCCTGCTGGCTCCTGCCCGCGAGGTTGTCAGTCACGCCATGCCCTCCGCCCTCCGTGTGACCAAAGCCGTGACTTTCCCAAAGCGCTGCAGCCCGGCGCACGCACCTCGCGCCCTGCGGGATGGGCCGGGCTCCAGCGTCGCGCCTCACTGGGTGTGACCTTAGGCGTTTCCGAAGTCGCTGAGCCTGGGACTCTGGGGCTGTAAAGTGGAGGCAGGGACACCAGCTCACAGGGACACCGGGGAGTAGAGCCCACGTGTCGAGGCCTTAGTAGGGCGCTTAGTGGGAGCTGTCATGCTGCTGTTGGGGACCAGAATGCCTCGGGTGACACCCCAAAACCGGCTCAGCTGGACAGATTCCTTTGACAGGGAACAGCTGCTCCTCTCCGTGACTCAGGAGGTGTGCTTGGCCTCGCGTGTGCTACCCCCGCACCCCCACCCCGTCTTCCAGCTCAGCCATGTCCCAGTGCCGGCCCATGCCTGTGGCCTGTGCAGGATTCTGGGCTCAGGACGCAGGGAGGCAGGTGCCGGCAGCCTGGGATCGGGACTCCTGGGGCCAAGGAGCCTGCGGACACCCTGACCTCCTGCGGGGGCGGAGGGGGGGTGATGGGGGGTACGTGTGACAGTCACACACTGAGAACCACCTGGACAGGGACGGAGGGAGGAGGGCGGCCACAGGGGCCCGTAAGCCAGTTCACGAGGGGCTGACCTTGCCAAGGAGCTGGGGCGATGGGGTCTGGAGGGCAGAACAGCCAGGATTGGCGACTGCCTGTGGACGAGGAGGGAGCCCCGATGGGGGCTTGAGGGTGGCGCTCAGCTTTTTCGCCTGCTCAGTTCGAGATCCCAGGGAGGGAGCCGCAGGTTGGGGAGCCGGGTCAGCGAGGAAGGGGGATTCTGGCCTCCTGGGGTGGGGGTGGGGGAGGGGGGTGAGGGAAGGGGCTAGTCCAGAGCCACAGGCCGGGCGGTGTGAGCTTCCGGCCTGGGCCCAGGTGCCCTCCTCTCTGAGAATGCCTCGGGGCTGCCGGAGGGGGGGGTCCCTAGGTGGGGTCTCAGCAGCAACCCCAACCGGTGAGGACTGCAGACGTCACCGAGGCCAGCGACCCAAGGAGAACGCCTGCCAACCTGGTCTCGTTGCAGCTGGCTTTTATTACAAAGCTGGTGTGCAAAAGGGCGTCCCTCCCCGAGGACACTCCCCCCTCCTCCAAACGCACCCCTATGTCCTGTGAGGGGGGATCAGGGCTTGTCGTAAAAATACTCAGAAAGGCTCATGCGGAAATGAGAATGAGGACCGTGGGCTCCACCCAGGTGCCGGGACGAGGGGGCGTGGGTGGGCTGGCGAGCCCCTGCTCACAGTGCTGCTCCCGAGGGGGAAGGAAGGCGATGGCCGAGGCTGGGCCACAGGCTGGTTCTTGTAAAAATGGTTTAAAACCCCGGCCACGAGCACCACCTTCCCCGGATCAGCAGCGGCGGCACCGGCTCTGGGCTGAGGTCTGAGGCATGTGTCCTCCTGGCCTGGCGTCCCCTCCCTGGAGGCAGGCAGCACCCGAGGCTCCTGGGTCCCTCGTGTGGCCTGGGGTGGCCTCGGGGCCCGGGCTGGCCGCCCTTCTCCCGCAGCCCACCGGCGCTAGGCTTCCGGGCCCCTGTGCAGGGTCTGCTCTTTGGATTCCAGCGACGAGGGCCTGTGCAGTGCGGGGGCGGCCTGGAAGTGGAGGGGGGGCCTGAGCTGCAGGCCGGGGAAGGCCTCCTGGTTCCTGCGGTGGAGCAGGCTGACCCTGTGCTCCAGCTCGGGGCTGGTCTGGGGGGAGCCCGCTGGGCGGGGCGGGGCCAAGGGGGCCGGGTCCCAGGCCCCCTGGGACGGGCAGGGGTCCTCTGACAGGGAGGACAGCAGGTCCTGGACGGTGGTCTCAGCCACGTGCTGCTGGGGTGCAGGTGACGGGGGCAGGGGGGCAGGGCTAGGCTCGGAGGACAGCTCGCGGGCTGCGCTGCAGGCGCGGGAGGAGCACAGGGTCTGGCTGCTGTCGCTCTGGGCGCCGGTGACGGAGCTGCCCGTGGAGCAGGACGCGCTCTCCGAGGCGGAGGCCGAGGCGGAGCTCACCCAGGCACCCTGGCTGCGCTTCAGGGGCGCGTCCCCCGAGAAGAGGTCCGAGGAGACGTTGGGCCGGTGGATGTCTATGGCGGCCGTGGTGACCACACACACGGCCGGGTCCGGGACGCCGCTGTCTGCAGAGAGGAGGGTGCTGTGACTCGGCGCCTCTACTAGACCTGGGGGTCCGCCTGAGGGCGGGTCTGAGCCCCCCAGCTCTTGGCGTGGATTAGTCCGAGTTCCGGAAACAACGTACACGTATGTGTACACATGCACACAGGAACACTGTCTGCTACAACAGAGGATCCTCAAGCACAAGTGACGTGTGGCCGTGGGACAAAGGGGAGGGCAGTGGGACACCACCCCTCTAGGTGGCCACCCTAGCTCCCCCTCTCGCTTTTCTCACAGCTCGCCCCCAAGATCCCCTTCCTTTACCCTCCATTTGACCTCATCGCCCCCCCCGCCGCCCCCAGGTCACCGCTCCAGCTCACCCCCTAGCGGCCCTCAAAACTCCCCGCTCTGCCTCCCACCTCGGTCCGCTCCCTACTCCAGAGTCTCAGTGTTTCCAAACACCTAGTTCTCCATTCTACTCCCCACGCCCGTCAGCCACCAGGTGGGCTCCCTGGTTCCCCAAATCGGCCCGCCCCTGCCCCCAGCGCCACGTTCTTGGTGGTTCCCAGGTCCCCACTCTAGCTCCCCCCTCCAAACCTCCCCTCTAAATTGCCCTGCTAACTCCCCACTCTAACGTGACCATTTATCTACCCCCCCTCCCCAAGCTGGGCCCACAGCTCCCACACTAGCCCCACAACCTCACTCCACACTGGTTTTGCCCCAGGACCTCGCCCCCTGGTCCCACCTAACTCGGCAATGTGTCTCCCCTTCTAGGTAACCGCTCAGCCGGCCCCTCTAGCCTGCACCCTCGACGCGCGCTCAGCGTGCCTCCAGAACTCTCCCCCTAGCTTGACCCTGTGGCTCCGCCCCTGGCTCCCCTCCAGCCGGCCTTGCCTTCACGGCCACCATCTTCCCTCCCAAGTGGAGCTCTGCGTGGCACAGGGCAGGCCCAGTCCTGCTGGGGGCGGGGGGGGGGGCGTGATGGATGGTGAAGACCGCGGCGGGCCCACCGGGGCTGTGACGTGTGAGCGACGGGGAGGTTAAAGACCAATACGTTTGGGAGGGAAGTTTCACGGACTCCACCGCGAACCTGGCAGGCCCAGTGCCTGGGACTCGGCAGCCCCGGCTCCCAGAGTGATTGGTGCCAAGCTGACGGCGAGGGTGTGGCCGTGACCCCGCTGCTGAGAGGCAGGCTGCTCCTGCCTGGCCCGGCAGGCACCCCCCCCCCGCACCCCCCCGGGCGTCCGCCCCTGCTCCTGTAACATCCTCGAGTCCGCAGGTGAACCCCTGGGTGGTGTGTGCACCCGTGACGTGTCGCCCAGAGCCCTCACTGGCCTCGGGGTCACCGTTAGCAGCACACGCTGCCCTTCCCCCCTCTCCAGAGTGGCCCAGGCCCCCTGCGTGCCCAGCCATCATTTCTCATGTCACATAGATGGCTCCCTCGACACAGCTCCTGGGCAGAGGGACCAGCTGGGGCACCCTTTCTCCCTCGAGGGTGGGACCCCTGCAACCCCTCCTTGCTCCTGCCTGTGGCTCAGAGGCCACGTTGCGCCCGGGGTTACGGACACGGGGGCAGGTGCCCCTCTAGGGAGCTCCAGGAAGCGGTGTCAGAGGAGGTTGAGGCAGCAGGGGTGGGGCTCCAGGGCTGGCCGGGAGGGGCATTTCCAGCTGCTTCCAGGGGTGCATGTTTGGCGTATCTGTGGGAGCCCCAAGCCTGTTCAGACACCCGCTCGTCTCCAGGGCAGCAGCACAGACCCATCACCCCCGCTGGTGACACAGCCGAGTAAGCTTCAAGTCTGACCCAGCTCTGTCCCTTCTCATTCCGCCTCCGTCCTTGTCCTGGACGCTCCCACCATGGGGACTGCAGAGGAGGACAAAGGGCGAGACAGCCGGCAGGACGCACAGCGTCACAGCGCTCCGGGTGCGTAGGGTTATTTTAAAGCCTTCGTTTCTCTCCAACCCAGACCTTGACTCCCCGGGCCCTTCGTGGCATCGGGGGTCAAGGGTCTAGAGGTGCCTGGCTGAGGGACAGTAATGGCCACACGGTTGTCTCCACAGCTCTGGATCCGGGGGACAGAGCGTGCCCAGAGCCAGAAATGCTCCCTGAGTCCGGGTGACTAACGTGGGCACGTGGGCTTCCCGTCAAGGTGGTCGAGCAGGTAAAGGCCGTGGCTCACCCGCCAACGCCGCTCCAGCACCCCGCGGCCTCTGGCCACCGCCACGTCAAGATGACAAACTACAGAACGACCGTCCCTGAGCCCCCAGCTGGCCTTCCTAGCTCCCCAGTTACCGCCTGAAGCCCCAGCCAGTCTGGCTCCGTGCATAGGGCATCGCGGACTGAACGGTCCCGGGTTCGATTCCAGTCAAGGGCACGTACCTGCAACGAAGGTCCAGGTGCGTGTGGGAGGCAACCGATGGATGTGTCTCTCTCACTTCTCGCCCAGTTCCTTCCACTGTTTCTATAAACCAATGGGGAGGATTACCAACAACAAGAAGTAAAAAATAAAATAAAAGCAGTCTTTCTGAAAAGGAAAATAAAGCTACTGAAAAAGAGACCCGCCTGAAGAGCAGCCGAGCGGAACTCCGATCACTAAGGACAAGAAGCAGCCACGCAGAGACGAGTAGGAGGGGCAGAGACGTGGACAGACGGGCCCACACCCACGTGTGGCGGTGAAACATCAGCAGGGATGTCTCAGCTGCAGAGCCCCGCCCCCCCCGCCCCCCCCCCCCCCCCCCCCCCCCCGCCCAGGAGCAGGGAGTCAGCCCCACAGGGGCTCCCCAACCCTGGGTTCCAGCGCCCGGAAGAGAAGTCGCCACAACTTCTGGCTTCGAAAACCAGTGGTGAGTGTGTCTGAGCGGACGACGGGCTGCTGGAGCCCCAGCATCACCTTAAAACCCACATGGCTACTCCCCGAGGGCTTCGCGCCGAGCTCCAGCGCTGGCGTGCTCCGTGGTGGAGCATCGACCTAGGAACCAGGAGGTCCCGGTTCGAGTCCCGGTCAGGGCACAGGCCCGGGTTGTGGGCTCCATCCCCAGTGAGGGGCGTGCAGGAGGCAGCCGGTCCATGATTCTCTCCCTCTTCCTTTCTTCCTAAAATCAATTTTAAAATAAATAAATAAGTATATCACTTTAAAAGGCGTCAGGGACAGGGTCTGGCTCCAGGACGAGGGCTCCGGGCAGCCTCCTCCCAGGCGAAGGTGCCGGCAGAAACCACGGCCGCTGTGCTGAGCCCTCCCCTCGCAGGTGCAGTGGACCCCACGGGTGAGTCTCCATCAACGTGGCTGACGCTCACCCCGCCCTGGTGATTCCCTGAGACCCTGTCCCGCCCACAGGTTCATGGCTTTTCCACGCAAACGGCCTGTGCTGGCTCCTGCTGCAGACTTTCCTGAAGCCTCTCAACCCCTCGGCATCTGGCCTCAGCGTGTCCCACCGTCTTGCCCCACAGCCCCAGCTCAGCGGCAGTGCCGCAGCCTCCGTTTGCAGCTCAGGCTCCCAGGCCCCTCCAAGCCCAGCACGAGGAGCAGCCGTCTGCAGATCCCTCTGTAGCTCACACCCCTGGCCCGGGCAGGGCCCAGGCGGCAGCTGACCTTGGCCTCTACCTCCCAGGAGACCTCAGAACGAACACACCTGGTGGCCAGCTTCAGCCCAGAGCACAGCCCAACCCCTCCACAAACACTCACAGGACCAACTCGCCAAGCCCAGGGCCTCTCACGCCACCCTGCTCTGTAGGCTCGGCCCCGCACAACAGCTCCTCCACGGCTGTCACGCCAGCCTCCCCGCCAGTCACCTGAGGGTCATCCTCCCATGGACGTGCCAAAGCAACAGGAGGGCACGCACCCACACAAGGGACCCGGGAGGGCACCGAGACCACACAAGGGAACCCAGGAGAGCAGAGAGTCCACACAAGGGACCCGGGAGGGCACGCGCCCACACAAGGGACCCGGGAGGGCACAGAGCCACACATGGGATCCGGGAGGGCACGCGCCCACACAAGGGGACCGGGAGGGCACACGCCCACACAAGGGACCCGGGAGGGCACGCGCCCACACAAGGGGACCGGGAGGGCACGCGCCCACACAAGGGGACCGGGAGGGCACGTGCCCACACAAGGGGACCGGGAGGGCACACGTCCACACAAGGGGACCGGGAGGGCACACGCCCACACAAGGGGACCGGGAGGGGACCGGGAGGGCACACGCCCACACAAGGGGACCGGGAGGGCACACGCCCACACAAGGGACCCGGGAGGGCACGCGCCCACACAAGGGGACCGGGAGGGCACGCGCCCACACAAGGGACCCGGGAGGGCACGCGCCCACACAAGGGGACCGGGAGGGCACGCGCCCACACAAGGGACCCGGGAGGGCACGTGTCCACTCAGGTGCCAGGGAGGCTGCCTCTTAGGGCACCTATGACCCGAGGCCACGTGACCGTGCCCCGGAGCCCCGGCAGCTCTCCCTGACGCACAGACACAGAAGGCAGCCGCAGTGCGGAGAGGAAGGAACCCCAGGCCTGGGGTGGCGGAGGGGAGGGGCTCCCCCGGGCAGCCTACCTGGCGAGGGCTGCAGCTGCTCCACGATGCCCTCCGTGGCCGTGGCCTCCACCACGTGGTAGCGGCTGCGTGGCCGCAGCACCTGCGGCGCCCTCAGCGCCTCCTCCCGCTCGGCGGCCAGGTCCAGGTCCTGCTGGGCCAGGTGCGCCCGCAGCTGCCGGATCTCAAACTGCAAGAGGACAGGGTTGTGGGCGGGGGCCACCCCGAGGGGCCTGGGGGCGAAGGTGGGGTTTGTGGAGAGGCAGGCGGGTACAGACCAGCGGTCTGGGCACTGCTCATGGGGTTCTGAGCACCCAAAGGCTGGACTGCACCGGAGCCTCCTCCAGGTCCTAGGGTGTCCCCTCACCTGGGGCCCTGCTGCAGGGGGACGGAAAGAGCTGTGCTGTGGGAAGCCCCTGGAGGCCTCGGGGGCCTGGGTTTGAGGCCGCGTCAGGTGTCTGTGCTGACGATCTGCAGCGGACCACCCAGGGCACTGACCAGCTGGCGTCCTCCCCCAACGCTGCACCCCACCCCGCTCACAGGCTGCGCCCCGACCCTGGTCTCAGATGAGGCTTAGACTCTGGACCTCAACAGCCCAGCACTAAAATGGGGTCGTTGGCCTCAAAGGGTGAGAAATCGGCTGATGTATAATCGGTGGCCTGGGCGGCCCCGCCCGCTCTGGCAGACTCCGAGGTCACAGTCACAGAGGCCCACGAGGCCGCCCCCTGACCGCTGCGGGGGAGCCTCCTGCCCGGCCGCTGGGAACTTCCCGGGGCACACCCAGCCTCTCTCCAAGGCTGCTCATCGGGCGCCAGGCCCAGCTAATGGCCTCTGGGCGCTCGGAGCAGATGAATTATTGATAACCTGTAATCGATAACAAGCTGCCCGTGAGTGTCCCACTGGAATTCAGGCCAGACAGCCAGAGGCGGGGCCTGCCCAGCCCAAGGCCACGTGGTGACACAGCACGGACACGGGAAGTTCTAGGCTAGAGATGTGCACGCGTGTGCAGTGCTTCTCCACTCATTCCCTCCCTCCCTCCCTCCCTCCCTCCCTCCCTCCCGAAGATCCGGGGAAGCCTGGGGAGAGCCGTGTCAAGTCCGTGACACGTTCTGGAGGGAAACCCCCTCCCCATCTGGAAGGGAGTCCTGGGCCCATGGCAGTGTCGGGAGCACCCGGAGCATCTGGCCTCTGGTGCGGGAGGCAGGGCTGGCCATGAGGGGCCGGGAGGTAGGCGTGGGAACCACCCCCGGGCGGGGCCTCTGGGCGGGACGGTGCCTGCGGTGGAGACAACGTGGAGGAGTTTCCCGTGGGGACAGCCTGTCCTGTGACGGGGGGTGGGGGGGGGAGAGGAGGTGCCGTCACCACCCTCCTAACGCAGCCATTAGCTGAGCATCGCTAATCAGAGACCCGGCAGGGCAGCCAGGCCCAGGGGATCCGCACGCATTACTGGAGGGAGTGGCCCCGCAGGGCTGGGCTTTAATGCCTGCGGGGCGGGGCGGGCGGCCCCTGCGCGGAGGGGGGCGGGGGGGACTCCAGCATCTCTGCTTCCGATGGTCTGGGCTGTGCAGGGCAGCGACACGCCCTGGCCGATGGATGCGCGCTCTGGCCAGAGCATCTAACGCAGCAGCCATCATTCCTCCCATCCCGTTAGCGCTGCCGGCGCAGCCTGCAAACCCATCGGCTCTGGGACGGCAGCCAATGTTTACTCCATCGGGTCGGCCATGGTTGGGAGCAATAAAGATCAGGAGACAGCTGCAAACTTGTGATTTAGGGGCAGGGGGCGGGGAGGCCGAATGCAAACCTGGCCCCTCGCATCCACCCTGGAGGGGACGGGCAGTCGGCCGTAAACTTAAATTACGGCGAAAGGATAACGTGAGTTACTCCTCTGACGGCCCATTTTATCAGCTAAATGGTTTGTCATTGAAGCTCTGGCTGTTTTACAAATCACTGCCCATGTTTTTAAAACACACGTGACATCCCGCAGCGGAGGGAGAGCCTGAGTAATCCCGGGGACGAAGGCCGCTGCGCTGAGTGGGGGGGTGCCGCCTCTGGAGGAAGAGGGGCTCTCTGGAACGAGCTAGCACCAGGCGTCACCCCGAGGCCAGGCAGCGCCCCTTTCCTGCTGATTCTGACACACACACACCCCGCGCCCCCCCCCCGCCCCGCCCAAGGCACTGCGGCCTCAGGGCCAGGGGCCCCGCCTGGGAGGCGAGCGATTGGCCACCGGCATTGTCTCGGCGCCAGGAGGGAGCGGGCGGCCCAGGCTCCCTGGCAGGTGGGCACGACCCTGCCCGTGAGGGGCAGCGTGCGTGGAGGGAGGAGCAGGACCGCTGACGGGCCTTGGCCTGATGGGTGAGCCCCCCCCCCGCCCCCGCCAGGGGTGCCTGTAGCGTGGGGTCAGGTGACCCCAGCCTCTTCAGGAGAAGGGGGCGGGCCTTACGCAGGAGGATCACTGAGCAGATGCCGCCTTTCCTCCTGGGAAGGGAAAGGGGCCTGTCACAAGGGGCGGGCCCCCCTTTAACGGTCAGTGACTGCAGGTGCCCGCTGCCTCTCTCCGAGGCCACTGCCTTAGGTGTGACTGCCCTGAGCTCCGCCCACCTTCAGGCCCAGCCAGCAAACCCCCTCCCCTCTGTGCCCTGGGCTAAGGGAGCAATAACCGCCAAGGACCTGGAACTGGGAGAAGCCACCACCTGGGAGGCGCCTGGAGGCAGGCAGGGAGGGAAACAGGGCCCCTTCCCCCCCAGGCCCTGCAGCCTGCCTCGTCCAGGCGGCCATTCCTGCAGGAGGAAGCGGCCCACAGCCCTGAGCTCCACCCCTTCCCCCACAGGTGCGAGGCATGGACTCCATACCACGGAGCTACAGCTCTGACCATCCAGCTTCACGAGCAACAATACCAGACGAGCATGCGTCCGTGGTTACCAGTGACTTAGCCCCTCCCTCCCTCCCTCCCCCTTTCCCCCTCCCCCCACCTCTCTCTCTCTCTGTTTTCATCTTCTGAGGGCTCCAATGAGCCAGACTGTATAGATATAAATATAGACATAGGTTAGATATCGATATATAGATATAGATATATAGATATAGATATAGATATATAGATCACTAGATTTAATCTATCTTCACAGCATCTGTGTCTCCAATTAGCAATCTGAGCCGGACTCAGGGAGATGAGTAGTCGTTGGTGGAGCTGAAGTCACATCCCGCTGCCCCCCAGGACTGCCTTTCAGGGACTGACCTTGCCCAGGGCCCACAGTCGCCCTCAGGGGTGCCCGGGCCTCCCTGCAGACTGGCCTTGAGTCCCAGGATGGAGCCCCACATCCCAGTGGTCTCGGGGGAAAGGTGCTGAGGATGGAAACGTCCTTCTGTCCTTCCCACAGGACGCGCAGGGAGGGCCCAGGGCCTGTTCTGGCCGAGGCCGTGGCGAGTTTCCCGGGCGAAGAGCAGACAGGGGCTTCGGAACGTTCATCAGAGCGGGAGGACGCCCAGGCCTAGGAGCGCTCAACAGGCCGAGCTGGCAGGACGCGCCATCGCACCGATGGTGCGGCCCACCCGGCCCTGCTCTCTGCAGCGGCCAGAGCAAGGGGCCTGCCCACCACCGCCCGGGGCAGCAACGGCCGCCGCCTCTGGAGCCGTCTGCACACCCGGAGGTGAACTCAGAGATTCCGGCCGAGATCCAGACGAGAGCCAACTCAGGGCTCCCCGCGGGAGGGACGGGGTGGGGCACGCCTCGCCCTTCTCGGGCCTCAGATTCCCCCGCAGCCCAGTCCCGGGCCTGTCACAGGTGGTTCTGGGCACCTGGGGCACGGCCCGTGGTAAGACGTGAAGATAAAGTGCACACGACGTTTATGCAAGAAACAGCAAACCACGTCACACGAGTGTCCAGGACCACGGCTTTCTGAAGAAACTACGAGGAACAGAGACCCGACAAACACGCCTGAGCAGGTGGCCACAGCCAGGACCAACAGTGATGTCACGGCCACAGCGTGCACCTGCGTTCACCTCTGGTTCTCCCAAACCCAGGACTGCACCTCGTCCTGAGAAACATCAGACAATCCCAACAGCCGGCAGCCACCACCAGACAGTCCCAACAGCCAGCAAACACCACCAGACAGTCCCAACAGCCGGAAGCCACCACCAGACAGTCCCAACAGCCGGCAGCCACCACCAGACAGTCCCAACAGCCGGCAAACACCACCGGACAGTCCCAACAGCCGGCAGCAACCATCAGACAGTCCCAACAGCCGGCAGCCACCACCAGACAGTCCCAACAGCCGGCAGCCACCATCAGACAGTCCCAACAGCCGGCAAACACCACCGGACAGTCCCAACAGCCGGCAGCAACCATCAGACAGTCCCAACAGCCGGCAGCCACCACCAGACAGTCCCAACAGCCGGCAGCCACCATCAGACAGTCCCAACAGCCGGCAGCCACCACCAGACAGTCCCAACAGCCGGCAAACACCACCGGACAGTCCCAACAGCCGGCAGCCACCACCAGACAGTCCCAACAGCCGGCAGCCACCACCAGACAGTCCCAACAGCCAGCAGACACCATCGGACAGTCCCAACAGCCGGGCAGTGGCAAATACCATCGGACAGTCCCAACAGCCGGCAGCCACCACCAGACAGTCCCAACAGCCGGCAAACACCACCGGACAGTCCCAACAGCCGGCAGCCACCACCAGACAGTCCCAACAGCCGGCAGCCACCACCAGACAGTCCCAACAGCCGGCAAACACCACCGGACAGTCCCAACAGCCGGCAGCCACCACCAGACAGTCCCAACAGCCGGCAAACACCACCGGACAGTCCCAACAGCCGGCAGCCACCACCAGACAGTCCCAACAGCCGGCAGCCACCATCGGACAGTCCCAACAGCCAGCAGCCACCATCGGACAGTCCCAACAGCCGGCAGCCACCATCAGTCAGTCCCAACAGCCGGGCAGCGGCAAACACCGGCCTCTCCCACCACGGCCCGGCCCTGAGACCAGGCAGCCGAGGCGCTTTCTGAGGAGAGGAGCTGGAGGCAGACGCGGTGGCTCCTGGACGCGACCCCGGGCAGACCGAGGACAGGACAGAGGACACTGGACATCAGGGACCGTCTCACTCCTGGCTCATCCATGGGACACGTGCCACACGGACGTGAGAGGACATCCTGTGGGAGCGAGGGGCCTGAACTACCTCACCAGTTTCCTGAGTCTACGGCTGCTCTAAGAAATAACGCTTATTCTAAAAAGCCACGAAGGGTGAAGTTTTGGCAAATATCCACACAAACACACCCAGGAGAGAGCGGGCGGACCTTCACGTACACCGAGACTCGACGCATTTCCTTACGACGCTGGTGAGTTTCCAGTTCTTAGGCAGCGAATGTGAGTTCAGTTTGGGAACTGCGTCACTCCACTGTGAGAATGCGGAGGGAGGGAGCACGCGTGTGACGAAGCTGACGGGGAGGCCTGGCCGTGGGGCTGGGGTGCGGTGTGGCAGCGAGGGAACCATGCCCCCCGCCCCCCGTTCTCACTAGGCGCTGAGAAGTGATGGGGGGAGGGGCGTGGGACGCGCCTACACCACGCGGACTGGAAGGCCGTGTTCACGTAGGACACCTGACTCGATGCCCTCGATTAGCCGTGCTCTTGGGCGAGTCCGTCCTCAGTTTTCTTACCTGTAACATCGGGGGGGGACGGTCACCACGGGTCCTGAGTCAGGCTCAGCTGAGCACTCACGGCCGTCCTTCGAGGATGTCATTCCCACCCCGTTTTCAGATCAGGAAAACCAAGGCCACAGAGAACCCCGGGCCGTCTGAGCTGGCTGTGCACCCGTGTGTCCCCAAAGCCTGTTCTCACCCAACCAAGGGTCAGGCCACCCTGACCCCCAGCCCCACTCTCTGCCTTAGGAGTGTTTGTTGCCCATCAAATCTCAAAGCTGTCACAGGTCATTCTGAACATGAGGCGTCTGTTCGCCTGGCCTGTGGGGCGCCCCGAGCTGGGGAGGGCAGCGTCCTGGCTGCAGACCAGCCCCTCCGGCCTCCAGCGCCCCCTCCCGGCCCCAGGACACCTGCTCCTTTTCTCTGTCCTGACTCGGGGGACAGGCTCGGCGCTGGTGAATGAAGTGGTGGGTCTCCCCCTCTTCCAGGCGTCACCCAGAGGGAGCCTCGCTATTCACTGCTCTGTCCTGTGCAGAGCCTCTCTCCGCTGAGACCGCGGGAGCAGGCCGCCTGGGGGGCCACCTGGACCAGATCCCCTGGAACTCGATGGGCACGGAGGAGACCGGGGAGGCGGCTGGCAGGGTCTGCGCTCAGCCAGGTGCCAGGTGCTGTGACGTGTGCGAGCGGGAGGGCAGGTGCTCGGCGGGGCCGGAGGCTGTGAATTCAGGGGGCAGGTGGCCACGGGGTCGGGGTCTCTGACGAGGCCACTGCAGTGAGGACAGCCTCTGTTTTCCTGTTAGACGGACGGCTGCCCAACTGAGCGCCAGCCAGGCTCTGCGTAACACCCAGGGCCCCTCCCCTCTCGTCCCTGGGCCCCAAACCCAGTCCCCCGCCCCGTGCTTGCTACAGCCTCTCTCCTCAGGTGGCCCCTCAGCGCCAGCTCCTCTGGACCGTCCACTGCCCAGCACACAGACCCTGCGCGTCCCTGCTGGGGACCCCGCGTCTACTGGGGACCTGCCACCCCCAGAGCCTTGTGAGAGCAGGAGCCGAATCCTGCCCAGGATGGAGTCCCGGTGCCCAGCAAGTGCCGAGCCCAGAGCGGGCGCTCAATGCAGCTGGCTGCCCAGCGCTGGGTGAGAACGGAGCGGGCCTCCCGCTGGGGCCGGAACAGTCTTCCCAGCCCAGGCCCCGCACAGGCCGCCATGCCCAGGCCCCGCACAATCACCTCCCCAGGGCTGTGCCCGATGCCTCTCGTCACCTCCCCTCTCGTCACCCGCAGGCACTGGGTGCTGACATGAAGGCGTGGGGTCCGGAGAAAAAGACCTGGTTCCTGGACAGACGTTCCGAGGGGCACCCTGTGGGAGGAACACTGTGTGCTCCCCGGGGACATTCCCTCCAGCGCCTCCACGGGACAGCCGCCCGGGAGCAGGGACCCTCAGTGCCCGGTGAGGCCGACACGAGGTTCCCCCTCCTGGCCGGCCGGCCCTCTGCGCTCCCCCTGCTCACGCGGTACCAGAGGTCCCCCACCCCCCGCCCCCCGCCCGCCGCAGGACTCTGCCATCACCGCACTGAACTCCCACAGAAGGAGCCAGCTGCCCGTCACAGCCCACAGACGGAGGACCTGAAGGCAAAGGGGCACAACTTGGCTGAAGTCCTAGGGATGGAGGGCCTTCACCGCGGCCCCGGAGGGCAAAGCACTGCTGACACTCAGGAGTGTCTGGGGCCCCGGAGTGGGCACCCGGCCGCCCAGCAGATGGACTTCAACCTGCGTCAGAGACGCTGTGCCGAGACCAGGGCTGAGCTGCGGCTCGGTGGTGCAGGCTGGAGAGCCGAGCGGGTGCCATGGGCCAGTGAAGAGAACCTGGGCCGGCGTTGGGGCCGAGTCAGCCTGGCTGGGCCTTCGAGACGCCCCCCACCTCTGATCTCAGAGCCCCGGTGGCTTTGGGCACCCAGCACCCTAGCCCTGGACAGAACCGAACAGAACCGCGGTGCCCCGGTTACCCCCTGCTCCTGGCAGATCTGCGTCAGCCTCTCCAGCTGCTCGTCCTGCACGACCTTGGCCTTCTCGTACTGCTGGATGACCAGCTCCAGCTCCACCTTCACGGGCAGGACGTACGCTGCGGGACAGAGACGGCCGTGAGGACCTGGGAGCGGGAGGGGACGAGCCCACGTCCCGCCAGCAGCAGGCCGGGCGAGGCGCGTTCCCTGAGGGCCCAACAGCCACCGGAGAGAGTGGGGGGCGGCCGCCTGGGGGGCTGAGAGCTGTCCTCCGAGTGATGCACCTCCTGGGCTAAGGGCTCCACAACCTCCGCCCTGCCCGCCCCTCCTGGGCAGGAGGTGAGCCAGCCGTGTGCGTGCCCTGTGCCCAGCCGTGTGCGTGCTGCGTGCCCAGACTGTGTGCATGCCATGTGCCTAGCCCGTGTGCGTGCCGTGTGCCCAGCCTGTGTGCATGCCATGTGCCTAGCCCGTGTGCGTGCCGTGTGCCCAGCCCGTGTGCGTGCCGTGTGCCCAGCCCGTGTGCGTGCCGTGTGCCCAGCCCGGAACCCACCTCGCTCAGGGGCCAGGTTCCTGCCCTCCCACCCAGCCCCCTCCTCTGGGGGCACACGCTGCTCTGTCACCATCATCTGGAAACAGGAGCCACCAGGTCAGGACCCAGCACCGGGGGGAGGTGCTCAGAGCGAGGGCAGCCCGGCCGGGCAGGGAGACGGCAGAGGAGGGCCGGGAGCGGGGCCCAGAGACCTCCGACCTCTGACCCCAGGTGTCTGCATGGGATAGCCGCGCAGCATGTGAGCGGTTCCTGAACTGACCCTGAGGGAGCAGCGACAGGCTTGGCTCTCCCGCGATTCCCCACCCACCATCCTGAGCTGGCTGGGCCACCCCCGCCCCGCAGAGCCCTCCGCACTCACCATCGATGACCCTCCTCACCCCCCCACCCCGACCATCGATGACCCTCTTCACCCCCCCCACAGAGCCCTCCGCACTCACCATAATGACCTCCTCACCCCCCCAACCATCGATGACCCTCCTCACCCCCCTCCACACTCACCATAATGACCTCCTCACCCCCCCCGCAGAGCCCACCACACTCACCATCAATGACCCTCCTCACCCCCCCGCAGAGCCCTCCACACTCACCATCGATGACCCTCCTCACCCCCCCGACCATCGATGACCCTCCTCACCCCACCGCAGAGCCCTCCACACTCACCATCGATGACCCTCCTCACCCCCCGACCATCGATGACCCTCCTCACCCCCCCGCAGAGCCCTCCACACTCACCATCGATGACCCTCCTCACCCCCCCGACCATCGATGACCCTCCTCACCCCACCGCAGAGCCCTCCACACTCACCATCGATGACCCTCCTCACCCCCCCGACCATCGATGACCCTCCTCACCCCCCCCCGCAGAGCCCTCCACACTCACCATCGATGACCCTCCTCACCCCCCCCCCCGACCATCGATGACCCTCCTCACCCCCCTGACCATCGATGACCCTCCTCACCCCCCTGACCATCAATGACCCTCCTCACCCCCCCCGCAGAGCCCTCCGCACTCACCATCGATGACCCTCTTCACCCGCCAGATGCGGAGCAGGATGATGAGGCTGATGGCATCCCAGGGGCTCCGGGGCCCGTTGGCCACAGTGGACGCCACCATCGGGGCCAAGGACAGGATGATCACTGCCCCGTCGAACACCTGGGGGGAGCGACCCCAGTGCTGGGCGTCCTCACACCCCCAGAGCCAGGCCAGGCCGCCCTGCACCCGCCCCTCATGTCCCCAGCGAAAGGCCCTGCCCGGCAGTCTCCCCACCCCAGGTGCTCCTGAGCCGCTCTGTCCAGCTGGTCCTCCCTCCAGAGGGGTGGGCTGCCCGAGCATCCCCAGCCCTTCTGGGGGCTGCAGGCCCACGGCCCCCCTCCCCCCGGCAGCTGTTCTCGGTGAGGCAGGGCCAGGACAGGAGGGTCCCAGCCTGTGACTCAGCCCTGCAGCTCCGGCCTCGTGAGATCTCTACGCCCCCCCGCCCCCCTCTGCTCAGCGAGAGAAGCTAAACATGGGTGGGAGGCAGGACAGGGTGGCCACGCCGTGGGACAGCCAGGCCTCCCGCCTCCGGACCCAGCACATCCCAGTGTCTGCCCGGGCGGGGCGGCCGGCCCGGAGCCGTTCGGCTCAGCTCCCCGCCTCAGGGCCTCAGACGGCACCCAGGGTTTTCACACACATGTCAGAAGGATGGGGAACAAGGGAGCGTTTGCAGGACTTGTGGGGCCTGTTCCGACCCCCCTTTCCTGGGAACTCTCCCACGTTCCCTCCCGCCCACCTCGCGGGTCCCGTCTGTCCCAGGAGGACCAGGTGGCCGCTGCGGGGACTCTGGTCTCACCTCGATCTTGTTCTCGATGTAATCCCAGATCCCGAGCACCACGATGCGGAGAACAGTCTGAGGAGGAGACACAGGAGCTTGGGGTCGGCCCTGCCCCCACAGAGGAGTGCCGGGCCTCGAGTCCTCGTCCACCACCCTCAGTGCCCCCTCCACCCGACCGAGTGCCCGTGAGGGTGCAGCCCCTCGCTCATGTCCTCAGGCCCCAGGCCCCACGAGCCCCTCTCCGGGGGCAGCCCCGGCACGTCATGCCACCTGCACAGGGACAGACACAGTGCAAGCTCTCCCCTCTGCCCGACCAGGGGCGGGGGGGGGGGGGGGCAGCCTTCCCATGACGCCCTCCCCGGCCCCTTCCCTTCGTGCCGTCACTGCAGCTCCTGCGGGAGACGCAGCGCCCAGCCCGCTCCCGTCAGCAGTGGCACCGACCACGTTCTGTGCACAAGTCCGGGCTGTGCCCACCGGGCTCAGGGCTCAGGCTTGTCCTCCCGTTCCTCCCCGCAAACATGAGGCTGTGGGGGCACAGCTGTGGTGCTGGGGCGTCTCCCATGGGGGCTGGGCAGCGGGGAGTGTGCTGGGTCCCCCCAGTGCCAGCTGCTCAGCACCCCGTGCCCCCAGCGGTCCTTCCCGGAAAGGCAGAGGCCCGCCGGTTCGGGCTGTTGGCTTTCTGGGGCAGCAGCTCGGCCTCCGCTCCCCGCCACGGCCTGGGGAAGGGCCTCTGTTCCTCTGGCCTCGGCTCCATGGCACCCCTGTGAGGACCCGGCTCAGTGCCTCCCTCAGCACCCCTGGGAATCCTGGGAACATCACCCCCAACCCCAGCACCTACCTGGCCCTTCTCACCAAAGGGGCCCAGTGCCTGTGAGCAGGACACACACCCGGGGAGCACGTGGGTCCCCACTCAGCAGCCCCTCTGCTCATGCAGGAAAGGGTGCGGGGGGGTGGGGCTCCCTGTTACTCTGTTGTCCTGTGACCCCCTTACTGCTGCACCCCGCCCTGTCCTCTCCCAGGTCCAGGTCAGGGGTGCCACCCTTCTCCCAGCCCCCCCTTCTCCCCACTCTGCCCTGGAAGCCGGGCCTTGCCCCGCTGGGTATGGGGGAGTGGGAGGGGCTTGTCTGGGTCAGGGGGCCCACCGAGGCAGGGCGGAGGGAAGGCAATAAATCGGGCAAAGCCAGTGAAACCACAGCAGCGGGGCCGCGGCGAGAACCTCAGCAACTGAGGAAGCGTTTCTGTTGGCAGCACAGACACAGCTCCTTCTCCAAGGCTGCCTCAGGCGACCATCTGGCCACCACCCAGGAGCTGGTGGGCGGGCACGGGGGGTGCGGGGGGGGGGGGGGGGGGGGCCGGGGAGGGCCGGGCGCTCAGGGGCAGCAGCTGGGAGCCGCACCTCCCGGACAGTGACCTGAGAGCTGCTGGGACCCCGGGATCTGACCCCCAAGTCTGACCCTCAGCCCTGGGGTCACCTGTCGATTCCACGGGCTGCAGGAGAGCGACCTGCGATTCACTGATGCTGCCCACATGTCCCCACCCACACCCAGGATTCTGCACGCCAGAGAGAGACAGGGACAGAGAGAGACGGGGAGAGACAGGGAGAGACAGAGAGAGACAGGGAGGGAGAGACAGGGAGGGAGAGACAGGGAGAGAGAGAGAGAGACAGGGAGAGAGAGACAGAGAGAGAGAGAGAGAGACAGGGAGAGAGAGAGACGGGGAGAGACAGGGAGAGACAGAGAGAGACAGGGAGGGAGAGACAGGGAGACACAGGGAGACAGGGAGAGACAGGGAGTGACAGGGACAGACAGGGAGTGACAGGGACAGACAGGGAGAGAGAGACAGGGACATATAGGGACAGACAGGGAGAGACAAAGGTGAGCAGACTTGCTGGCACTGGATCCCATGTGTAACGCCCAGGCTGCAGACCGCCATGCCCACAGCAGGAAGGCCAGCCTTCCCACTCTCCTGGGGACCCTGCCTGCGGCCCCTCCTGACACGCAGGCCAGGGTGACAGCCCGGGAACTGCCCGAGGGTCACTCGCCCGCTGGGTGCACAGGCAGGAGGGCTGGGTCCTGGCACCCACTCATCAGTGCGCTGGGCTCCCCGCTCCCAGGAGCCCCCTCCCCCGGACGGAGCGGAGCCAGGGCCTACCTCGGAGAAGAACGCGGAGAGGATGAGCAGGCTGATCCAGTGAATGACCCCGGCGAACTGGAAGGCGCTGGGAACTGCAACACAAGGATGGGCCGAGGTCAGCAGCAAGGACGTGGCAAACTGGGAGCAGGAGGTCTGGATGGAGCCAGGCCGAGCCCCCCGGGGGTGTCTGAGAGAGGGGGTGGGAGGGGCGGGCCGCCAGGCCATGCTTTCCTCTACAGCCCCCCGCCTCCCCAGGCTGCCTCCGGGGACTCCAGCTCAGCCCTGCAGTCTCAAGGGGCTCAGGGAAACCGGGGCTTTCGGACCCGGGGCGGCCTGTCAGTCCGGACAAGCTGTGGGAACACCTCACCGTCAGCCCAGAGCGCCACACGGAGTGGGGACTGAGGCCGCTCACTCGGACCTTTCACTCTGACAAGTGGAGGTGACGTCGGCCGGGCTGTTCCAGGGAACAGGCCAGAAGGACGGGAAGAGGGCGTCGGGGGCCGGGGGAGGCCAGCCCCCCAAAAGTGGCAGGGCACGTGGCTGGGTCTGCCACGCTGCCCGGTGGCTCCTTCCCGTAGCCTCAGAGCCAGCGAGGAACAGCCAGCCCCACCCCTGCCACGGCACCAGCTCCAGAGGCCTTTAAATACAGGAGCCAGGTCAGCTCCGACCTGCAGGGCACGGCTACCAGGGGGCGGCCCCGAAGCAGGGCCCGGGGGCTCTGACGGAGACTGGGGGTGCAGGATGCTCCCCGGAGGACAGGGCCAGGGGGCTCCGACGGAGACTGGGGGTGCAGGTGCTCCTAGGAGGACAGGGCCAGCGGGCTCCGACGGAGACTGGGGGTGCAGGTGCTCCTAGGAGGACAGGGCCAGCGGGCTCCGACGGAGACTGGGGGTGCAGGGTGCTCCCCGGAGGACAGGGCCAGGGGGCTCCGACAGACTGGGGGTGCAGGTGCTCCCTGGAGGACAGGGCCAGGACAGATGCTGTCAGCACATCCTGGGCAGGGGCCTAAGGGGCACAGGAGCCGCTGGGAACATGTGCTGCTCCCCCTCTGGGCCAAGCTGGGCCGGCACCCAGCTCAGAGCGCCCTGGGCTGCAGGACGATGCCAGGGTCACCGCAGGGGCAGGTGGACCCACAGCCTCCCCGAGCTCTGAGGCTGGGGGACCCCAGGGGTGGCAGACACCAGAGCTCTGAGGATGGGGGACCCCGGGGGTGGCAGACACCACAGCTCTGAGGATGGGGGACCCCGGGGGTGGCAGACACCACAGCTCTGAGGATGGGGGACCCCGGGGGTGGCAGACACCACAGCTCTGAGGCTGGGGGACCCCGGGGGTGGCAGACACCAGAGTTCTGAGGCTGGGGGACCCCGGGGGTGGCAGACACCACAGCTCTGAGGCTGGGGGACCCCGGGGGTGGCAGACACCAGAGCTCTGAGGCTGTGGGACCCCGAGGGTGGCAGACACCAGAGCTCTGAGGCTGGGGGACCCCGGGGGTGGCAGACACAGGTCTGGAGTGGGGAGGGCTGCGATCCTAGGCTCCAGGTGGGGGACTCGGGGTCCCCTGGCGTTGGGCCCACATGACCCTTAAAAACGAGCCAGGAGACGCCGGAGGCTCCCACCTCGGCCCCGTGAGCAGCAGGGGGCTCTGAGGGCCTCCGATGACTCCGGAAACATAAACTCCCCCATCATTTCTCCGAGGAATTCGGGCCTTTTCACGGCTGCGTCAGAAGAGCGGGAGGCCTCTGGTGTGTTTCATGGAAGGGAGACGCCTTTGTGGGCTGCTTTGGACCTCCCCCCAGTCCCTCTCCCGGAGATTCCTTTCTAAGCCCCATTCCAGCGTCGGCCAGGCCCAGCCTCCTCGGTGCCTGGCAGCCCACCCCAGGGAGAGGCTCGCTGGGGGCTGGGGCTGGGGCAGACCTCGTAAAACAGACGGGCGGGCGCGGGAGGGAGAGCCCTCCACGTGGTTAAGCAGACAGGCCGCGTGCACAGTGTGCGGGCCACCGTGGGCCTGAAGATTCTCTGACTGGAACCCAGGGAGCTGACGGGACCCCCTGTCGGTGGCTGGTGGGCCTGGGAAGGGCCTGGAGGCGTCGAGAAACAGGTCCTGGGCCGGCTCTGGGGTGGGGTCTGCAGTCCTGGGTGTGGCCAAGGCAGGAAAGGAAACCCAGGGTGGGGGTGGGAGGGGAGTGGGGTGGGAATAATCTCCTCTCTTCTGTCTCTGGCCTTGAACGACCCACCTTCTGAACTGGGGACCTGTGAGCACCGGGAGTCTACAGAGCCACCCCCTCAGGCAGAGCCGAGTCTCACCCCTCCCCAGGGCACCCACTGGGGGTCCCCCCGCCCCCCGCAGCCCTACAGTGGGGATGTCCAGCAGACACGCCGTGGGCCTCCAGCACCCGGAACCCGGACCAATGGCCGGGAGGGCGGGGGGGGGGGGCGGGGGAGGCCAGCCGGCCCTGCCGTAACCTGATTTCTCCGGATCTTCAATCCTGTCTGCACAGTGGGAGGCCGTCAGGCCTGCCCCTCTCGGGGGGGGCTGCCCGAGGTCCGAGGACAGAAAAGCACTCCCATGGGCAACAACACCAGAGCCGCACCCCGGTGGCGGCTGCTGCCGGTGACAAAGGGAACTCTCCTTAAGCTACAAAAACTCCAGCCCAGACAATGCCAAATGGGAGTAAAAGAAGTGCATGCAGGGGTCCCCAACATGTCTGACCTCAGTTTCGGGTGGTGGGATGCTGGGAGGACACGGGAGCGGCCACGCAGGGTGAGGGGACACCGATGCTGGGGTGACAGAGGCTGCCCGGTGTCCTCGTGGGGGACCCCTGGTGGGTGCACAGTGAATATCGACATCAACGTATTTGCACAGGTCCCCCTCCGGCTACTCACACTGGAGGAGCTTTATATCTATTAGCAGCTCCAGGGTCAGGAGAATCACCACCAATATTACACAGGCTACCAGGACACTGTTGAGACTGGCACTGAGCAAAAATACCTGCCACACGGCTGCTCTCTTCCCGCAGCACGGCCTCAGCCAGGTGGACCTGCGGGGACAAGAGCGGGGAGGAGGCGCTGAGAGGGGGGCCCCAAAGGCCCTGCTCTCAACCCCCCACGTCCCTCTTCCACCATCTTATGCAGGAGGCTGCGGAGTCGAATTACGAAGAGGGTCTCTTTGGGCATCTGACCCACTCCAGTTAGAAACTCAAGATGCGGGGCACGGGGGTGCTGTGCGGGAGACTGGAAGGCTGAGGTTGGTGAGGCGCCAGAGGGAGTCAGGGAGTCCTGCCTTCAGCTCCCCGTCGTACGCTCCTTCGCCCCAGTCACGGGCCCAATGAGGCTGTAGCTGGTCTAGAAGCATCTTGAGCCGACAGAGCTGAGGAGGATGGCGACGGCGATAAAATATCTCACGGCCCACACACTGGGCCACCCCCTCCTTCCTGTCCAGAGGGGGCGGACAGCCGTGCCCAGCCCCCTCCTTCCTGTCCAAAGGGGAGCAGACAGCCGTGCCCAGCCCCCCAGATCCCAGGGTTCCCCCCTCACAGGCCGCCCAGCGAAGCCTGTGGAGCCCCAGCTGGGGCCCGAAGCTCACGGCTCAGGAACCCGGCAGGAAAGGGCTCAGCCGCGGCTTTCCGGATGTTTTCGAAACCTCTGGAGTGGAAGGCGCGGTCCTGGGCTCTGGGGGAACGCCAAGCCTGGGGTTCAATTCCCCCGCTCGGGACACGGGTCCCAGGAAGGCGGCACTAACCTGGGGACACGGGGAGCGGCCACCAGGGGACGGGCCAGGCGTGTCTGTCCGGGCGGCAGGAAGGACGAGGCATGAAGCCCCCACCTCCAGCTCAGAGGGGCAGCCCTGCCACCTGGCAGAGGCCCCGAGAAGCCAGGTGCCCCCCCCAGGTGCTGTCAGCTGCGCTGCTTCTGTGCACGGAAGACCCCTGAACGTTAAGAAGGTGGCTTTGCTCAGCTGATCCATCCTCACCCACTCCCCCTCCCTCCCCTCCCACAAGCGCCATTCCTGCGCCTTCCCCGGCCCTATCTTCACCCTTCACACCTCTCCAACCGTCCCCAGCTCACACGGCCCTCCCTCGGCTTCCTGTCAACTCCTCCCACTGCCACAGGCACAGCAGGTCTCAAAGGAGACCCAGCTCCAACTCCACACCCGCTAACCCTGGCCGATGCCTAACCCTGGCCGATGCCGTTCACTGCCCCCGAAGTGTGAGCCACACCCTTTCCGGTCACAGCTGTGACGGTCGCTCCGGATGGCATCGCGCTGAGCAGCCAGGCTGAGTCCGGTGCCGGGGGCTTTCTCGGCTGCAGCCACTTGGGGAGCAGGACCGGGGACGCCGAGGCTCCGGCACAGAGCCGAGCGGAAGGAGCAGTCTGGCTGTCCGGGTGTCTGGAGATTCCAAACTGCTAATAAAACGTCCTCTGAGACTCAAGAGAGTCCGACATTCCGGGGAGACGGTGTTTTAGCAGAAAAACAGGATGTGTCTAGCTTCAAAATGTCCAAGTGGTTAAAGAACGACTTGAGGAGCTTCGTGGGCCCAAAGGGAAATCGGCACAGACTCTGCGATTTTTTCTTCATCCGCATACGGGACCTGTTTTGTTTTTTCTTAATATATTTTTTATTGATTTCAGAGAGGAAGGAAGAGGGAGGGAGAGATAGAAACATCAATGATGAGAGAGAACCATTGATCGGCTGCGTCCTGCACGCCCCCCACGGGGATTGAGCCCGCAACCCGGGCATGTGCCCTTGACTGGAATCGAACCCAGGACCCTTCAGTCCGCAGGCCGACGCTCTATCCACCAAGCCACACCGGCCAGGGTGGGACCTGTTTTTTAATTTTGGCTTTTTCCTTTTCAGAGAGAGAGAGGAGAAGGAGAAACATCAACGTGAGACACAAACGTGCACTGGTGTTCGGGACGATGCTCCAACCGAGCCACCGGCCAGGCTGACTTCAATTCTCTTATTGTTGTTGTTGATTTCTGAGAGGAAGGGAGAGGCAGAGAGGTGGAAGCATCCGTGATGAGAGAGGATGGGTCCCGCACGCCCCCCACTGGGGATGGAGCGCATACCTGGGCCTGTGCTGACTTCCGCTCCTGAAGATACTGTCCTCCCACCTCCTCAGCATCAGCCCAGCCCACCCGGCGCCCGGTGCTTGGGTGGTGCTGCCCGTGCGGCCACCAGAGGGCAGGCGTGTCCCAGCCTCCAGCTCCTGGAGCAGGAGGGCAGCGTCCGCGGCCAGTGGGGCTGCCAAGGCCGGAACCCCGGAGCAGATGGCCGGCCCGCAGGGGGCCGTGTTCCATGTGCGGTCCCACCAGTCGCTCCGGAGGCCGCAGAGATCCTAGCTGGGCGGGCACCGGCCGTGCCCGCCTCTGCTCTATGTACTTGGAGTCCCGGTAAAAGCTGGAGAGAGCGGCTCTAGAACATTAAATGAACTCTGGCCGAAGTCTGATGGCTCCGCAGAGCCGCGCAATCCGGCCCCCACGCCGCAGAGCCGCGATCTGGCTGCGTGGCTGCCAGGCCAGCGAAGGGGAAGGCTGAGCCATGGGAGGGAGCAGTACTAGGGGGCTGTGGAGACCCTCAAGTCGTCCCAGCCAGTGCTCACAGGCGGTGCAGCCAGGGGGCACAGCAGAGCCCACGGCCCGGTAGGCAGCCAGGCAGGCAGCCCTGTCAGCCCTGCACTGAGAGGCTCACCCCTCACGTCCCCCAAGAAAGGAACGAGGGAGGGTCCAAGGAGTTGGAGCGGCCTGGCCGCAGGCATGGAATGAGGTCCAGAGCTCCGGCTGGCCTCCTGCCTGGCGCTGACCATGGCGGCACGGCCGGGCCAGAGGCTAGCACCCTTCTGGTGGCAAAGCTCTCCCACAGGGATGCCCACTACAGCCCTGCACCCGCCCCCAAAACGCACACCATCACAGCACCGTGCCTCACGGACGGGGCAGCTGAGCACGCCTGGAGCCCAGGGGCACACCGGGGACGGGAGCCCGGGCCCCCACGTCCCCAAGACGCTCCGCTCTGTGATGCTGCCGGGCCTGGACGGCACGGGCTCGGCGGCGTCTCACTGGGAGAGCTCCCCGAGGCCCCGCTGCAGTGCCTTGGCTGTATCTGTCCCCAGGGCTGAAGTGCTGCCGGGGGAGGCCCCGGCGCTGACTGGAACCCAGCGTCGGCCACCGCCCGGCTTCACGTCTGAGGACGTGACAGACGCCGTCAAGCCCTGAGGATGGCCCGGAGCTGCGCCGAGCACTTCACACACGTCACCTCATCCAGGCTCCGAAAAGGCGGTTCCTTCTTCAGCTGCCTCCTCTGTTGACAAACACCCGGGGGAACAGCTTGACTTCCCCATCTGTTCCCCACCTTCCCATCTGGGGGCAACTGGTGTCTCCAAACGCAGCCCCGGGGACTGGCCCTCTGAGCGCATCGCTTCCTAACCCCCGCCGGGAGCAGCATCCCCACCCGTGCTGGGCTGCTGTTCTGAAATATTAAAAATAACGTGTGAACCCCAGCACGATGCTTACTGAGCAGCTTCCACATCCGCCCACGGCGGGATGTGGGTGCAGGGGCCTCAGGAAAGGGGCTCACTGTCCACATGTGGGAAGGGCCGACCTTCATTCCGTCCGCCTTCGGGTCAGGTGCTACCACACGCCCGCCACCCCGCTGTGTGGGTGCTGAGCGCCCAGGGTGGCGGCCATCCCGCACGGAGCCTGCGGCCTTGCGAGTGGGTCTGACTGTGCCCTGGGCTCCGGGTCCCAGCCCGCTCGGGAAACGCACAGGAATAAGAGGAGAGCAGGAGCGGGAACGAGCGCACACGTGCAGGACTTCCCCACACAGCAAGTATCCGCCTGGAAGAACCCCGGGCCCGCGCTGCGTGTCTGCACGGGGTGGGCTGCTTCCTCGCCCTCCGGGAGAACCGTGACCACAGCCACGTCCTGTCCAGCACCCTCTCTCCGTGCCCACTGCCAGGAGGAAGGCCACAGCACACACAGGCCCAGGCGTCTGGCACACGTGCCTACCAGGAACTCACAGGTGGGGTGAGGGGCCTCCCAGCCCTCCGGGGGGCCTGGAGAAACGGGAGTTCCATACAGCGTCAGCCCTGCACCCGGGGGAGGAGGGGGGGGTCACGGAGTCTGACATTCGCTTGTCCCAGAATCCAGGTTTCTTGCATCCTCAGAAATGACGAGCTCAGGCCAGGAGGTAGGAGCTGCCTCCCCACTCGGGGAGGGCGCCCCAAAACCCCTTCTCGGGGCACAACGGCCGACACGCCCCGCGGGGGCGTCCAGGGCACTGCCCACACATCGCTGAAGAGCCTGACTTGGGAGGGAACCGAGTCCTCAGTGTTGGGAACTGACCCCCCCCCGCCCCGAGGCTCCCTGTGCCTGGAGGGCTGCCTGGAGGAGGCGGTTTCCTAACAGGGTGGGTGGGTGGGGAGGGAGCCGGGGGCTAGTTTTCAGGATTCTCTGTCCAGCTCTCTGTTCTCAACTGTAGTTTGGCAAATCCGGGGTTGGCCACGCTCCCCCTTCCTGTTTAGCCAAAGTCCAGATCCAAGGAGCCTCCAAAGATGACTGGGGACTCCAGAACCCGTAAATTCAGCTCACTTTCCTTAAGTTTAAATTGCTCTCCCTCCGCTGCCACCCCGTGGTGGCCCGGGTGTACCCCGTCCCTGGGAGAAGGTGGGGATGTGGGGCTTATTCTGCTGAAAAGCCACGCATCTGTGAATTCACTCCTTAATCAGTGGAAAGGCCGGGCAGTTCCTGGACTCCGAGAAAGAGGCTAACCTGTGCTGGCCGGAAAGAGACTGTGATCTGCACAGAGCCGCTATCCCTCTGAGGCGTCAGGACCCCGGGAAGGCCGCGTCCCCGTACGGGGGAGGCCCCGGGGCGGCCCAGAGCCAGGGCACCAGGAGCCTGAGGAAGGGCTGTGCCGATTACAGGTGGGTCTCTGTGGCCTCGAGAGAATGGACTAATAAAGCTCACTTCTAACTTTTTTCTCCTTTGGGGGGAAAAATGACGCAGAGTTCACAAGGCAGGAACGTCCAGACTTAACACTTGCAAAAGGTCCTGGCAGGGACGAACCTGCCTTTTAACCCTGAACCACAAAAGGCGTCTCCTGCTCCTAAGAAGATGCTACACTGTCCTGAGTCCTCAGGGTGACTGTGGAGGGTGTGGCGTTAGCTCAGGCGGAGGCCAGGACCAAGGCCTGGAGCTCTGGCCCAGAGCCGGGCCCTCCGGGGCGTGTCCTGGACCCCGCACAGGTCTGGGGCCAGCCCCCCATTTCCCCAAAGGGCCTGGCTTCCCTTCTCTTCTAATCGCCATCGTCACATGGCCTCCCCCACCCACTCATTCATGCAGTCCCTCCTTCCTTCACAAACACGCCGTCCCGGGCTCGCAGGAGCTGACCCCTGCCCTGGGGAGCCCCCAGGCCAGTGCTGGGACAGACCCCAGGACAGACGCTTTCTGAGCCGTGTCCCAGCGCCAACGTCCTCAGGTTCTGAAACTTTGGAACACTGGAGAGAAGTGAATGGTGGGGCGCCGGGCCCCCGAAGGCCCTCGTTTCCTGCAGGAGACCCAGCAGGAAGCGTGTCTGACCAGACTTGCACTGAAGCTTCTCAGAGACTGAGCAGAACGGCACGCTCTGTGTTCTGCACCAGGAAGGACAGGTGGGAATGTGGGGACACCCCGGGAGGTGCAGCCGGAGCCAAGAGACCTCTCCCACCCCGCGCAGCGTGCTTCCGCTTCGCTCCCTCCCCTGGCTTCCGTCCTGCGCCTGCTCTTCCTGCCTCCCTCCGGGAAGCCCTCTGGCTGCCAAGGAGCCCGCAGAGCCCGCAGCAACACAAACCCCTTCACCACGGACCCCACTGCGGTGGCGGCCGTGAGCCGAGAAGGAGCGATGAGCAGGCACAGTCGCCAGGTGAGAGTCCAGATGCCTCGCCACGGACAAGCAGGTGCAGGGGCTCTGCCTCCGGTGGCCTTCCTCCCCTCGCATGGCCTGGCCCGAGAGGCAACGTCTACGCCTCACGCTGTATTCCAGCTCCCGGCCCGGACAGACAAGCACAAGGCCAGCCACCGCTCAGGTCAGGGCCTGCTGTTCTGATAATGGCCCCTGCCCTGGTGCCCGCCCATCAGTGGAGACCACCACCCTGAGGACACACCTGGAAACTGTTGCATGTCCCACTGAGGTCTTTCCCTGGGACCCCCACCATCCCCACCGGAGGACCCAGCCTCTCCCACCTGCCCATGCCTTTCCCCTCCCCCCCGCCCCAGGCACTGACCCTTAGCTCCCTCACTCCCCAGCCCCCAGGCCGTCCTTACCGCTAGAACTTGTTTCCTAAGCCCATTTCTCCTAGCAATGACCCCTAGAATTGGGAGATCTGACGAATAAATGTTCTCGTGCAGCGTGGGGCCTGGCTCTGAATGTTTTCTGAGCCAGAACCCAGCACCAAGGTGGCTGAACCCAGGTTTGGTCTGACCCCACCGGTGAGGCCAGACACCAGGTGCTGTTCCCGCTGCTGCAGCACTGCCTCCGCCAGGAGCAGCTTTCCTGGCACACCTGGGCGCTCGAGTCAAGCCAAGAGCCTCTGCCATGGCCCCTCACTGTATTCCCCCCCGATGGGAGAACCTCTGCAGAGCCCCGTTCAGAAGCAAATGCAATGGCGGTGAGGCTGAGCCTCCGCCTCCTCCCGGCCCGCTGGTTGTGGCTCCCCCACACCTCCCCCCCCCCCCCCCATCTCCCCACATCCCCCCCCCACACACACACACACCCCGGAGGGGACGCCCGCAGGCTGCAGCCGTGCACCTTGCCCAACCAGCATCCTTCAAGGCCTTCCCAGTTGGGAGATGCTTGCACCCTAGAGGCTTGAGGCTGTACTACCGCTCTTGACCAACAGAGGGCAGCACCCCCTCGCTCTCGCGCCTGCCTGCCTGGCCCTTTCCCGGTCCTGCTGAACCTGCACACAGCGCTCAGAGAAACTAAAGGTGCATGGTTTCACAACTGTTGGGCCATTTCTCTCCGAAAAACATTTTTTTTTTTTTTTTGGAAAACAAACAGAGGGGCTCCAAGCTGTAAAAACATAATTCTAACCAATACTTTTCACTAGCTCCCAAACAGCCCAGCAACCTTCATTTCTAGATTCAAAGCTGAGGTGGCTGGCCAGGGCAGTGCAGTCCAAGCCACTCCTCGGGGCTCTGTGACCTTGGGCGGGCCCTGCTCCCTGCGGTCCCGATCCCCAGTGTGCATCGCGGTCGGGTGGGGCCTTAGGGAGAAGGTCAGCCCTTAAACAGATGAGGTGACTCGGACGCAGTGTCTGGCACCGGCAGGTGTTTCTCCAGGGGAAAGGGCCTGTGTGGCCCCTCCCCACTCAGCACCTCGGCCCGTGTGCCTCCAGGGAGTTATGCCCCAGACAGCCCAGCACCTACCCTTCTCTTTGGTAATCCTCGTCCAGGTTTGACAGGAGCTGCGAGCCCGCCGTGGAGAGGTCGCCTGGGGCCAGGGGCAAGTCCCTATACGCAAAGTTCGCCAGCTGCCCCGCGGCAGTGCTCCTGGCGTCCTCGTCCCCGGGCTGGGAGATGATCTCCACCTCGGGAATTCCTCCTCCGGCGGCGGGCCTGCGGGACGACAGGCAGCCCCTCAGCGCAGGCCTCTCCCACCCGCAGGAGGGCCCTGCCCGGGAGCTCTGCCGCTCAGGTCTCGGTTTCCCCACCACTGAACGGACAGCAGCGCTCAGGGGCGTCACCAGGAGGTTCAGAGCCGAACCGCCTGCTTCTCTTCCTCGAATCGTCAGGTGAGTGAGGGAGGGCGGGTTCCATGGCACACCACGGGCGGGCGCTGCCCGAGTGCCGTTCACAGGTAGGTGCCCCGCCCGACCCCGGTCTGTGGGTCTGTCTCAGGCCGTGCTTGGCTCCATCAGGCACAGGCACCGGCACCCTCCTCACCGCGAGCCTTTTACAAAAGGACTCCAGGTCCTCAGGCGGCACAGCCCAGGCGCGAGGCCTCGCGTCTCAATAACCGAAACAACGGTGTGCGTGTTTATGGGGGATCCCAGCTCCTCCAGATGTTTTCAGAAAAGTGAGTTCTGGGTTGAAGCTGGTCTCAAGGAAACTACGGGTTGTGGACTAAACACACAGAGCTTTCTGACCAGTGGGGTGTTCCCGGGTGACTGAGGTTCTGAGACTAGTCATATTTGGCTCTGCTTGGCTGGTGTGGCTCAGGGGTTGAGCAGTGACCTAGGAACCAGGAGGTCCAGGTTCGATTCCCGGTCAGGGCACATGCCCAGGGTGGGGGCTCAATCCCTGGTGTGGGGCATGCAGGAGGCAGCCGATCCATGATTCCCTCTCATCATGGATGTTTCTCTCTCTTCCTCTGAAAGCAATAAAAATAAAAATAAATAAATGTCAGGTCATGCAGCTGGCCCCTGGAAGGAGCCACGGTTGCCCCCGCAGCTGACGGAGTGCCCGCTCAGCGCCCAGGGCGCAGCTCCGTGCGACTTACTGTGGGTTGCTCATGTTGGGGCGCAGCCGGAGCCACGGGTTCCGTGGGGTCTAGCGGGGCTCGGCTGCCTGGAAGCCTGTGGTCGGCATTTCCCAGCGGGCCTTCTCCCAGGCCCCCACGCACCGCACCCTGAAACAGACCAGTGCAGAGGAGTTACACGCCGGCCATCTGCAAACGGAAGTTCCTCACCGTAAAGCTGGACTCCTAGGGTTATCTTCTGGGGACAACACGCAGGAGCTCCCGCTTGCTGCGAGATGAAGCAACGGGCGCGAGTGACAGCGGCTTCCTGTCTCACACAGAGGGCAGAAGAGCCAGGAGGATGGACCAGGCTCTCCGACGTCTAAGCCACGGCTCTCCCCACCACCCGTGCTCAGGAAACCCGGGTAATGTTATGTTTCAGCTGCAGGAATCGCAATGATAAGGCCTGTCTCAAAAACCTCGCGTTCCGGGGGAGAAACCAAGATGGCGACAAAGGTAAACACCTGAACGGCAGCCTCGCATAACAATTTCAAAACTACAACTAAAAGACAAAACGTCTATCACCCAGAACCATGGGAAAGCTGGCTGAGTGGAAGTTCTACAACTAGAAGGAAAGAGAACGGAGCACAGGGACTCGGAAACGCGGAAAGGCAGAAAAGGCAGACTGGCAGCCATCACTGTTTGCCACGCCCTAGCCTAGTGACGCCCTGAGACCCCAACCCGCACAATCTACAAACCCGCCCAGGCTCCACACAGCATCTTTTGCATATAAATGGCCTGCCCTATTGCAGCTTAACCAAATAAATTGCAGCTCTGATCAGACAGCTCCAAAACCACCAAACCCCAAGCAAAGAGGAGAAAACTGTAGTTCTTGCTGTAGCTCCTGCTGGGTGGCCTCAGACAGTAGCTGACCTGCACCCCATTGGAGATCCAGAAGCCAGTGTATCTAGTGATCAGTGTGAGACGACACCAGATTTCATCCACTCTCATAAGGGACACATTCAAGGGGCAGATTCAGTGAGCACCAAACCCCACTGGAACAAGTCCTGCCCCATAAGCGTGTCTCCAGCACAGCAATATTTCCGTTACAGACACAGTGGGTCCTCACAGCCAATTGGCCTGGAGGTCAATTCCTCCCAGTGACACCAACAACAATCAAGGCTTAACTACAACAAGGCTGTACACACAGTCCACAAAGGGGTGCACCAAGAGTGTCCACCTCAGGTAACTGGGAGGTTGACCCATTGGGCCTTATAGGACACCTAGCACACAAAGCCACCCCACCAACTCAGGGAAGCAGTGAAAATGAGGAGACAGGGAAACAGATCACAAACGAAAGAAATGGAGGAGAATAAATGAATGGACATAGAGTTCACAACCACGGTTATAAGGTTTTTCAAGAATTTCATGGAAAAGGCCGATAAATTTAATGAGACCCTCGAGGATATGAAAAAGGACCAACTAGAAATGAAACATACACTGACTGAAATAAAAAATATTATACAGAGACCCAACAGCAGACTAGAGGATCGCAAGAATCAAGTCAAAGATTTGGAATACAAAGAGGCAAAGGACACGCCTCCAGAGAAGCAAGAAGAGGAGAGAATTCAGAAAGTAGAAGATCGTGTAAGAAGCCTCTGGGACAACTTCAAGCATACCAACATCCGAATTATGGGGGTGCCAGAAGAAGAGAGAGAGCAAGACACTGAAAACCTATTTGAAGAAATAATGACCGAAAACTTCACCCACCTGGTGAAAGAAATAGACTTACAAGTCCAGGAAGCGCACAGAACCCCAAACAAAAGGAATCCAAAGAGGACCACACCAAGACACATCATAATTAAAATGCCAAGAGCAAAAGAGAAAGAGAGAATATTAAAAGCAGCAAGAGAAAAATAGTTAATTACCTACAAGGGAGCACCCATACGATTGTCAGCTGATTTCTCAACATAAACTATGCAGGCCAGACGGGAGTGGCAAGAAATATTCAAAGTGATGAATAGCAAGAACCTACAGCCAAGACTGCTCTACCCAGCAAAGCTATCATTCAGAATTGAAGGTCAGATGAAGAGCTTCCAGATAAGAAAAAGCTAAAGGAGTTCATCAACACCAAACCAGTATTATATGAAATCCTGAAAGGTATTCTTTAAGAAGAGGAAGAAGAAGAAAAAGGTAAAGATAAAAATTATGAACAACAAATACACATCTATCAACAAGTGAATCTAAAAGTCCAGTGAATTAAAAATCTGAGGAGCAGAATAAACTGGTGAACATAATAGAATCAGGGGCACAGAAAGGGAGTGGACTGACAAATCTCGGGGGAAAGGGGTGTCTGTGTGGGGGTGCGGGAAGAGACTGGACAAAAAGCGTACACCTATGGGTGAGGACAGTGGGGGGGGGAGGTAAGGGCAGAGGGAGGGGTGGGAACCGGGTGGAGGGGAGCTAAGGGAGGAAAAAAGGAGAAACAATTGTAATAACCTGAACAATAAAGATTTATTAATTTTTTTTAAAAAAAACACCTCGTGATCCCACCGTCTTCCTCCCGTTCGTTTCCATCGGGGGACTCTGCCTCTCTCTTCCCGGCCCCCCTCTCCTCCTCGGGGTCTCCGTGAGGGAGGGTCGGGGCCTGGCTCCGCGCTGGCCCTCACCTCTGTGCCCAGAGGTCAGCGTGCTGCCCTCAGACGGAGTGTCAGTGGGGTCACACCGCGGGGCTCAGTGTGTCTGGAGGCCTTAGCTCGGCACCCTGTCTGTGAGGTCCGCCCAGGCGTCTGCAGGGTCAGACTTCGCCCCCCACACCCGCCCCTCACACCCGCCCCGCTCCCTCCCCGCCCCTCACACCCGCCCCGCTCCCACACTCTGGTTCTGTCTCAGCTTCCCGGAAGCCCTTCCCTCGGCCACAGTCCCACGTCCTTCCTCATTTGCACAGCGAATGCCCGCTCGTGTTTCTGGAGGTGCTGGCTGAGGACTTCACACCTGCACCCGCACCCGGTGACCTGGCTGCTGGGCTCAGTGCCCTCCTCACACACGGGTGTGACCCGCCCACGCAGGGGAGACTCACAGTTCACTTCTCCCCCTGCCCGGCTCCTGCCCCCCTCCCACCACTCAGACCCGGTGGACCGCGCACAGAACGGCGTGTGAAAGCCCTCAGTCCCTCGCCAGAGCGCAGGGCAGAGCGGAAAGACGGTCAAGTCGTTACACCCCAGGCGTGGGGTTAGAGACCGAGTCCGGTTCTGAACGAGACGCTGACGCATCCGGCAGGATGCCAGAGGAGCTGCCCGATGGGGAGGGGGCCTGAGGTCTCCCTGAGGACACTGCCAGAGCGGGACTAGGGGGCGGGGAGGACCTGGCTGGACACAGGGGGAGGAGCCTGGGGCGCTGGGGTCAGAGCGAGGGCCCAGGTGAGGGCGAGGGCTGGGCCCCGGCCAGACCGGCTCCTGCGAAGGGTTCCATCACTATCTTGCTCGAGACGGAGGAGCAGAGCTGGTAGTGTCCTCTCTGCCCATCCTCTGTCACGGTGCCCAACGTGCCAACGTGCGCAGAAGACGTCTGCTGAACTCATGGGTCTCAGACGTGTCTGCAAAGTGTGCAGCTGAGGGAAGGGCTGAGGGAGGGGCTGCAGGGCTGAGGGGAGGGGCTGCAGGGATGAGGGAGGGGCTGCAGGGCTGAGGGGAGGGCTGCAGGGCTGAGGGAGGGGCTGCAGGGATGAGGGAGGGGCTGCAGGGCTGAGGGGAGGGCTGCAGGGCTGAGGGAGGGGCTGCAGGGCTGAGGGGAGGGCTGAGGGGAGGGGCTGCAGGGCTGAGGGGAGGGCTGAGGAAAGGGCTGCAGGGCTGAGGGGAGGGCTGAGGGGAGGGCTGCAGGGGCTGAGGGGAGGGCTGAGGGGAGGGGCTGCAGGGCTGAGGGAGGGGCTGCAGGGCTGAGGGGAGGGCTGCAGGGATGAGGAGGGGGGCTGCAGGGCTGAGGGGGGGGCTGGGGGCTGCAGGGCTGAGGGGGGGGCTGCAGGGCTGAGGGGAGGGCTGAGGGAAGGGCGGGGGGGGCTGAGGGGAGGGGGGCTGAGGGGAGGGCTGAGGGGAGGGGCTGCAGGGCTGAGGGGAGGGCTGAGGGAAGGGCTGCAGGGCTGAGGGGAGGGGCTGAGGGAGGGGCTGCAGGGCTGAGGGGAGGGGCTGAGGGGAGGGGCTGCAGGGCTGAGGGGAGGGCTGAGGGAAGGGCTGCAGGGCTGAGGGGAGGGTTGAGGGAGGGGCTGCAGGGCTGAGGGGAGGGCTGAGGGAAGGGCTGCAGGGCTGAGGGGAGGGCTGAGGCAGGGGCTGAGGGCTGAGGGGAGGGCTGAGGGGAGGGGCTGCAGGGCTGAGGGAGGGCTGAGGGAGGGGCTGCAGGGCTGAGGGAGGGCTGCAGGGCTGAGGGGGGGCTGCAGGCTTGAGGGAGGGGCTGCAGGGCTGAGGGAGGGGCTGCAGGGCTGAGGGGAGGGCTGCAGGGCTGAGGGGAGGGGCTGCAGGGCTGAGGGGAGGGCTGAGGGGGGGCTGCAGGGTTGAGGGGAGGGGCTGCAGGGCTGAGGGGGAGGGGCTGCAGGGCTGAGGGGAGGGCTGAGGGGGGGGCTGCAGGGCTGAGGGGAGGGGCTGCAGGGCTGAGGGGAGGGGCTGCAGGGCTGAGGGAGGGGCTGCAGGGCTGAGGGGGGGGGGCTGCAGGGCTGAGGGGAGGGCTGCAGGGCTGAGGGAGGGCTGAGGGGGGGCTGCAGGGCTGGGGGGGGCTGCAGGGCTGAGGGGGGGCTGCAGGGCTGAGGGGGGGCTGCAGGGCTGAGGGGGGGCTGCAGGGCTGAGGGAGGGCTGCAGGGCTGAGGGGGGGCTGCAGGGCTGAGGGGAGGGCTGCAGGGCTGAGGGGGGGCTGCAGGGCTGAGGGAGGGGCTGCAGGGCTGAGAGAGGGGCTGCAGGCCTGAGGGGGGGGCTGCAGGGCTGAGGGGAGGGCTGCAGGGCTGAGGGGGGGCTGCAGGGCTGGGGGAGAGGCTGCAGGGCTGAGGGGGGGCTGCAGGCCTGAGGGAGGCACACCTCGAGTTGGTTGAGGGAAAGGAGCCCACAGAGAAGAAGAGTGGACCGTGTGAGTGCGTTCTGACACGGGTGGGAGGGACAGAGTACAGTTACGGGCTCAGAAAAGGAAGAATACTTCCCCCTGAGGTGGAGGAAGAGCAGGAGCGTGAGGAACGCTCTAGAGAAAGCACACCACCTGCTGGGAGAGGCGTGATGGTGGTCCCGTGGTTTAGGGCCCATTTTCCCGAATCTACACGGTGCCATCGACCGCCCCGTGTTATCCACGCGCCGTGGATTCTGCCCACAGCGCAGCGAACCGGCCTGGCGCAGGAACTCTCCCTAAGTTTTTACAATAACTGCAAAGTGTATCGTTTTAGGCCCAATTTACGGAGATTTTACAATTCACAGAACAGGGCTCGGGAGGCGGCCTGGACCTGGGCCTGTCCATCTGACGCCACCGCGAGGCGCCCAGCAACGTGGCTCCGCTCTCCCGCCGACGCTCTGCCCCGCACAGCCCGGCACCCGGGAGCCGCGGGTCCGGTGAGGGAACGGGGACCAGAAGGGAGCTCGGGAACCCGGGAACGCTTGTCCTCCACGGAGAAGGGAGGACAGAAACCGGCAGGCGTGCGCCGCGGGTTACCCACCGACCACAGTGCAGTGGCTCCACGGTCAGGGCGCCGGGAGTGCTGGGACCTCCCGAGCTCGGTGCACCAAGGCCACGCCGGCGATGACGGGCTGACGGAGGGTGCTGGTGGGGCAGCCGGAAGAGAACGGAGAGAGGGCCCGGGGCCAGGGCCAGGTGGCCGCACCGCAGGGACAGAGGGCTGAGGCCAGGCCCGTCCGCAGGGCAGTGCTGAGGGGTGAGCTCAGCCAGAGGAGGCAGGCGATCCACGCGGGCGGGGTTGTGCCCGTCTGGAACGGCGCCTTCGGGACCGGACCAGGAGACACCACGCGATCCCTGCTGCCCGTGTCCCTGGACGGTAACCAGGTCCCCAGGCTTCTTACAGCGCTCGCCTCACACACCCGGGCCTGACTCACTCACTAGGGCTCTGCCCCCGAGCGCTTTCTCCATTTCAGGAGGCGCCGTGGCCGAGGAGCGCTGACCCCAAGTCCCAGAACCTCAGGACGGAGCTTTCCTGAGAAACAGTCTTTGTAATCGGTCAGACGAGGTCATCCTGGACTGGGGTGGGCCCCGAGCCCCATGACAGCGCCCTCCTGAGGCCGCAGGGAAAGGCCACGCGGAGGCAGATGCCGCCACAAGCCGAGGACTGCTGAGAGCCCCAGGAGAGGGGAGGGAGGGTCCCCCTCGATTCTAGAGGGCGTGTGGCCTGCTGCCACCCTGACCCTGCCCCTCTGGCCTCCAGACTGCAAGACCATACACGTCTCCTTTTCAAACTGCCCGGCTGGGGTTCTTGGCTAAGGAAGCCCCAGAAAACCCACACGGGCGCTGAGGTCCTTCCCCCTCATCGGGCATGCCAGGGGCCCTCCAGCCAGAGTCCACCCCCACATGTAAGTGCCAAGAAAAAAATGCCTGTGGAACAAGAGCACTCCCCAGATTTAAATGGAGGGAGAGGCATCATGTCCCGAGGCTGTTTACCAAGAAGGCTCAGGCGTGGCTGGAGCTTGGCACACTTACCAAGTGTCAGGAGGTGGCCTCGCGTTCTCTGCCTCTCGACGTTGAGTCAACCTTAGCGCGATCAGCTAGATCATGCTAAGCAAGCTCACAGGAAATAAACACCAGGCCGCAAACGTGTGAGAAGGAGAGAAAGCTTCTCCTGCACTATCCCAAACGCCAGGGCCCAGAATTAGCGACGGTCAGTTATAAGGGGTGCCAGCAGGGAGTCGGGGCGCCTCCCAGCCAGCAAAGAGGAGGGGACCGTCCCTGCACCACCACAGCTGTCTCCAGCTCCACAAGTTCAGGCCAGGAGTCTGTTTTAAGTCATTACATTACCCCGTTATGTTCTGGGATAACTTGTTACCTGAGTCATGACATTACCCCGTTATGTTCTGGGATAACTTGTTACGCAGCAATAGTAACCGGTAACACGCCCACCAGTGTGGCTCAGTGGTTGAACGTCGACCCATGAACCAGGCGGTCACAGTGCGATTCCTGGTGAGGGCACATGCCCGGGTTGTGGGCTCCATCCCCAGCAGGAGAGGTGCAAGAGGCAACCGATCCATGGTTCTCTCTCATCACTGATGTTTCTCTCTCTCTCTTTCTCACTTCCTTCCTTTCTGAAATCAATCAAAAACATATTTGAAAAAAAACAGTGACCATAACATCCCAATTGAGAAATGTTAGCCTGAGATAGTAAAATGAGGACTGAAAGAACAAAACGAAACGTACACCTGGAACGGTGACAGTGTTTATACATAAAACTGGGGGTGTGGGGGACAACCGTGTGCGTCCCTGGCCACGGGCCCGGGCTTCCCGTCGAGTGTCGTCCATTTCAGAGACCTCGTGTCCACAGGACCCGGACCCCGGCCTTCCTCCGACATCTGCATAGGAGCCCTGGGGTCTCCAAAGCGGACTCGGCTCAACACGAGGATGCTACCTGCCCGACCCAGGCCCGTCGTGCCGCAGGTGAGCCGCTGTCGCAGACACTGCCTATGTCCACGACGGGACACCTGATCACGCTGCGGCTCCCGACACAGACCCAGCTAGAGCTGCCAGCTGACCCATGATTCTCTCTCGTCATAATTAAGGGTTTCGGCTGCACCAGGCTTTCCCCCGCCAAACACCATTCATCTACGCTCGACTTTTCCAGCTAACACTGCCGAAGCACAATGGGGGAGTTATTTTGCCCTGCTGGTTTGGGGCACGGCATGGTCTGCGGTGGAGGAGTTATTCTGAGACCCCTACACCACAAAGCCAGTCCCGCCACTGAACACGAAAGGGCGTCAGGGTCCCGGGGAGCGAAGTGCTTGTCCGGGGCAGGGCTCCGTCTGTGGAGCAGCTGGGGCTGGCCCCCGGGAGTCCTGATGCCCTCGTGCGAGGCTTCTTTCCAGAGCTCGGGATGTGAGCTTTGGAAAAGGAGAGCAACAAGAGACAGCCTTGATGTTTTTCAGGAAGTGAATGACATGGTTGCTTTCAGTCTACAGGAAGGCTCCTGGCTTTAGAAAGAACCAAGACTGTCCGTTGGAGGTGGGGGGTTTTTGTTTGATTTAATCCTCACCCAAGGATATTTTCCCACTGATTTTTAGAGAGAGTGGAAGAGAGAGGGAAAGACAGAGAGAAATATCGATGTGAGAGAAACACACTGATCGGTTGCCTCCTGCACACACACTGACCAGGGAGTGGGCCGGGGAGGAGCCTGCAACCAAGGCACATGCCCTTGACCAGAATCAAACCCACGACCCTTCAGTCCGCAGGCTGATGCTCTATCTACTGAGCCCGTGGTCGGCAAACCGCAGCTCGCGAGCCACATGCGGCTCTTTGGCCCCTTGAGTGTGGCTCTTCCACAAAACGCCACGGCCTGGGCGAGTCTATTTGGAAGAAGTGGCGTTAGAAGAAGTTTAAGTTTAAAAAATCTGGCTCTCCAAAGAAATTTCCATCGTTGTGCTGTTGATATGTGGCTCTGTGGACTCATGAGTTTGCCGACCACTGCCCTGAGCCAAACCGGCTAGGGCTGGAGGTGGGTTTTAAACCACAAGCCCACAGATCAACTTCCTAACAGCCACACACCCCCGAGCAACGGTGGCCCCTTACAAAGCGCGGAGCACCTGCTGTTCCTACTCCACACCTGAAGCACCTGCTGGTCCTGTCGCAGAGCCGCTTCTGGGGGCGCAGCCGCCCCCCCGCCCCCCCGCCCCCCCCCCCCAACGGTAACCAACGGAGCTTTCTCCAGAAACGTCATTTTGGAATAACACACATATTGTCAAAGCCACCGTGGAAGTGTTCGGGCACTTAAACACAACTCCAGCAAAAGCACCCCGAGGACGCCTGTACCAGCCCCGGCACGGGCTGCTGCATTCAGACTTGAGAACTTCGGGGTAAGATGGTCTAGATTCTGTAACTCTTCCAACTGTGCACACCTCCTGATTTCTGATGTCATCTTCAACTGATGAGAGACACTGAGTTTTAAAAAAGCAGGCAGTCCCTCCTTCGATCTTCATTCCACGACCATGTCCTCTGTGCAAGGTGGGAAGAGGACAGAAGGCAGGCCTAGGACCTAGCAGCTCAGGACCAGCCTGTGACGAGGTCTGAAGAGTTTAAACGTTTCCCACGGGTGGACATCCTCGGAGCTCATTTCACTGGGAGAAACGTCATGAGAACAGGGGGGAAAGCTCCGAACGCTGTATAAAATCCGAACAGCTTCATAGCTTGGTAGGCTTTCAAACTCCTTTCTAAAAGCATTACATTACTCCCTGCGCTCCTATTTTTAAAATGATTTCTATGTATCCCTCCTCGTTCCAAAATTTATTCTGAGGTGGTTAGCTCTCCCTGGGGGGCTGACTCCATTTTCCCACATAAAGCTTACACGGGCTTTCGGACTGATCAATACCTAGGAGGCAATAAGGTTTGAAAGGGCCAAGAAAAGCAATGTTTGGCAGCTAAAAGGTATGCATTACATTCCTACTATGTGTAAAGCATAGTGTTAAATGCTGAGGAGGATGTTCTTAAAAGTGTAAATCACAGCTGGCGTCCTGAGATAACTTATTTATAATCTTCCTGAGGAGACAGGCTCGGTGCCAGGCGAGGATCTCACTACATGTCCTCCCTGGGTGTCTCCTTCAGGCGCAGCCTCAGGACTCGCCCTGCCCGGCCAGGAAGAGGGGCAGGGCAGGAAGGGGTGAAGGTGGTCCGAGAAGGGGGGGTTCATGGACAAAGGCTCAGAAGTGGGCACACACTGGGAAGGGCCAGGGAAGTAAGATACTGAGAGCAGCTGTCAGGGCCTTTAGCCTCGGACGGAGTCTGAGGAGGATGCTAACAGGTGACACTCCCCGAGGGCTCACTCCTGACGGGGCCCCCGCAGCCCTCTCCTGACAGCCCTGGGGCACAGCCCCTCTTCTGTCCATTGCACTGAGGAGGAAACTGAGGCACAGGGAGTGGTGAGCCACTCAGAGTCACACCATTAGCAAGTGCTCCCGTCAGGATTCAAACCCTGCAGAGTGCCCGGCCATGTTGGCTCAGGGTTGAGTGTCAACCCATGAACTAAGAGGTTATGGTTTGATTCCCTTCCTGGTCAGGGCACGTGCCTGATGGCTGACTCAATCCCCAGTGGGGGGCGTGAAGGAGGCAGCTGATCCATGATTCTCTCTCGTCATGGATGTTTCTATCTCTCTCTCTCTCCCTCTCCCTTCCTCTGAAATCATATAAATATACATACATATACATATATACATACATATGCATATCTATACATACATTAAACCAACACCCTGGGGACAGCCCGCGCACAGCCTCTTCTGCAGACGCCTCCCCACAGCTCAGGGAGGACGCTAACAGACACCTCGGGGAGGAGCGGCCACAGGGAGCATTTCAAGGAGCAGGAGTCGACAGGGTCAGGCTTGCTGAGCTATCAGCAGCGAAATCTGAGAAACAGCCACGGACGGACCGGGTTAGGCAACCCCAGGCGACCTTCAGGAGTTCCGTTTCAGCAGACGGGGGGGGGGGGGGGGGGCAGGGGGGGGATGGGGAGGAAGACAGGGGTTCCTTGTAGGACATGCAGGAGGCGGTGACAGCAGAGAGCGCCCAGGGCAGAAACACACAGTGAAAGGACAGGAGAGACATTTCCAAGCCTTTCCTCTGAGGCGAGGCCCCAAAGCCATGGAACACTGTCATACTGGAGAGATTACACGGTTCTGTTCTTCTGTTTCGAAGGACAAGACGAGCACGTCGTAGCAGTCGTGTTTAAGGGAGAATTAGCAAGTGTCATGGAGCTCCTTTGTTAAAGCACCGCCTCTAATTCGGTGAGACAGGACCTAGCTATGTCAAGGGAAGCCACGGAGGGGAGGGCTGTCACTCACCTTATGCGGGGCACTGGCTGGACAAAACGGCAATTCTGGAATGAGGGTGGGCGGCTGGGGGATAGGAGGAAAGAACTTGCTTTGACTTGTGGTGTGTGTTTTGAGCCCGAGAGCAGCCGAGAGTCTGTGTTATGACTTGAGCCTGAAACGCAGAGAACAGCTGCCCCGTCGCAGCCTGGACTCCCAGACACCCGGGCCGCAGAGGGCCGACATGCAGATTGACAGTCTGTTCTGAGGAGCTGGGGACGCTCGCGCTGCCAGCCGTCCTAGCTACTCACTGACTTCTGTAACCCATCAGAAGAGTGTTAGGGAGGCTGTGTTTTTGAAGGGAAGTCTCTCCTGCTGGGTAATTCGGGTCGTCTGGAGCGGCGTTAACGCTGCAGGAAGAGAGAAGGGGCAGAAGGAGGCCTCCCCATGGCTGAGCAGCAGTTTGGGGGAGACTTCACCCCAGAACCGGTCCTCCCTCCAGCATCCAGGTGATGAATCTGAACGTGCCGTGCAAGCCCACCGATGCCGTCGGTCGCGTGCTGCAGCTCAGGGACCACGGCCAACAGCAGAGCACGGGGACGGGGTCCAGGGCGGCCTGGGCCAAAGGGCCTCAGGCTGGGGTGCTCGGGCGCCGGATCCTCAGGCTGGGGTGGCTCGGGCGCTGGATCTCACACCCCGGCTCACACAGGGAAGACACCCGCGGTGTTCCATCCCTGAAGCACGCCGCGGTTAACCTGCCTGAGAGTCCACGCACTCCTCCTCCTTCTCCTTCCCAGTGACTCGGGCCACGGGGAAAATGGGTGGCATCTTTGGAAGTCTTCAAAACCTTCTGCTCTCCAAGAGCGGGGAACCCACAGGTCTCTCCACCACGGCCAGCGCCCCACAAACCCTGCTAGGGCTGTCACCAAGGAGGAAAGAAGACACAGATGAAAAGCAAGTCTTGCCGTAACCGGTGTGGCTCAGTGGATAGAGCGTCGGCCTGCGGACTGAAGGGTCCCGGGTTCGATCCCGGTCAAGGGCATGTACCTTGGTTGCGGGCACATCCCCAGTAGGGGGTGTGCAGGAGGCAGCTGATGGACATTTCTCTCTCATCGATGTTTCTAACTCTCTATCCCTCTCCCTTCCTCTCTGTAAAAAATCAATAAAATATTAAAAAAAAGAAAAGCAAGTCTTCCAGGTAAGCTGACTGTGAACTTCCTCTGTGCGTCAAGACTGTTGATACTGAGGAAAAAAAGAAAAACCCCACCTTAAAGAATACTAAATCAAGGAGGAGGGAAAACGTCACAACTAAATGGCTGACAAGGTCAGACGAGGAAAGACAACGTGGCGGTTCCCGGTGTCTCTCTCGGCAATGAGCTGAAAGGTGCGTCACAGCAAGAACCGCGATGTGTGGTGGGCATACGGCCGGGAAAACGCTTAGTTTCTCCCCCTACCGCCACAAAAAACAAAGAACACGTGGTGAGGGGATGAAAAAGTAATGCTTAAGCATCTGTAGTTCCCCTATGGCTTCTCCCATTTAAATATGTTTCAAGAAAAAGGAATAATGTAGTTGGGAAACATTTTACGTTCCTCGAATTGACCACTGCACCGAAAAGGGTGCTCAGCTCTGCATTAAATAAAATGCTGCTTGAATGGGAGAGAGTAGGCTAGTCTACTTCCTGGGTGCCATATATATACACACACACTAATAAAAGAGTAAGATGCTAATTAGACCGGGAGACCTTCCGGACGTCCTTCTGGACACAGCCATGGTGGCGGGGCTGAGGCAGAGGCGGTTGGGGGCGAGCAGGCCAGCAGGCGGGGGGGCCAGTTGGGGGCAAGCAGGCTGGCAGGCAGAGTGGTTAGGGGCGATCAGGCAGGCAGGCAGGTGAGCGGTTAGGGGCCAGCGGTCCTGGATTGCCAGAGGGATGTCTGACTGCCATCCCAGAGGTAGGGAATGGTTTAGGGGTCCCAGATTGGAGAGGGTGCAGGCTGGGCTGAGGGACACCCTCCCCCCACCCATGCATGAATTTCATGCACCGGGCCACCAGTGTGTGTGTGTGTGTGTGTGTGTGTGTGTGTGTGTGTGTGTGTGTGTGTGTGTGTGTGTGTGTGTGTGTATTGATTTAAGAGAGGAAGGGAAGAAGAAAGATAGAAGCATCAATGGCGAGAGAGAATCGTTGATTGGCTGCCTCCTGCACGCCCACACTGGGGATCGAGCCCACAATCCACGCATGAATCGAACCCAGAACCTCCCGTCTGCAGGCCGACACGCTATCCACTGAGCCACACCAGGTAGGGCCGTGAGTGCTTTCTAATTATGAGATTTCTGGCGGGAAAAGACAGCGATGCCCCCATGGAAAGCCCACTTCCTCCCCACACATCAGGCAGCACCCCTCTTGGCGTCTGCTTCTTCCCAGCGACATCAGGGCTCCACTCGAGTTATTCTGATCACAGACTGGAAACCCTGGGGCAGAAAGACTCCAGCATTCCCCTAAGCACTGGGGACTATGCTCTTCCAAAACCACGTGTTTTCCAGGAGGCTAAGCCAGCCGTACAGATCGCTTTCCTGTCAACAGAACAGCGTGAGGAAAAGGAACGTCATGATGGTCTAAAACCAGTCATATCGCCCAAGTTAGAAAACAGAGCTTACGGGATTTACAAGTCTCATATTCCCTACCCCATAGCATTCACCAGCTCATCACCGAAAGCTGTAACTTCCGTGGAAAGTAACTTTCAAATACATGATCCGTACACCTTTCTCACCTCCACCTCAAATATGGAAGCTGACCGTTGCCATAACTACAGCAATCTCTACGTCTATGAGAACTGCTAGGAAAGTGTAGCAAAATCCAACACCTGGCCTTGGCTGGCGTGGCTCAGTGGTTAAGCGTTGACCTATGAACCAGGAGGTCACAGTTCAATTCCCAGTCAGGGCACATGCCCAAGTTGTGGCTTAATCCCTGCGGGGGGGGGGGGGGGGGGGGGGGGGGGGATGCAGGAGGCAGATGATAAATGATTTTTTTTCATCATTGATGTGTCTGTCTCCCTCTCCCTTCCCTCTGAAATCAATAAAAATATATTTTTAAAAAGCCAATACCTGCATTATAATAATGCATTTGTAAAAAAAAAAAAAGAGCTATACATCCATAGTTGAATGCACACATTCCAAGACTGTCGCATGAATGACTGCTGTAAGTATGGAGAGGCCAGGTGAGGGTGACGGAAAGTACGAATTCCTACGGTAGCAACGTTGGTCCTAGGATGGCCAGTGAGACCAGAAGACGGTGTGCAGGGCGGGACCCAAAGGCCGGAGGAGGGTTCGATAATGAAAAACAAGCGAATGGCTCTCCCTGGTGTGTATTCAATTTACAGATTTAAACCTGAGGGGGAACTACTTTTTGAACTTTTTGTTTTTAATACTCACCCAAGGATATTTTTCCATTCATTTTCTTAAAAACATATTTTTATTGATCTCAGAGAGGAAGAGAGAGAGAGAAACATCCATGATGAGAGAGAATCACGGATTGGCTGCCTCCTGCATGCCCCACATTGGGGATCGAGCCCACAACCCGGGCATGTGCCCTGACCGGGAATCGAACCGTGACCTCCTGGTTCCTAGGTCAATGCTCAACCACTGAGCCATGCCAGCCGGGCTTCCCATTCATTGTAGAGAGCAGAAGGGAAGGGGAGAGACTCAGAGAGAAACATCAATGTGGGAGAGAAACACGGATTGGTTGCCTTCCACACACACCCCGACCAGGACCCAGGATGGAGCCTGCAACAGAAGTCCATGCCCCAATCGCACCTGGAACCTTTCTGTCGCAGGCCATCCCTCCATCGGCTGAGCCAAACCTGCTAAGGCCGCTTTTTCAACTTAAACTGCTTGTTTGGGAGAGTCAAACGGAAGCATTCTGGACCCCATTTTTTTAAAAATATATTTTTTATTGATGTCAGAGAGGAAGGGAGAGGGAGAGAGATGGAAACATCAACGATGAGAGAGAATCATTGATCGGCTGCCTCCTGCACGCCCCCACGGGGGATCGAGCCTGCAACCATTGCATATGCCCTTGACCGGAACCGAACCCGGGATCCTTCAGTCCACAGGTCGACACTCTATCCACTGAGCCAAACTGGCTAGGGCACATTTTTTTTTTTATAGGCTCAGTGCCACCTCAAAAATTCCACACGGACCCACTGTACAGCAGTTTCTCTTCGCGGGAAGCCACAAAGGTCGGTGTGGAATCTACGAAATGGAAAATCCGAGACGGTGTGCTCATGCATAAGCTCGATCTTAATGAGGGTGTGGATGGAGCAGCAGCACCGGGGTTAAGGGGTTAAAGGCATCGCCAGAGGCCCCCCGCCCCAACACCCCCAGCCACCCAATGCACTGAGTCTGCATCCTCCTCCTGTCCCTGACCGTGACCTTGGGCAGGTTCCCTAACCTTTCTACATCTCAGCTCCCTCCTGGAGATCACAGGCGGGTCGCAGGGATGACATGAGAGCGTGCAGCACGGCACGGACACGCATCTAAGAAAACGTGGCATGGAAGGACCTGAGAGCACCGTGCTGAGGGACTGACGTAAGCCAGTCAGAGAAAGGCACGCATCCCATGATCGCACTCCTACGTGGAGTCTAAGGTAACAAAACAGACGGATGAACGGAATGGATCCAGAGACATGGAACTTCAGAGGGAAGGTGGGGGACCCTGTGTGCATTTATGCATGCCCACAGGCACAGACCACAGACCATAGGGGGTGACGGCGGGAGACCTTGTGTGCATGTATGCATGCCCACGGGCACAGACCATAGACCACAGGGGGTGACGGAGGGAGACCCTGTGTGCATATATGCATGCCCACGGGCACAGACCATAGACCATAGGGGGTGACGGCGGGAGACCCTGTGTGCATATATGCATGCCCACGGGCACAGACCACAGACCATAGGGGGTGACGGAGGGAGACCCTGTGTGCATATATGCATGCCCACGGGCACAGACCACAGACCATAGGGGGTGACGGAGGGAGACCCTGTGTGCGTATATATGCATGCCCACCCACCATAGGGGGGCACGGGAGACCCTGTGTGCCAGATAGACCATAGGGGGTGACGGAGGGAGACCCTGTGTGATGCCCACCCAGTGTGACCCATATATGCATGCCCACGGGCACAGACCACAGACCATAGGGGGTGACGGAGAGAGACCCTGTGTGCATATATGCATGCCCACGGGCACAGACCACAGACCATAGGGGGTGACGGAGGGAGACCCTGTGTGCATATATGCATGCCCATGGGCACAGACCATAGGGGTGATGGAGGGAGTGTGCATATTGCATGCCCATGGGCACAGATATGCATGGCCCACTTTGGGCACATATGACCATAGGGGTGACGGAGGGAGACTTTGTTTGCATATATGCATGCCCACGGGCACAGACCACAGACCATAGGGGGTGACGGAGGGAGACCCTGTGTGCATATATGCATGCCCATGGGCACAGGCCATAGGGGGTGACGGAGGAAGACCCTGTGTGCATATATGCATGCCCACGGGCACAGACCACAGACCATAGGGGTGATGGAGGGAGACCCTGTGTGCATATATGCATGCCCATGGGCACAGACCATAGGGGTGACGGAGGGAGACCCTGTGTGCATATATGCATGCCCACGGGCACAGACCACAGACCATAGGGGGGGGGTGATGCGGACGGGAGACCCTAGGGGTGTGACGGAGGGATACCCTGTGTGCCCACGGGCACAGACCATAGGGGTGACGGAGGGAGACCCTGTGTGCATATATGCATGCCCACAGGCACAGACCATAGGGGTGACGGAGGGAGACCCTGTGTGCATATATGCATGCCCACGGGCACAGACCATAGACCATAGGGGGTGACGGAGGGAGACCCTGTGTGCATATATGCATGCCCACGGGCACAGACCATAGACCATAGGGGGTGACGGAGGGAGACCCTGTGTGCATATATGCATGCCCACGGGCACAGACCATAGGGGGTGACGGAGGGAGACCCTGTGTGCATATATGCATGCCCACGGGCACAGACCATAGGGGGTGACGGCCTGGGGGTCGGGGGATTAAAGGGGGGGAGGAAGGGGACTTAGGTAATATTTCAACAATAAAGAATTATAAAAGAAACAAGAAAAAAAGGGAAAACTAAATGTGTCCTTGACCCCGTGGTTGAGCGTGACCTATGCCCGGGAGGTCAGGGCACAGGCCCGGGTTGCGGGCTCGATGCCCAGCAGGGGGCGTGCAGGAGGCAGCCGGTCCATGATCCTCTCTCACCATGGATGCTTCTCTCTCCCTCTCCCTTCTTCTCTGAAATACATTATTTTTTAAAAAAAGAAAAAAAGAAATGTATCCTTGGGGAAAAAATTAAAATAGAAAGGTGTCCCCTCCGGATGCGCCGCGGCGCCGGGCCTGTGTTTCCGGGGGGTCCCGGGGCCGCAGCCCTGCACCCGGGTGGCCGCGTCCCAGCTGCGCTCCAGCTTCGCCGCCGCCAGTGTTGGGGGGACAATGACACACCCCGCGGCTCGGACGGAGGAGGAGCGGGGGACACGGCACCGCCACCCGAGGGCAAACCCGTCCACCCGCCACGGCGCCGCGCGGAACCCGCGGGCTCCGGGAGACCAAAGCACAGCGGCCGGACGGGGCGGCCCCCGGCTCCCGGGCTCCCGGGGTCTGGCTGCCAACAGGTGGCGACACCGCGCCGAGCGGAGCGGCCCCGCAGCCGGTCCCCCGGCCCCGGGCTGCGGCGACACGCGAGGTGCCCGGGAGGCGGGGACGCGCCAGGCACCGCGGCCGGACCGACCCGGCGGCTGCAGACACGGACGGGGACGCGGGGCGACCGGCGGGTCCCCGCTGCCTCCAGGCACACGCACCGGCCCCGGGGTGAAGGTCAGCGGTCAGCCCGGCCCCCGGCTCCCCGGTCTCCCGGCCCCGGCCCCCGGCTCCCCGGTCTCCCGGCCCCGGCCCCCGGCTCCCCGGTCCCCCGGCCCCGGCCCCCGGCCCCGGCCCCCGGCCCCCGGCTCCCCGGTCTCCCGGCCCCGGCCCCCGGCCCCCGGCCCCGGTCTCCCCGGTGAGGCCCCCGGCCCCGGCCCCCCGGCCCCGCGTGAGGAGGCGGCCGACCCGCCAGCTGCGGGGACACGTACCTGCGGGCTCCGCGTCGCGCGCCTCTGCAGCGGCGGCCGCCACCGCTCGCGCGCCGGGCTCTCCTCACGCCTCGCGCCGCCCGCCCGCTCTCCGGGGCCCGCGCCTGCGCCGTGGCGCCTGCGCGCTGGCCGCGCGGCCTCCGCACTCCCCCCGGGTGCCCCCCCGCGCACGCGCACGCCCCCCGCCCGCCCCCGCGCACGCGCACGCCCCCCTCCCGTCCAGAGCCTCGCGCGGACTCCCGGAGCGCCGGCTGCGGGCGCGGGTGAGGGGGCGCGGGGCGCGGGGCGGGGCCGCGCGCGGACGCCGGAGGGTCGTGAGCCGCAGTCCGCGGGGCGGGAGGCCGGGCGGCCACAGGTGGAGGCCCTCGGGGACCCTGTGGCTCCCGCGCTGCCTCCCGAGGCGCACGCGCCCCCCGTGGCCCGGGTGCGGGGTACCTGTCAGTCCCTGGGGGGTGGGGGGCACTGTCCCCGCGCCTCCTCTCGGGGCCGCCCACCCGCAAGGGGCCTGTTGAGACATTGTGTACTGATGGCCCCACCCCCGCCCCAGACCTCCATGCAGCGTGGGTGCCGCTGCGTGATGCGCGGGAGGGGGTCCCGGCGGCGCGGGGCGGGGACCCCGCACATCTGTGCACAGATGCCGTGTCCGCAGGTGGCAGGTGCCGCCCAGGCAGCCTCGGGCTCGTGGCAGCTTTTTTTTTTTTTCTTTTATTGATTTCAGAGAAGAAGGGAGAGGGAGAGAGTCAGAAACATCCATCAGCCGCCTCCCGCACGCCCCCCACTGGGGATGTGCCCGCAACCACGGTCCATGCCCTTGACCGGAGTCGAACCCCGGGACCCTTCAGTCCGCAGGCCGGCGCTCTGTCCACTGAGCCACACCGGCCAGGGCTCGGGGCAGCTTTTGGTGATGTGCAGTCTCCGCTAAGTCACCCTAAAATCAGGGCCACTGTCCCCTGGGCTCCTGGCTTTTCGTTGAAAAGATTGGAACCCTCCCTGTCGCGTTCTCACGCCTCCTCTAAAGCAGCGTTTTGATTGTTGGGGGGGCGGGGGCGGTCTGTTTGGTTGGTTGGTTGGTTGGTCGGTCGGTCGGTCGGTCCGTTTGGCCTCCCAGGAATATCTGCCTTCCTGGCCTCCTTCAGCTTTTCCAGGTAAAAGAAACTGTGGAGGCCCTACCGGTGTGGCTCAGTGGATAGAGCGTCGGCCTGCAGACTGAAGGGTCCGGGGTTCGATTCCGGTCAAGGGCATGGACCTTGGTTGCGGGCACATGCCCAGTAGGGGGTGTGCAGTTGGCAGCTGATCGATGTTTCTCTCTCATCCATGATTCTAACTCTCTCTCCCTCTCCCTTCCTCTCTGTAAAAATCAATAAAATACTTTAAAAAAAAAAAAACAACCTGTGAAGTAGGAAGCTTTCAAAACTGAGGCTTGGGTCACACCTTCCTTAGACACAGGAATACCTGTCTGCACCTCTCGTTGTGGGGCATCTAACTGTGCGGAGCTGTGAAATAAGCCCCCCTCCTCCCCACATTTCAATGTTTCATACCCAAATCCAATGGTGGCATTTCAAAGGGGCATAAAAACCCCTTGGTGGTCATATTTGTAGAAGCTACCTGGGTTGCCAGAGGGATTTTCTTCTAGATTTCTGCAAGAAATGTGTACCGGCCCCGCCGGCGTGGCTCCATGGTTGAGCGCCGACCTATGAACCAGGAGGTCAGGGTTCGAGTCCCGGTCAGGGCACATGCCCGGGTTGGAGGCTCGATCCCCAGTGAGGGGCGTGCAGGAGGCAGCCGATCTATGGTTCTCTCTCATCATTGCCGTTTCTATCTCTCTCTCCCTCTCCCTCTCTGAGATCAGTAAAAATATGTATTTAAAAAAAGAAAGAAATGTGGACTGGGAAAAGTGGCGGTGGGCCAAGACAACTGGGGAAGACAGATGGTGCTGGGGAAGGAGGTACAGGTTTCTGACAGGTGGTGGCAACATTTCAACCACACTTGAAAAATTGTAAAAAAAAAAAAAAGCTTTGGCATCACTTGCCCAAATTGTCCACCTAGTAGAACACTGACGATTTGATCAAAACCACTGAAAAGCACCCAGCTACAATGCTGGTTAAAAGAGTGGGACAAGCCCTGGCCAGTGTGGCTCAGTGGATAGAGCATCGGCCTGCGGACGGAAGGGTCCCAGGTTCGATTCCGGTCAAGGGCACGTGCCTGGGTTGCGGGCTCAGTCCAACGTGCAGGAGGCAGCCAATCAATGATTTCCTCTCATCATTGATGCTTCTGCCTCTCCCTTCCTCTCTGAAATCAATAAAAAATATTTAAAAAAAAAAAAAGAGTGGGACATGTATTTTGAAAGTTGCAGACAGAGAATTTGGAACGCCACTTCTGTTTCCCTGGAATCAATTTTTTGATTCAGGTGCAATGCTACCTATTGTAAGGGAACTATTTTTCCTTTATTGATTAAGGTATTACATATGTGTCCTTATCCCCCAAATTGACCCTCCATCCCCCCCCCACTCATGCCCTCACCCCCCTGGTGTCTGTGTCCATTGGTTAGGCTCATGTGCATGCAAACAAGTCCTTGGGTTGATCTCGCCCCCTGACCCCCACCCTCCCCTGCCTTCCCTCTGAGGTTTGAGCATCTGATCGATGCTTCTCTGTCTCTGGATCTGTTTCTGTTCATCAGGGAACTGTTTTCTATGATGCCTGTCTGTAAGAACCCTAAGACTGGCAAGTAGAGGCTAACATCTTTAACGTGTGCCTTTCAAGTGCTTTTTTTGTTTGTTTGTGTTGTTGTTGTTTTGTAATCTGAGTTTGTAAAAAAAAATGTAGGTGCAACCATTTTATGTGGTCATGAGAAATCAAAAATATCCCCAAACACGTATAATTTGTCAGCTCTGTGCTGCCACCTGGTGGCGTCCCTCTTCACAGCACGTATCCACACTAAAATCTTCCCCTCTCTTGGGTGGAAAACCTAAATCAGACAAGATGCCATTCTGCTTTCCCCAAACTTGTCCTGCTCTTCTTTTCAAACACCCTGAACCCTAACCCCCCGGGGGAGGATTAGCCCTCGAGGCCGATCAGTTGCAGGGGTGGGAATCTCTTTTCTGCCCAGGGCCATTTGGGTATTTATAACATTACTAGAGGCCCAGTGCATGGATTTGTGCACTGGTGGGGGACGTGGCCTTTAGGGACCGACCCACTGTGGGAATGCCACTCATCTTGGTCAGCTGAGCAGCTGTGGACCCGCCCTCGGAGCGGCTGCTCCCGCTGTGGGAGCGCACTGATCACGAGGGGGCAGCTCCTGCATTGACTGGTAGTCAGTGCGCATCATAGCGACTGGTCAACTGGTCCTTCTGGTTGTTCCGCCATTTGGTCGCTGGGCGTTTATATATATAGATTCGAGGGCCATACAAAATCATCAGCGTGAAAATTAGCCTGCTGTATTTGGTCAAATATTTAATTAACTTACCCCTAATGCCTTGGCAGGGCCAGACCGAATGATTTCTTGGGCCTTACTTGGCCCGCGGGCCCAACATTCCCCACATTCCCCACCCCTGGGAGAGAAGCTGTGAAGGTCTGTGGCAGGCCTCTTCTGCTTGTTCTTAAACTTGTCTTGTAAGAATTACTTGGGGACACTTGTTTAAAATCTCATCCTGGCCCTGGCCGGTTTGGCTCAGTGGATAGCACAGTGGCCTGCAGACTGAAGGGTCCCGGGTTTGATTCCGGTCAAGGGCACATGCCCGGGTTGTGGGCTCAATCCCCAGAGGGGTGTGTGCAGGAGGCAGCCAATCAGTGATTCTCTCTCATCATTGATGTTTCTATCTCCCTCTTCCTTCCTCTCTGAAATCAATAAAAATATGTTTTAAAAAAATATTTTTTAAAAAGAAAGAAAGAGGGGTTGTCTTTGGGAGAACTTATATCATAATATAACTATAGATCCTTTATCTCTTCAAATACATTTACTTTCTTTGTTTCTGTTAGAGCAGGTAACTTCACCCATATGCATGTCTTGTTAGCTACTTTTCCAGAAAGTAAACTTTAACCCTTTGCACTCGCTTGCTTTTTTTCTCAATTCCTTTATTCTACTCGGGATTTAATTTTTTAAATACCCCAGATTTTACAAAGCGCGGCAGTAGAATAAAAAGCTGGAGTTTCTTTTCATACAAACTTATTTATTTGGATTTTTTATATTTCAAATTATTGATACATTCAATACAATTCGACATACGAGCTGCTACCGATGCTAACCATGTCGAGTCACACTCGACATCCGAGTGCAGAAGGTTAAAGTACGTTTCTAAAAGCTGTAAAGGTTCTCTGAGAAATACAAACCGTTCAAATGCTGTGAAAGATTTTCTTCTCTGGTATGTTTTTGGTCATTTTTCAGTAAGCTGTTGGGCAGCTGTTGATTCTGTGTAAAAATCAGGTTAGAAATAGGCTTTAGAAAAAGTCAAAAGTCGACTCAGGTCATTCAAATTCATTTTCTGACATCCTATATAATAAAAGGCTAATATGCAAATCAACTGAACAGAGGGAGGACCAGTCACTATGATGCGCACTGACCACCAGGGGGCAGACGCTTGATGCAGGAACTGCCCCCTGGTGGTCAGTGCGCTCCCACAGTGGGAGCGCCATTCAGCCAGAAGCCGGGCTCACGGCTGGCGAGCGCAGCGGCGGTGGCGTGAGCCTCTCCCACCTCCGTGGCAGGTGGACAATCTCCAAGGGGTCCCAGATCCCAGACTGAGAGGGTGCAGGCCGGGCTGAGGGGACGACCCTCCCCAGTGCACGAATGCACCGGGCCTCTAGTATTTTCATATATAATGTCAGGTGTATACTACTAGAGGCCCGATGCATGAAGACTCATGTAAGAATGGGCCTTCCTTCCCCTGGCTGCCGGCACCACCTTCACTCCAGCCCGGAGCTGCCTTTCCGCCTTCCCACGCTGCCCAGAGGCCCGGAGTGGCTGGGGCAGTGCGGAACGCCTGCGGCCGCTGGGCACCTGTGTATGTAAATTAACCCGCCATCTTTGTTGGGTTAATTTGCATGCTCACTCCTGATTGGCTGGTGGGCATCATGAAGTTACAGTCAATTTGCATCTTTCTCTTTTATTAGTGTAGATTACAATAACAGCATTTATTAACAGTGAAACTTAGAGGTGTTTTGTTTTTTTTCAGAGAGAGATTTAAGATTACTTTGTTTAGGCAATGATTTGTATTTAGTGCATTTGTGTTGTTTAATGTTGATCTTTCATTTTTATCTGAAAAGTATTTTTTTAAATACTCTCTCTAATAAAAGAATTTTTGTCACTAGCATATATGTCTTAGTTTCATCATTTAAAAGAATCTTGCTGTTAGAAAACTTGACATTTTATAATGGCCTCAAAAGAAAATAATTTTTCCTAAATTATTCATTTTAGGTGCTGTTTTTCAACCCTAAACTTTTGACCAAGAATGAAATTATTTAAAAGTTAAGATGCTGCCGAAACCGGTTTGGCTCAGTGGATAGAGCGTCGGCCTGCAGACTGAAAGGTCCCAGGTTCGATTCCGGTCTAGGGCATGTACCTTGGTTGTGGGCACATCCCCCCCGATAGGGGGTGTGCAGGAGGCAGCTGGTCGATGTTTCTCTCTCATCAATGTTTCTAGCTCTCTATCCCTCTCCCTTCCTCTCTGTAAAAAATCAATAAAATATATTTTTTAAAAAAGTTAAGATGCCAACAGGTAATTTCTTGTAAGCTTATATTTTTGTCAGTGTATGTCACATAGTAATAGAAAAAAATAATTTTAGCTCTAGCTGGTTTGGCTCAGTGGATAAAGTGTCAGTCTGCGGACTGAAGGGTCCTGGGTTCGATTCTGGTCAAGGGCACATGCCTGGGTTGCGGGCTCATCCCCAGTAGGGGGCATGCAGGAGGCAGCCAATCAATGACTCTGTCATCACTGATGTTTCTATCTCTCTCTCCCTTTCCCTTCCTCTCTGAAATAAATTTAAAAATATTTTTTTAAAAATAATTTTATATTGACACAGCTGTATTCTACAATTTTATATTGACACAGCTGTATTCTACAATTGTCAAAAATCAGAAATATTTTGATATTAAAAGACCTTCCTTTATAAATGAAATTATTTTATACATACATTTTATTGCTTTTTTACAAACTAACATATTCTAGCATTACTCTATAACTGGTACCCACTCTTCAAATAAGTAAATGAAATCAGAATAAACATTGATTCAGAAATAGTAATTCAGGCTATTGATAACATACCAACTTGCTGAGACAGGACTGATTATAACCCAGTTAAAAACAAGGAAGTTGCCCTGGCTGATGTGGCTCAGTGGTTTGAGGTCACCAGTTTGATTCCCGGTCAGGACACATGCCCAGGTTGTGGGCTCACTCCCCAGTAGGGGGCATGCAAGAACCAGCCGCTCAATGATGCTCTCTCATCAATGTTTCTCTCTCTCTCTCCATCTTTCTCTCTAAAATCAATAAAAATATATTTTTAAAAATATCTAATTTGCCAAAACCGGTTTGGCTCAGTGGATAGAGCGTCGGTCTGCAGACTGAAGGGTCCCAGGTTCGATTCCGGTCAAGGGCATGTACATTGGTTGCAGGCACATCCCCGGCGGGGGGTGTGCAGGAGGAAGCTGGTCGATGTTTCTCTCTCATCGATGTTTCTAGCTCTCTATCCCTCTCCCTTCCTCTCTGTGAAAAATCAATAAAATATATTTAAAAAATATATATCTAATTTTACAAATCAGAATTCATTTCCATTGTCTAAATCTTTTTTCCATTGCAATTTCAGGCTTTAATATATTTGAGACCTACGAGAAAAGAATCTGAACACACCCTCTGGACAGCGAGAGAAGCTCTTAGCCATGCCGCAGAACCTGCCCTAAATGAGAAAGGCCACGGTTTATTTTAAAATCCTAATTGCCTCGTCTTCACCCAATATAGAGGTTTTCCTGTATTATAGCGTATAAATCTATTGTAATCACTTGCCACATTCTCAGGATAGATCTATACTAAAATAAAAGGGTAATATGCTAATTAGACCGGGTTGACCAGCCATCTTCCGGACGTCCAACTTCCTTCCAGACAAAGCCACGGTGGTGGGGGCTGAGGCAGAGGCAGTTAGGGGCGATCAGGCCGGCAGGGGAGGGCAGTTGGGGGCCATCAGGCCGGCAGGGGAGCAATTAGGCGACGATCAGGCCAGCAGGCAGGCAAGCATTTAGGAACCAGCGGTCCCGGATTGCAAGACCAGGATGGGGCCTAACCCGGCAGTCGGACATCCCCCCAGGGGTCCCGGATTGGAGAGGGTGCGGGCTGGGCTGAGGGACAACCCCCCTATGCACGAATTTTGTGCACCAGGCCTCTAGTTGATTAGAAGTCCCTACTTACCAAATGAGAACTACGACGAAGTTCTTCATTTTGAGGAACAATCCTGATGTTTAGAATTGCTGCTTCAGTCCAAGCGTCTACGCCTTTTCTTCGTTTCGTTAGAAGAGCATTCACATGCCTCTCTGCACTTCACTCCCGTGTGCGTTTCAGATCACGAAGACGCCTGTGGCGCCCCCGCACACGTCTTTTTGCCTGAATGGGGGCTGTGCTATGTGATACCGGCTCTGCCCGGGCCCTTCTGTAGGTGAGTGAGAAGGGCGGGGGGAGGAGGGGGGAGGAGGGCAGGCTTATTTTTTATCATCTATGAACTTCTTTAAGAAGTGATACTGAACAAAAAGTGTAAGATGAAAAAGTACGAGCAACATTCTTCATACTCACAGGGTGTTCCCCCCCACCAAAAAAAAAATGTATCCACACTTTGAATAATTATTCATTCCAGTGGGTTAAACCTGAAAAGAGAGAAACATCTATTGGGCTGTCAGCTGTTAGTGTGTGTACGTTTTTGGGGGGACGCCCTGTAGCACAAAATTATGCTCTCGAACCAGTGGCGAACCCCAGTCCCCAAGTGTTTATGGTGGACATTGGTCCTGGCAGTTCAGTCAGAGTTTTTAATCCGTGTTCGTAAACTCTGTGGTGTTACTGTTTTAGGAAGGACAATCTACTGGCCAAACAGCAAGAGAACTCACTAATGCAGAAAAGCCCAACATAAGATACTAGTGGCCGGTGCACGAAATTTGTGCACATAGGGGGCATGTCCCTCAGATGATCTACACCATCTCCAATCTGGGACCCCTCAGTGGATGTCCGAATGCCGGTTTAGGCCTGATCCCACAGGGATTGGCATTCGGACATCCCTCTCACAATCTGGGACCACTGGCTCCTAACCGCTCACCTGCCTGCCTGATTGCCCCCTAACTGCTCCTCTGCCAGCCTGATTGCCCCCAACTACCCTCCCCTGCTGGCCTGATCACCCCCAAGACTTTTGTTACTATAGATGCTGCTTTGAGTTTAGATGATATAAATACATGATCACTGTGATGCTACCAAAACTTACATTTGATATGTTGAAAGGAAAATGAGCCCAGCCAGGGTGGCTCAGTGGTAGAGCGTCAAACTATGAACCAGGAGGTCAGGGTTCGATTCCTGGGTTGTGGGCTTGATCCCCCGTGGTGGCGGGGGGGCCCCGCGGGGGGGCGGGGGGAGGGGGAGGGGCGTGCAGGAGGCAGCCGATCCATGATTCTCTCTCATCATGGATGTCTCTATCTCTCTCCCTCTTCCTCTCCCTTCCTCTCTGAAATCAATAAAAAAATACTTTTTTTAAAAAAAAAGGAAAATGAGTAAGTTTTTCTAATGGTGGCAGCAGTATTTGGTTGGCACATAAAAATGAGTTAAAAATTCTAGAAAAGGAAGGTAGGGAGTAGAGCTACCAACCACTAAAATATACCATAAAGCAACAATATTTTTTTAAATATATTTTATTGATTTCTTACAGAGAGGAAGGGAGAGGGATAGAGAGTCAGAAACATCGATGAGAGAGAAACATCAATCAGCTGCCTCCTGCACACGTCCCACTGGGGATGTGCCCACAACCACGCAACCAAGGTACATGCCCTTGACCGGAATCGAACCTGGGACCTTTCAGTCCACAGGCCGACGCTCTATCCACTGAGCCACACCGGCCAGGGCCATAAAGCAACAATATTGAAGCAGGTAATACAAACCCAGAATTCAACGTAGACTATTGAACAAGAAGAGAGAGAAATGCTGTTACTCAAACAAATTCAACATGTTAAAGGAGGCGCTGGTAACCAGTAGGAAAGGGAATGATTATGGAATAAATGGGTTTGGAGTAACCACGTAGCAATAGGGAGAAGACATACATTTAGACCTACATCAACACCAGACTTAACAAAATAAACTTCAGATGAATTGAAGTGTGGATATTTACATCATTGTAAACCCGGGGCGGGGGGGGGGGGGGGGGGGCGGCATGCAGGAGGCAGCCGATCAGTGATTCTCTCTCATTGATATTTCTTTTTTCCTTTTTTTAAAAAAAATATATTTTATTGATTTTTTACAGAGAGGAAGGGAGAGGGATAGAGAGTCAGAAACATCAATTCAGCTGCCTCCTGCACACTCCCCACTGGGGATGTGCCCGCAACCAAGGTACATACCCTTGACCGGAATTGAACCTGGGACCCTTCAGTCTGCAGGCCGACGCTCTATCCACTGAGCCAAATCGGTTAGGGCTCTCATTAATGTTTCTATCTCTTTCCCTCTCCCTTTCTCTCTGAAATCAATAAAAATATTTTTTAAAAGAATATATACACTGAGTGACCAGATTATTATAATCTCTGAACGCATAATAATCTGGCCACTCAATATATTAGAGGCCTGGTGCATGAATTCGTGCATGGGTGGGGGCCGGCCAGCCTGGCCAGGGGGAGGGGACATGGGCGGTTGGCCGGCCTGCCTGCTGGTCGAACTCCTGGTCGAGGGGACAATGTGCATATTAGCCTTTTATTATATAGGATACACACTGAGTGGCCAGATTATTATGCGTTCAGAGATCACAATAATCTGGCCACTCAGTGTGTGTGTGTGTGTGTGTGTGTGTGTGTGTATTTCAGAGAGGAGGGGAGAAATAGAAACATCCATGATGAGAGCGAATCATGGACCAGCTGCCTCCTGCACGCCCCCTACTGGGGATGGAGCCCACAACCTGGGCATGTTCCCTGACCGGGAATTGAACTCTGACCTCCTGGTTCATAGGTCGATGCTCAACCACTGAGCCATGTGGCCCCCAGGCAATAAGTTGTTTTTTTTGCAAGGCTCTTCAGCAGTCTCTGTTCCTTGTTACTGTCCTGATTTACCTCGACTTCCGTAAACTAGTCGACACACATTCACTAAAGCCACCCGTGCGGCAAACACCTAAATCTCTGGGTGAGGGCCGTTGAGAGTAAATTTTGAATGTGAAAGAAGAGAAGCAACAACCTATGCAACACCGTGCACATATGTACATTTAACACGGAGGGTTAGTCGCTGGGGTCAGCTCTTTATTTAGTGACCACTACGTGCTACGCATTGTACAGCCACAAAGACTCACAGCCCCAGCCGGTGTGGCTCAGTGGCTAGAGCATTGGCCTGCAGACTGAAGGGCCCCAGGTTTGATTCCAGTCAAGGGCATGAACCTCTGCCCTGACCGGTTTGGCTCAGTGGATGGAGCATCGGCCTGCGAACTGGAGGGTCCTGGGTTCGGTTCAGGTCAAGGGCATGTACCTTAGTTGCAGGCACATCCCCAGTGGGGGTGTGCAGGAGGCAGCTGATCGATGTTTCTAACTTTCTGTTTCTCTCCCTTCCTCTCTGTAAAAAATCAATAAATATATATATTTTTAAAAAGAGCATGTACCTCAGTTTCGGGCTCGATCCCCAGTAGGGGGCGTGCAGGAGGCAGCTGATCAATGATTCTCTCTCATCATGGATGTTTCTACCTCTCTCTCTCCCGCTCCCTTCCTCTCTGAAATCAATGAAAATATACGGGGGAAAATAAAAGCACAAAAACATTACACGAAAGTACGACATCTCTGCTGCCTTAGGGAAGACTGAGTCCCCAGGTGTCCCATCAGCCCTGGCAACTGTGTTCCATGACGGGGCCCAGCCTTAGGGCGGCCCTGACAGTTCCCAGTGGTGAAAAAAATGAACCATCAAACATCCCAGTTTAAATTCTCTCTCTGCTTTTCCGCTTACCCAGTCTCCTCTGCCGCCCAGTGTGATCTCCACCTGTAGGGACAGGCCACACAGTGCCCACCACAGTGAGTAGCTTCCAAACGAAATGCTTATTTTATTTATTTTTTAAAATATATTGATTTCAGAGAGGAAGGGAGAGGGAGAGAGAGAAACATCCATGATGAGAGAGAATCATGGATCAGCTGCCTCCTGCACGCCCCCCACTGGGAATTGAGCCCACAACCCAGGCATGTGCCCTGACCAGGAATGGAACCGTGACCTCCTGGTTCATAGGTCAACACTCAACCACTGAACCACGCCGGCCGGACTGAAATGCGTTTCTTAAAGCCCTAAATGAGAGTGCTGTGGTAACATGTTAGGTATTTGAACCTAACAACAACAACAAAAAGTTGGGCCCTGACCAGTTTGGCTCTGTGGATAGAGCGTCCTGTGGACTGAAGGGTCCCGGGTTCGATTCCGGTCAAGGGCATGTACCTTGGTTGCAGGCACATCCCCAGTAGGAGGTGTGCAGGAGGCAGCTGATGGATGTTTCTCTCTCATCGATGTTTCTAGCTCTCTATTCCTCTCCCTTCCTCTCTGTAAAAAAATCAATAAAATATATTTTAAAAATATATATACTAGAGGCCCGATGCATGAAATTTGTGCCCGGGGGGGGGGGGGCTTCCCTGTCCTGACACCCCCCTCTGGGCCAGGCGGTGCGACGGGCCTCCGTGCACCTCCGCCGGGGTGGGGGGTGGGGCCGCCCCCAGCAGCAGCCTCATGTCCTGGTGGCTCAAGTCCCCACCCACCAGCTCCTGTGCGCTCGCAGCCTGTTGAATGGTCGTGACTGAGACACGTTAGGACCAATTAGCATATTACCTCTTTATATATATAGATAGATATAACATACCTCTGGCACCTTCCCACAGAGGTACTCTGTCTTAACTGGGAAAAGAGTGTGGAACTCAAATATTAACCTTTTGCACTCGGATGTCGAGTGTGACTCGACACGGTTAGCATTAGAATAAAGGAATCGAGAAAAAAGCGAATGCAAAGGGTTAAATTCCAACTTTTAAAAAACATGTAGGTGCCGAAACCGGTTTGGCTCAGTGGATAGAGCGTCGGCCTGCGGACTCAAGGGTCCCGGGTTCGATTCCAGTCAAGGGCATGTACCTTGGTTGTGGGCACATCCCCAGTGGGGGTGTGCAAGAGGCAACTGATCGATGTTTCTAACTCTCTATCCCTCTCTCTTCCTCTCTGTAAAAAATCAATAAAATATATTTAAAAAAAAAAAACATGTAGGGTAAAATGATGTCACAACAAAGGGTAGAATCCTTCCCTTCTCACTTTTGCCTTATGAGTTTAGTCTCCTCTGCTCGTACTAATTGCCTGCTTATTTGTCTCTCCAAAGGAGAAGGTATTTTAGCTCCTATGCATGTTAGGAAAATCACAGCATCGTGGCACATGCTGCTTTAAGATTTATTCACGATCACTGCACCAGGACACACCCCTGGACACACCAGAAAGCCTGAAGCTCCCTCCCCGCCCCTCTGAGAGGTTTGCTCATGTCTCCTGTGTGCTCTGAATATAGACCCACAGCTCACAGTCCTGGATGATCTCTACACTAATAAAAGAGAAAGATGCAAGTTGACTGTAACTTCACGACACCCACCAGCCAATCAGGAGTGAGTATGCAAATCAACCCAACAAAGATGGCAGGTTAATTTGCATACACAGGCGCCAAGCAGCCGGGGGCCTCTGGGCAGCATGGGAAGGTGGAAAGGCGGCTCCGGCCAGAGCGAAGGCAGTGCCGGCAGCCAGAGGAAGGAAGGCCCATTCTGGCACGAATCTTCATGCATCGGGCCTCTAGTTTAGATTATAATCATGTATTAGCCCGTCTCTGCAAACGGAAATTGATCAGCGTCACGGTATCATCCTGACCATCAGCTGCCCCTGCGTGCCGGGCCCTGCGGCTCATGTTTCACACGTGTTCACTCCAACCAGCACTCACACCCACGGCGAGGCAGCTGGTCTTGTTCTCACTCCACGAAGGAGAACCTGAGGCTCAGAGGCTCAGATCACCATCCCACATCTGAGAGCGTCCCGCTGGGCAAAATCTGCCAGTCAGAGGACGACGGGCATCCTGTGGTCTCCCTCACAGGCGGGACCTAATGAACCACATGAACTGATGATCCACCACAGACCCGGAGACACAGGAGCATGAGCAGACAGCTGAACCTCAGAGGAAAGGCAGGGGAGGGTGGGTGGGGAGAGAGCAACCAAAGGCCTTGCGTGCACGTATGCATGACCCCTGGACATGGGCAGTGGGGTGGTGAGGGCCTGGGGGAGGGGGCGGAGGACAGGGCAGACTGGAAGATGTTAATGAAGGGAAAGGAGGACCTATGTAATACTTTCAACAATAAAGATTTCTTGCAGCCCTCGCTGGTGTGGCTCAGTGGATAGAGCATCGGCCTGCGGACTGAAGGGTCCCGGGTTCGATTCTGGTCAAGGGCATGTACCTTGGTTGCAGGCTCGATCCCCAGTAGGGGGCGTGCAGGAGGCAGCTGATCGATGTTTCTCTCTCATCGATGTGTCTAACTCCCTCTCCCTTTCTCTCTGTAAAAAAATCAATAAATTAAAAAAAAAAAGATGACAAATAAAAATCACACATCTGGGTCTTGGATTTAAACCCAGGTGAGTCCAGCTCCCAGTCCCAGGTTTTCTGTCTGCACTTCCACTCTGCAGACGGGAGGGGGTGGGGGGCGGGGCCCCTGGCTGGGAGGCACTTGCCCTGCACTCAGCCCTCACTAGCTACAGGCCCTTCGTCCTGTGTCTCCTGTCCTCTCGCCATCTGTTATTCTCCTGGCTGAGACTCACTCGCTCCAGCAACCCTCTCCCCTCACCCACTGCTGTATCCTTTGCAATATCTGAAAGGAAAAAAATAAAAGGTCCGCAGGCTTGTTAGCACTTTGGATAACAGAGAAAATAAAAAAAGGCCACGAGGAAAGGCAGGGACACTTCCTTGTGTGACCTGAAGGGGGCGCATATGCCACTCTGCCATGTTCTGAGCGGCGGGTAGAACAGGGTGCGGGCTTCCCTGGAGGTGCTAGGCTGGTCTGCCTGGACGTCACAGCACAGACAGGAAGGGGTGTGTGTGTGTGTGTGTGTGCATGTGAGAGAGATAAGAGAGACCTGTTGTGGGGGGGGGGGGGTGCATATAATGAAAATATGGGCCCTGGCTGGTTTGGCTCAGTGGACAGAGCCTCAGCCTGCGGACTGAAAATTAATATTTTAGGACTTTTATGTAGCAGACCCATGCCCGGTCTCTACGGAGGAAAATCAAGCCAGTCGTCCGAAAAACTCACCGTTTCCAACCAAGGGGAGCTTATCTGTTTCCACGAACACGTGACGTACGGTGAGGTCACCTCAGTCGTACGGGGTGGGCGTAAGGTGACAAAAGTAGATTTATTTTTCCTCAACAATTTTTACGTGGATTTGTAGTTCATTTACATTCTCTGCATGGTCACTGTGTTGAACGTGCACAATATTAATACACTAGAGGCCCGGTGCATGAAGATTCGTGCAGGAATGGGCCTTCCTTCCCCTGGCTGCTGGCACCGCCTTCGCTCCGGCTGGAGCCGCCTTTCCACCTTCCCACGCTGCCCAGAGGCCCAGAGCAGCTGGGGTGGTGCGGAATGCCTGCATTGTCACCATGGTGACAACACAAGCGTCTTGCCCTGCCCCCCGCAGCTCTGTGCCTGTGTATGCAAATTAACCCACCATCTTTGTTGGGGTCATTTGCATACTCATTCCTGATTGACTGGTGGGCATTGCGAAAGTATGGTCAATTAGCATGTTGCTCTTTTATTAGCGTAGATGACGGAGCTTTTGCGCTCTGGCCTCTGACTTGCTGAGAAGGCGGGGTGTCTGCCAGGCATCCGGGCTCAGGCACGCTAGAGGGGGGACCTGTGTGGTGACCTGGCCGACGGGCCCCTCCTCCTGGGAAGAGGTCCCGGATGATCCCCCCACATCGACAAGCAGGTGTCTGTTTCCCGGTTGTCACAAGGCCTGGCTTCCCTTTACTTCCCAGGGTTGCTACAGGCCCAGGAGGAGTTCACTTCCACTTGGGAAGGGGCTGGGAATACACCGAGTGGCCAGATGATGATGATCTCTGGTCACATAAAAATCTGGCCACTATAGAATAAAAGGCTAATATGCAAATTGTCCCCTCCACCAGTTCGACCAGCAGGCAGGCCGGCCAACTGCCTATGTCCCCTCCCCCTGGCCAGGCTGGTTGGCCCCCACCCATGCACGAATTCCTATACCGGGCCTCTAGTATATACATATATATACACACACACACACTGAGTGGCCAGGTTATTATGCATTCAGAGATCATCACAATCTGGCCACTCGGCGTGTATTCCCTTTGCACGCTGCCTGCAGCTGCGGGATCTTGCTTGGAAAGCACATCACGGAAGTGAATGTGTTTTAATGTCCTGATGAAACAAACCCGATCGGTCTGCCCCTCGCTCACGAGAAGGCCGTCCGGTGTGGGAAGACGCCGCCGGCCCCTTCGCTTCTCCTCTCCTGCCCGCGTCCGTGTTTCCGCGTGACCCTTCTCTGGTTTCACCGGGGGCTACAACAGTGGCCGCGTCTCGGGACACTCACTTATGTTTTTAGCCGAGACGGTAGCTATTCCTGTAATGACTGCTTTCCCTTAAGACCGGCCTTTCACAATTGCAGCTCGTTCTTCCATTCTAACTTTGGTTAGAGGGACTCCCCGCCCTCTCCATGCGACCTCAGGTGATGCCTTTCGTTCTCAGATCTAGGAGTAACGTTGTAGCATTTGGAGCAACATTGTAGCACTGTGTCATTTCGTTGCCACGGTGATGAGTTGCCATGGGAACAAGCAGCCTATGGCAACACTGGTTTCATTACATGTCACGTCACCACAGTCCTAGCACCCTATCGACAGACCCGGTTCGGGGAGGACTTGCTGTACGTCTACGGCTTCTGCGGGCTCCGCTTTTCGTTCCGCTCCCCGCCAAGGGGACAATCGGCTCGTGGCCACAGGAATCTCCCACTCAAAACCAGCCCCAAAGGCTCGGCTATGAAAAGGAACCCGCGTGAACCCCAGATAGTACCGGAAAGGGCCCCGCACCGGCTCCCCTTTGAGGAGTAACAAAACACTTTATAGATTATCTGAAAAAAATAACGTAATTCATTCACTCCCTCCCCCCGCCCCCCGCCCCCCGCCCCCGGCTCATATGTAAAAATTTTTCCCAGTTTTCAATTTCCTTTTCCTGTACTGTTTATCCCGGAACACAGATTCACACGGTATTTTCCGTATGTGCTATGTAATCACATCCAAGGTCTCAAACTCCGAGGCCCTGTCTCCTTGGTAACGGGCACCGATGTTAAAGAACTATAAAAGTTAACCACTGTTCAGAGACGGAGAGTTCTGACCAACTTTTCTTTGTACTTCAGGAGCTGAGATGAGCTAACCACCAACCAAAGGAAACTCAGTCCTTTTATCGCAAACGTAAGCGGGAAGAGGAAAACCTTTCGAGGTGAAAACGGGGTGGGGTAGGAGTGATTGAAAACACACAAGCGGGCCCTGGCCGGTGTGGCTCAGGGGATAGAGCGTCGGCCTGCAGACTGAAGGGTCCCGGGTTCGATTCCGGTCAGGGGCATGTACCTTGGTTGCGGGCACATCCCCAGTAGGGGGGTGTGCAGGAGGCAGCTGATCGATGCTTCTAACTCTCTCTCCCTCTCCCTTCCTCTCTGTAAAAAAATCAATATATAAAACACACACACACACACACACACACACACACACACACACACACACACACACACCAGACAAGCGGGAAAGGCAACACACTCGCTTTCATTTACCCGACACGCTTCCTGCCGTCCTGTCAGGACCACTGAGCCTTGCATCGTTACATTAATTAGGGGGGATGCTCTGCAAATGTCAGTCATCCTGCAATGAAGACCTGGGGGGGAGGAGTTGGAGGTGGTTTGGGGGGACGGGGGGGAGACCTTTTCCTCATCGGAGAATAAAACACTGCCGATTCCCCGTGGCCGTTCATCTCGCTGAGCAACTGGAGAGTAGGAAGACAAAAATAACTCTTTCGTATTCATCATCAGAGGCGTCGACAGTCAGTCCTGCTTCTGAACAATGTGGTCAGACGGGAAAGCGGAGAAAAGATTTCTCAGGCCGCCCCGCACGGCTTCCTCCTTCATTTGGGGGAGAAAAGTGTCTTTGCGATTCTGCTCCACGACCGGGCTGGCCCTGCACGGGGAGCCACGGACGCCCCTCCATCCGATCCCGGACCCTTCCCCGAGTCCGGGCGCCTAGGCGTTTGGCTCAACGACACGCACGGCAGCCAGGGGACCTGGGCCAGCGCCACGATCGATCGATCGATCGGCGGGTTTGCACCTGACGCAGGAGCCCTCCTTCCTCTGACAGGTTAGAACAGTGGTCGGCAAACTGCGGCTCGCGAGCCACATGCGGCTCCTTGGCCCCTTGAGTGTGGCTCTTCCACAAAATACCACGGCCTGGGCGAGTCTATTTTGAAGAAGTGGCGTTAGAAGAAGTTTAAAAAATTTGGCTCTCCAAAGAAACTTCAGCCAAAACCGGTTTGGCTCAGTGGATAAGAGCGTCGGCCTGCGGGCTGAGGGGTCCCGGGTTCGATTCCGGTCAAGGGCATGTACCTTGGTTGCGGGCACATCCCCAGATGGGGGGTGTGCAGGAGGCAGCTAATCGATGTTTCTCTCTCATCGATGTTTCTAGCTCTCTATCCCTCTCCCTTCCTCTCTGTAAAAAATCAATAAAACATATTTAAAAAAAAAAAAAAGAAAAAGAAACTTCAATCGTTGTACTGTTGATATTTGGCTCTGTTGACTCATGAGTTTGCCGACCACTGGGTTAGAAAATACCCCGAGAAACCTTTTAGAGCATCCAGGCCACAGAACAGACACATGTAGAGTCATTTTCAATTCAAAGACGTGTATTCCCCAGTTCCCGGAAAGGTGGGGCCCGGCAGGTGTGAGCGCTGCGGGCCGGCAGGTGTGGGCACTGCGGGCCCAACAGGTGTGGGCACTGCGGGCCGGCAGGTGTGGGCGGGGGCCAGTAGGTGTGAGCGCTGCGGGCCGGCAGGTGTGGGCGCTGCGGGCCCAACAGGTGTGGGCGCTGCGGGCCGGCAGGTGTGGGCGGGGCAGGCCAGTAGGTGTGGGCGCTGCGGGCCCAACAGGTGTGGGCGCTGCGGGCCGGCAGGTGTGAGCGGGGCACCCCTCCCCGGCCTCACTTGGAGGCGCCCAGGTGCACCAGCGCCAGGACGGTGGTGTAGCTGTGGAACAGGTCCTCGTCCCGCACCCCGCTGTCCCGCGCCTCGCTGCACCGCCGCAGCGCGAAGTGCCCCGTGACGATGCGGTCGCACCCGATCTCCCCGTTGCCGAAGAAGCCGAACAGGGGCACGCTGGGGAACGCCTTCCGGAACGCATCGGCCTCCACGTTGCCCCGGGCCCGGTAGAACTGGGCGCCCCGGCCCACGCAGGCGAACATGAAGCCCACGGTGTCCTGCTCAGGGATGCTGGCGGCCTTGAGGCGCTGCACGGCGGCCTCCACCGCCTTCTCGTCGCTCACGTCCTCGCTCAGCAGCACCGTGGCACTCTGCACGCGCTGGCCGCTAACCGACAGCCCGACCACGCCTGTGCCGTCCACGTCCACGGGGCACCTGGGGAAACGCAACCAGAACGGGGCCGTTCACCACGAGACAACACACACGGAACGTGCACGTGTCAACAGGCAAGATCAGCCCGGCCCGCGTGGCTCCGTGGTCGAGCGCCGACCTAGGAACCAGGAGGTCAGAGTTCGATTCCCGGTCAGGGGCACGTGCCCGGGTTGCGGGCTCGATACCCAGTGGGGGGCGTGCAGGCGGCAGCCAGTGATTCTCTCTCCTCATTGAATTTCTATCTCACTTTCTCTCAGAAATCAATAAAATATACACGTGTGATAGTATCTCTAGCCCTAGCCAGGGTGGCTCAGTGAATAGAGCATCGGCCTGCAGACTGAAGGGTCCTGGGTTCGATTCCTGGTCAAGGGCACATGCCTGGGTTGTGGGCTCGATCCCAGTGTGGGGCGTGCAGGAGGCAGCCGATCAGTGCTCATCATGGATGTTTCTCTCTCTCTCTCTCTCTCTCTCCCCCTCTCCCTTCCTCTCTGAAATCAATAATATATTAAAAAAAACACACAGCCCTAGCCTGGGTGGCTCAGTGGATAGAGCATCAGCCTGTGGACTAAAAGGTCCCGGGTTCGATTCTCAGTCAAAGGCACATGCCCAGGTTGTGGGCTCGATCCCCAGTGGGGGGCGTGCAGCAGGCAGCCGGTCAGTGATTCTCTCTCATCATGGATGTTTCTATCTCTCGCTTTCTTTCTGAAATCAATAAAATATACACACATGTATATCCTATATAATAAAAGGGTAATATGCAAATAGACCGAATGGCAGAACCACCAAAGCGTAATATGCTAATGATATGGTAAGGCTGCTCAACAGCTCGCTATGATGTGCACTGACCACCAGGGGGCGGATGCTCCGACCAGTAGGTTAGCTTGCTGCTGGGGTCCGGCCGATCGGGACTGAGGGAGATGGGCCAGACACGCCCTGGAATCCTCCGGCGGGCCCTCCCCGGCCTGATTGTGCACCCGTGGGGTCCCAGTGGGGTCCCTCGGCCTGGCCTGCGCGCTCTCTCAATCTGGGACCCCTTGGGGGGTGTCGGAAAGCCGGTTTCAGCCCGTCCCACAAGCCACTCCCATTGGCAGGGCGCCAGACGCAGGGCTCATGGCTGGTGAGTGCTGGTGTGGCAACACGAGCTTCTCCTAATGGGGACTGATGGGCGCGAGCCCGCGGCGGGAACAGCAGGGAGGACCTGCAGGCCGCATTGGACGGCGGGTTTCGGCCAATCCCTACAGACCACTCAGAGGGACCCCACCCGTGCACGAATTCGTGCACCGGGCCTCTAGTGTGTGTGTGTGTGTGTGTATATTTTTAAAACACAGAAGGGCAAATGTACCTGCACCAAGACTCCTGCGTGTTGAGGAGGGTCCCTGACCTTCCTCGCTGCCTTAACAGTCACCTGGCCCTTCCACGCCTGCACACAGTGAGGTCTCGGAAATGCAGCTTTTCGGTATTGTTCACCTCTCTGGTGTCTTTTCCCCCCGAACATTCAGCTACAGATATTCAATCATGGAGGGTACTTTTAGCTCTATTTGTTTATTTTTTTAATATATATTTTTATTGAGCTCAGAGAAGGGAGACGGGGAGAGAGAGATAGAAACATCCATGACGAGAGAGAATCACGGATCGGCTGCCTCCTGCAAGCCCCACACTGGGGATCGAGCCCACAACCAGGCACGTGCCCTTGACCGGGAATCGAACCTGGGACTCTTAGGACTGCAGGCCGATCGATGCTCTAGCCACTGAGCCACACCAGCTAGGGCCATTTTTAGCTTTATGTTGCTCGGTCCATCAAGTTTCTGGAACCTCTCCCTTCCTTGCTGTTTTGTTTGTTGTTGTTTTTTTGTTTTTGTTTTTTATATATTTCTTTATTGATTTCAGAGAGGAAGGGAGAAGGAGAGAGAGAGAGAAACATCCATGATGAGAGAGAATCACTGATCGGCTGTCTCCTGCACGCCCCCTACTAGGGATCGAGCCTGCAACCTGGGCATGTGCCCTTGGCCAGAATCGAACCCGGGACCCTTTAGTCTGCAGGCCGACGCCCTACCCACTGAGCCGCACCCGCCAGGGCTGTTTTGTTTTGTGTTGTTTTTTTCATTCCCAAGAGGACCCCTGCTGCCTGCTGTTTTGTGTCCGTACAGCGTGTCTAATGATAAAGCCGGAGGAAAAAAACAAAATAAAAAACAAACAAAAAACACCCGCGGTCACAAAACCCCAGGAGCGTGCCCCGTCCCGCGGGGCGCCTGGTGGCGGGTCGGATGCATGGACGTACGTGTCAGAGGTCAGCGACACCAGGTTGTCCACCTGGCCCCCGGCCACCACGACGTTCGTGTCACTGAAGGTGCGGACCACCCGCTGCAGGTAGCTGCTGGCCCCCACGCGGCAGCAGTTGTAGCCGAACACCAGGACCACACGGAGCTCGGGGTTGTCCAGGAGGCCTGCGGGGAGGGGGGCGGCCGTGAGAGACGCTGCGGACAGGACGGCACCTTCGCGTTGCGGAAGCGCCGTTGTCCCCGCTCTGAGCCACGTGCTCTCCCCGAGATGGACATGTCCACGTGGGTGCAGCTGGGGAAGCCGCCACGGATCCCGATGGCTGCAAACTGCAACACGACTCAACGTCGGGGCAACTATTTTCCCCTATTAATAAAAAACTAAGGCCCTGGCCGGTGTGGCTCAGGGGACAGAGCACCAGCCTGCGGAATGAAGGGTCCTGGGTTCGATTCCAGGTCAGGGCAAAGGCCTGGGTTGCAGGCTCGATCCCCAATAAGGGGCATGCAGGAGGAAGCCGATCCATGATTCTCTCTCATCATTGATGCTTCTCGCTCTCCCTTCCTCTCTGAAACCAATAAAAATATATCCTATATAATAAAACACTAATATGCAAATCGACCGAACGCTGGAATGACTGGTCACTATGATGCACACTGACCACCAGGAGGCAGACACTCAATGTAGGAGCTGCCCCCTGGTGGTCAGTGTGCTCCCACGGGGGGAGCGCCGCTCAGCCAGAAGCCGGGCTCATGGCTGTGGAGTGCAGCCGCGGTGGCGGGAGCTTCCATGGCAGCACCAAGGAGCAGCGAGCCGAGCAGTAGGGAGCAGCGAGCAGGCGGGTGGTAAGGAGCGAGGGGTCCTGGACTGCGAGAGGGATGTCCGCCTGCCTGTGGGGAGTGGGCCTAAGCTGGCAGGCGGACATCCCCTGAGGGGTCCTGGACTGCGAGAGGGCACAGGCCAGGCTGAGGGACTCCCCCCAAGCCTCCAGTGCATGAATTTCATGCACCGGGCCTCTAGTTAAAAAATAAAACGAAAACTACGTGGCAGAAGAGAAGGGGGAGAGACAGAGAGAGAAACATCGGTGTGAGAGAGACGCATCGACTGGTTGCCTCCCAAACACGTCGTTCCGACCGGGGCTGGCGATTGCGTCTGCAACCGAGGTGTGTGCCCTTGGCCGGAATCGAACCCGAGACCCTTTCGTCCTCAGGCTGAGGGCCCTATCCATTGAGCCACACCGGCCAGGGCTCCTTTCCTTTTGTGATTAGCAAACCATTCACAGATTTCTCCCCTTGGCGGCTGCACAATCTTTTACCCCCATGGGGTTCAGAGCTGGTTCCAATAACGGAGGCTTATCTCCAGCGGCGGCTGGCACACACACACCAGGCGCCACCACGGAAGTTTCCATGGCAACAGTGACTTTTTTTTTTAAACAGCAAGTGCCGATCGATTCATTTGCAGATGTAAATAAAAGGCCTCCCTCCGCCCTGACTGGTGTGACTCAGTGGATAGAGCGTCGGCCTGAGGACTGAAGGGTCCCGGGTTCGATTCCGGTCAAGGGCATGTACCTTGGTTGCGGGCACATCCCCAGTAGGGGGTGTGCAGGAGGCAGCTGATCGATGTTTCTCTCTCATCGATGTTTTTAACTCTCTCTCCCTCTCCTTTCCTCTCTGTAAAAAAATCAATAAAATATATATTTTTTAAAAGTTAAACACGCATTTAAAAAAAATAAAGCTCAGAATGCAGTGCACCAGCCTTGTTCACTGCGAGTCCGACTCGCCCACATCTCTCCGGGGTGGTGCGCTTCATTCGGACTAACAGAACCCACCACCGAGACTGGGGACAGGCCGGTAATGACCGCGACTTACCTACTTCGGTGAAGCGACGTCTTTCGAGCGTTAAGTTCTTTGGATTCTTTGTAAAACGAAAGGGTTGTATTTTTATTCCTTCCACCTGGGGGAACAGCAGGGCAAATCCAGACTCCCCGATTTCTATCTCCTGAGGCCGATGGCTCCCCGAGCCCATGGGAGTCACTAGGAGGAAAGGGGAGCGGTTTCGTCCACGGAGTCGATAAAAACGGAGGATTCCTTTCGTAACAGCGCGCATGACCAGCCGCGCATCACCAGTCAACAGGCTCCCAGGCCACTACCCGAGAACGTGTTCAGCCCTGATGTCTGAGGGGTACAGAGTCCTGAGGTCTGTGATTCCCTCGCAAATGGTGTGCAAAGAAACAAGCTAGTGTTGCCACATTTCTTTAAATGGTGGATCTAGATGGAGAGCGTGGGGGTGTGTATTGTACTATTATTCTTCCAACTTTTCTATTTTTTAAAATATATTTTTATTGATTTCAGAGAGGAAGGGAGAGAGAGAGAAACATCCATGATGAGAGAGAATCCTGGATCGGCTGCCTCCTGCACGCTCCCTACTGGGGATCAAGCCTGCAACCCGGGCATGTGCCCTTGACCGGAATCGAACCTGGGACCCTTCTGTCTGCAGGCTGACGCTCTATCCACTGAGCCAAACCAGCTAGGTCTCAACTTTTCTATAGGTTTGAAGTTTTTCTAAATAAAAAGTTGTGTGTGTGTGGTGTGGTGGTGGGGGGCGGGAGTAAATACTTCTTCACAGCAATTCCGCTTTAAAAAATGTACCCTGAGCTAAAATATTTGACCATTATATAAAGTACATATACACACACACAGAAATACTTTTATCAGAGAATTTTTCATAACAAAAAAGAAAAACTGGCATTAAGATTAAAAGTTACATTATATATCAAAGATCAATTTTCTTGAAATTTTTTTTTAAAAGTTACATTATACAATGAAATTTAGTCATTAAGAATGACAGACATCGCCCTGGCCAGTTTGGCTCAGTGGATAGAGTGTCGGCCTGCAGACTGAAGGGTCCCAGGTTCGATTCCGGTCAAGGGCATGGACCTTGGTTGCAGGCACATCCCCAGTAGGAGGTTTGCAGGAGGCAGGTGATGGATGTTTCTCTCTCATCGATGTTTCTAACTCTCTCTCTCCCTTCCTCTCTGTAAAAAATCAATAAAATATATTTTTTTAAAAAAGAAGAAGAAGAAGAAGAAGAAGAAGAAGAAGAAGAAGAAGAAGAGCCCTGGCCCGTTTGGCTCAGTGGATAGACCATCGGCCTGAGGAATGAAAGGTCCCGGGTTCGATTCTGGTCAAAGGCACATGCCCGGGTGTTGGGCTCGATCCCCAGTGGGGGGCGTGCAGGAGGCAGCCGATCCATGATTCCCTCTCATCACTGATGTTTCTCTCTCTCTCCCTTCCTCTCTGAAATCAATAAAAATACATGTAAAAAAAGAGGAAGAAGAAAGACGTGCAGTACAGCTGGTTTATACAGACAGCCCTGCGATGGGCCATAGGAACCACAGTCATACAAGTAGAGTTAACACCCTGGTAAGTAGGACCACCTTCTATGTGCTTTGGAGCCCCCCACTGCTCCCAGGACAGGACCCGCAGGGATACGGGGTGGGAGGCCGCCCGGTGGGCACTGCTCTCACCGACAATCCCGGGGGCCACGACCCCCAGGACCTGGCACTGTCTTGGGAACAGCTTCTCCAGGGCGATGGCCGTCTCCATCGTCGCTCTCTTCCTGGCTGCAGGAACACAGGGGCACAAGGAGTCAAGGTCACCCGCCCAAGGTCGCGCAAGGTCGCGTCCGACGGCACGGAGGGAAAGAAAGGCAAACGCTGAACAAAGCTGAAGCCAGAAAGCTGTGCACGGAAGTCTCAGAACGCTGATAAAGCCCGGCCGGCGGCTCCGCAGTTGAGCGTCGACCTAGGAACCAGGAGGTCAGGGTTCGATTCCCGGTCAGGGCACAGGCCGGATTGCGGGCTCCATCCCCAGTGGGGGGCGTGCAGGAGGCAGCCGATCCATGATTCTCTCTCATCATGGATGTTTCTCTCTCTCCCTCTCCCTTCTTGTCTGAAATAAAAAAAAAAAAAAAAATTATTTAAAAAATAAAACCACTAAAATGCTGATGAAAACAAATGTGATCCTGGGTGGGGCCTGTTTTATATTTTAACTCAGGGGTCCGCAAACTTTTTAAACAGGGGGCCAGTTCACTGTCCCTCAGACCGTTGGAGGGCCGGACTATAGTTTAAAAAAAACTATGAACAAATTCCTATGCACACTGCACATACCTTATTTTGAAGTAAAGAAAGAAAACGGCAAAAACACCCGCATGTGGCCCGTGGGCCATAGTTTGAGGACGCCTGTTTTAACTAGAGGCCCGATGCACGAAAATTCATGCAAGAGTAGGCCTTCCTTCCCCCGGCTGCAGGCACCGGCTTCCCTCCGGCACCCGGGACCCGGGCTAGCTTCCCTCCGCCCCGGCTTTGTCAGGAAGGACGTCCGGTATAATTAGCATATTACTCTTTTATTATTATAGATGCCAAACGTGACCTTTAGCATCACCAGTTTGCCTACGGACAGCTTTTGCTCCAAGGATGTTACACTTGGCAGCAGCAGCTGGATTGTAGACGAGCTACTGTACCTTCTGCTCAGCACAGAGATGCTGCAGACACAGGCCCCAGCATTCGAAGGGAAGGTAACCCACAGCCGCAGGCGAACTCGGGTCTCAGGGCGCCCTTCCCTCCTGGGACACAGGCTACTGCTTCTCGCTGCGAGCCAAGGTCACGGGGAGCCAAGGTCGCACTGCGTCTATCCATACCTCTGGTGAATGGGGCCCCATCATCTAACACCATAAAAGGCTTGAATAAAATCAACAAACAAGTAGCTGGCGAGGATGCGGAGAAAAAGGAACCCTCATGCACTGCTGGTGGGAATGCAGACTGGTGCAGCCACTGTGGAGAACAGTATGGAGTTTCCTCAAAAGGTTAAAAATGGAACTCCCATTTGACCCAGTAATCCCTCTTCTAGGAATATATCCTAAGAAACCAGAAACATCAATCAGAAAGGACATATGCACCCCTATGTTCATAGCAGCACCATTCACCATAGCTAAGATTTGGAAACAGCCTAAGTGCCCATCAGCAGATGACTGGATTAGAAAACGATGGTACATCTACACAATGGAATATTATGCTGCTATAAATAAAGAAGGAGCTCTTACCATCCTTACAACAGCATGGATGGACCTGGAGAGCATTATGCTAAGTGAAATAAGCCAGTCAGAGAAAGACAAATACCACATGATCTCACTCATATGTGGGATATAATGATCAACGTAATTTGATGAACAAGAATAGATCCAGAGACAAATGGCAGGGGAGGAGGGGGGGTTAGAGAGCCACCACAGGACTTGTATGCATGCGTATGAGCATGGCCAATGGACACAGACACTGGGGCGGTGGGGGCTTGCCCGGGCTGGGAATGGCTGGGGGCGGAGGGTCAATTGGGGGGAAAGGAGACATATGCAAAACTTTAGATAATAAAAAAAAAAAAGAAAGAAAACCAAACAACAACAAAAAGGCTTGAATAGTCACAGATACACATCCTGTTTCAGTAATAAAAAGAAGTGCCTGGCCCTGGCCGGTGTGGTTCAGTGGATAGAGCGTTGGCCTGCGGACTGAAGGATCCCAGGTTCGATTCTGGCCAAGGGCTCATGCCCGGGTTGCAGGCTCGATCCCCAGTGGGGGGTGTGCAGGAGGCAGCTCATCCATGATTCTCTCTCATCATGGATGTTTCTCTCTCTCTCCTCCCTCTCTGACATCAATAAAGAAATATATTTAAAAAAAAAAAAAAAGTGCCTGGACATTGGAAGTATTTCAAAACAAGAAAATTAAAGAATTTGTTTCCAGGGTCCCGCCAGGTTCAGAAACCAATCTTTGAAGCAACAACAGCTCTTCAAAGGCAATGCAGTCATGCATTCCATGGGGCTAAGTAGGCCCAGAGCCTCGGGAACTCAAGTCGCTCTCGGGACAAAGACAACAGTGAACTGCAAACAGAACACACATAAGGCCCTGGCCGGTGTGGTTCAGTGGATAGAGCGTCGGCCTGCGGACTGAAGGGTCCCGGGTTCGATTCCGGTCAAGGGCACGGACCTTGGTTGCAGGCACATCACCAGTGGGGGGCGTGCAGGAGGCAGCTGATCGATGTTTCTCTCTCATCAATGTTTCTAACTCTCTCTCCCTCTCCCTTCCTCTCTGTAAGAAATCAATAAAATATATTTAAAAAAAACAAAACGAAAAAGGAAGAACACACATAAGGAGACAAACACCCACCTCGCTTGTGACCCCGACACTCTTCCAGGCTGATGAAGGTGTCCGAATCGGCCATGTAGAGGACTGTCTGCGGTAAGATGTGCACGTTCTGCGGGGAGAAAGTGAACTGGAATTAGAGCGCGGGAAGCGACGAGTGCTTCTGTGGTTAAAATGGTTCAAGTTTCACCCCCGTCCCCGCGGCAGCTGCCCACTACCTTCCCCCCTGTCCCCCGACTCCGGTCAGTCAATGCCGGCATTCTGAGTCCCTCCACTTCTCATTCATTTTTCACTCATGCTCTTGCATTTTCAGCTCAGTCATTTGTGAAACATCAATTATTACTTCTTCCAGGCAAACTCATCCCCGACTCACTCAAGAAGCTCATTCTCATGGTGATGGAAACAAAATCATGAAGTACCAGCAAAAAAACAGAGAAAGAAACCAAAGGCCGCTTGCTCCATCGGAACAGGCACTGCAGGAACAGAAACTGCTCAGCAAGCAGCACGCTCGGTATTTCATTACACATCCCAGGCCCTCACTTCCTCCAGAGCAACCCGAGTGCGCTTACGATCGATCACCCAGACCACACACTTCCTTGTATGTTCTCTGCAGCTGGTTCCTTTCCCACTTGGTTTAAGATGGTTTCCCCCAAGAGATAGTTTATTGTTAATATAAAATACATTTTTATTGATTTCAGAGAGGAAGGGAGAGATAGAAACATCAATGAGCCCTAACCGGTTTGGCTGTGAATAGAGCACCAGACTGAAGGGTCCCGGGTTCGATTCCGGTCAAGGGCATGTGCCTTGGTTGTGGGCACATCCCCAGTAGGGGGTGTGCAGGAGGCAGCTGATCGATGTTTCTCTCTCATCGATGTTTCTCTCTATCCCTCTCCCTTCCTCTCTGTAAAAAATCAATAAAATATATTTTAAAAAAAAGAAACATCAATGAGGAGAGAGAATCATTGATTGGCTGCCTCCTGCATGCCCCCCACTGGGGATCAAGCCTGCAACCCAGGCGTGTGCCCTTGACCGGAATCGAACCCGGGACCCTTCAGTCTGCAGGCCAACGCTCTATCCACTGAGCCAAACCAGCTAGGGCTCCCCCAAGTGCCACTGAATAAAAGGGACTAAGAGTCTATACAGACATAAACAAATGAACACTTTGAAACAAGATATAAACATATAGGTTCAAAGTATCTCCCCACCAAACACTTATGTGGAAAAGCGTTAAGTTTACAGTAGCAACATCTGGCTGACACCATGTTGCTAAAAAAAAAAAATAAAAAAAAATCAAAGATAATATCAGCAATGATGACAGGCCAGCATCAGCCAACGATACATAACGTCAACCTAACCAACATCGGAAGCTTTAGAACATGACCGGCCTGCCCTGCACACACGTGTCCGAGCTGTGAAAGCCCGCCATGTACACACGTGTCCGAGCTGTGAAAGCCCGCCATGTACACACGTGTCCGAGCTGTGAAAGTCCAGGAGAAGCTTGGAGAAAAGGTTCCAGGACAAAGAATCAAGAATCAGGACAGGCCCTGCGGGTGTGGCTCAGGGGCTGCGCATCGACCTAGGAACCAGGAGGTCAGGGTTCGATCCCGGGTGGGGGCACAGGCCCGGATTGCGGGCTCCATCCCCAGTAGGTGGGGGGCGTGCAGGAGGCAGCCGATCCATGATTCTCTCTCCTCACTGATGTTTCTCCCTCTCCCTCTCCCTTCCTCCTGAAATTAATTTAAAAATACATTTTATGTGATACCTTAATCAATAAAGAAATTTATATATATGCGTGTGTGTGTATATATATACACACACACACACACACACACACACACACATACATATATAAATCAGGACGAATAAATGCAACATAAAACTCTAAACTGAGTCTCTGGCTTTGGGGGACGGCCCCGGGAAAAGGGGCGAAACGGAGACGGAAGCCGAGGGTGAGACGGTAGCAATGTGTCCCCGCACACCCTGACCCTGACGTGGTCGCGCGAGGTTGGGTTTGCGGGTAACAGGCAGGGAAGCACTGGGGGGGCGGAGCAATCACCCTCCGAGGGCTCCCCCTCCCCCTCCCCCCCCCCCCCTCCCCCTCCCCCTGCCCCTCCCGCCCCCGCAGCGCAGCCTCCGTCACCCGCCGCCTCCGGCCCCGCGTCCAGGCTCCAGCGGCCCAGGTGCTGCCCATCGTTTGCAATCGGGGCCCAGAGTGGACACGGGGTCGGGGCCTAAGGAAATGTGTGGGTTCAGAGGAGCTCTGAGAGGCTCCGCCGCCTTTTCCGCACCAACAGGGGCAGCGGCTCTCGCTCCCCGGCGGGGGGGGGGGGGAGCCCGGGAAGGAGAGGGTCCCGCCGCCTGAGCCCCGCAGCAAAGCTCGGGGTGCGGACGGCGCCCCCAACGCGTGAGGGAGGGCCCCGCGAAACCCTGGCACCCCCTTAGGAGATGCGGTCATTAAACCCGAGGCTTCAAAATGTTCCCGTGTCACGAGCAAATGGTCCCCAAACTCTAAAAAACAACCCCGTGAGAAACTGGGGTGCAACCAGAGTTCGCGCGACCTCACAGACCGGCCCAGCACCCGCACCGGCCCGTGCAACCCCCCGCCCCCCCACTGCACCGGCCCGTGCAACCCCCCGCCCCCCCCCCCCCACACTGCCCCCCCCCGCCCCCCCACTGCACCGGCCCGTGCAACCCCCCGCCCCCCCCACTGCACCGGGCGTGCAACCCCCACCCCCCCCCCCCACACTGCACCGGGCGTGCAACCCCCCGCCCCCCCCCACACTGCACCGGCCCGTGCAACCCCCCGCCCCCCCACACTGCACCGGCCCGTGCAACCCCCCGCCCCCCCACACTGCACCGGGCGTGCAACCCCCCACCCCCCCACACTGCACCGGGCGTGCACCCCCCCCCCCCCCACACTGCACCGGGCGTGCAACCCCCCGCCCCCCGCGCCCCCCACTTGCCTGCAGCTCCGCGGCCGCCGCGCGGACCAGGCAGTGCTCCTGCGGGGGGCCGGCGTCCGCCGGGCCCGCCGAGATCCAGGCCACCCCGCGCTGGGCTCGCAGCACCCGGCGCACGCTCTCCCTCCACAGGCGGCTGACGCTGCGGGCGCGACCACAAAGGCGGTGAGCTGAGCGGGCGTCCTTCCCGCCCCGCCCCGCCCCGCCCCGCCCCGCCCGCAGCCCCGCCGGCCCGCCGCTCACCTGGCCACCCGCAGCAGCGCCCGGGCGGGCAGGAAGGAGAGCACCCGCTCCACCACCTCCGCCAGGTTGCTCAGCACGAAGGCGCCCGGTGGGTCCGCGGGGAGGCCGCCGCCGCCGCCCGCCGGCTCCATCCCGCCCCGCAGGCTCCCGCGGCGGGACCGCTGCGCCGAGGGGTCAGGAAGCTGCACCAGCTCCAGCTCCGGCTCCAGCTCCGGCCGCTGCACACTGCGCAGGCGCGCGCCACTTCCGGATGGGGCGGGACTTCCGGCAGCGGGCTTCCGCTGGATCCGGGGGCGGTGCTCCAGCTGTCAGTCCCGCAGGCACAGCAAAGCCTCCGCCGCGCCCCCCGCCGAGTCCCCCAAAGTCTGTTGGCACCACGAGCCCAGCTTCCCACGGGCGGTGTCTGCTTCAGAAGCCGCCCTCGTGTGTGGGACGGGCGCTGCTCCGGTCCGCGCGTGGCCCGGCTGGACCGCCGCCTGCACCGCGGTCCCCCCGCCTGCACCTCATCTTCCCCCGCCTGCACCTCATCCCCCGCCTGCACCTCATCCCCCGCCTGCACCTCATCCCCCGCCTGCACCTCATCCCCCGCCTGCACCTCGATCCCCCACCTGCACCTCATCCCCCGCCTGCACCTCATCCCCCGCCTGCACCTCATCCCCCGCCTGCACCTCATCCCCCGCCTGCACCGCGGTCCCCGCACCTGCACCTCATCCCCCGCCTGCACCTCATCCCCCGCCTGCACCTCATCCCCCGCCTGCACCTCATCCCCCCCGCACCTCATCCCCCGCCTGCACCTCATCCCCCGCCTGCACCTCATCCCCCCGCCTGCACCTCACTCCCCCGCCTGCACCTCATCCCCCGCCTGCACCTCATCCCCCGCCTGCACCTCATCCCCCGCCTGCACCTCATCCCCCGCCTGCACCTCGGTCCCCGCCTGCACCTCATCCCCCGCCTGCACCTCATCCCCCGCCTGCACCTCATCCCCCGCCTGCACCTCGGTCCCCGCCTGCACCTGCACCTGCACCATCACCCGCCATCCCCCGCCTGCATCGCGGTCCCCCCGCCTGCACCTCATCCCCCGCCTGCACCTCGGTCCCCCGCCTGCACCTCATCCCCCGCCTGCACCTCATCCCCCGCCTGCACCTCGGTCCCCACGCCTTCGCCTCATCCCCCGCCTGCACTGCGGTCCCCGCACCTGCACCTCATCCCCCGCCTGCATCGCGGTCCCCCCGCCTGCACCTCATCCCCCGCCTGCACCTCGGTCCCCCGCCTGCACCTCATCCCCCGCCTGCACCTCATCCCCCGCCTGCACCTCGGTCCCCACGCCTGCGCCTCATCCCCCGCCTGCACCGCGGTCCCCGCACCTGCACCTCATCCCCCGCCTGCATCGCGGTCCCCCCGCCTGCACCTCATCCCCCGCCTGCACCTCGGTCCCCCGCCTGCACCTCATCCCCCGCCTGCACCTCGGTCCCCCGCCTGCACCTCATCCCCGCCTGCACCTCATCCCCCGCCTGCACCTCATCCCCCGCCTGCACCTAGGTCCCCCGCCTGCACCTCATCCCCCGCCTGCACCTCATCCCCCGCCTGCACCTCATCCCCCGCCTGCACCTCATCCCCCGCCTGCACCTCGGTCCCCCCCCACCGCCTTCCGCCTCATCCCCCGCCTGCACCGCGGTCCCCGCACCTGCACCTCATCCCCCGCCTGCACCAAGGTCCCCCACCTGCACCTCATCCCCCGCCTGCACCTCATCCCCCCCGCCTGCACCTCGGTCCCCCGCCTGCACCTCGGTCCCCCGCCTGCACCTCATCCCCCGCCTGCACCTCCTCCCCCACGCCTGCACCTCATCCCCCGCCTGCACCAAGGTCCCCACACCTGCACCTCATCCCCCGCCTGCATCGCGGTCCCCCCCCGCCTGCACCTCGGTCCCCCGCCTGCACCTCTCATCCCCCGCCTGCACCTCGGTCCCCCGCCTGCACCTCGGTCCCCCGCCTGCACCTCATCCCCCGCCTGCACCTCATCCCCCGCCTGCACCAAGGTCCCCACACCTGCACCTCATCCCCCGCCTGCACCAAGGTCCCCACACCTGCACCTCATCCTCCGCCTGCATCGCGGTCCCCCCGCCTGCACCTCATCCCCCGCCTGCACCTCGGTCCCCCGCCTGCACCTCATCCCCCGCCTGCACCTCATCCCCACGCCTGCACCTCATCCCCCGCCTGCACCTCATCCTCCGCCTGCACCTCATCCCCCCCTGCACCTGCCCCGCCTGCACCAATCCTCCGCCTGCACCTCGGTCCCCCGCCTGCACCTCATCCCCCGCCTGCACCTCATCCCCCGCCTGCACCTCATCCCCCGCCTGCACCAAGGTCCCCACACCTGCACCTCATCCTCTGCCTGCATCGCGGTCCCCCCCGCCTGCACCTCGGTCCCCCGCCTGCACCTCATCCCCTGCCTGCACCTCGGTCCCCCCACCTGCACCTCATCCCCTGCCTGCACCAAGGTCCCCACACCTGCACCTCATCCTCTGCCTGCATCGCGGTCCCCCCCGCCTGCACCTCATCCCCACACCTGCACCTCATCCCCCGCCTGCACCAAGGTCCCCACACCTGCACCTCATCCTCTGCCTGCATCGCGGTCCCCCCCGCCTGCACCTCATCCCCCGCCTGCACCTCATCCCCCGCCTGCACCTCATCCCCCGCCTGCACCTCATCCCCCGCCTGCACCTCATCCCCCGCCTGCACCTCATCCCCCGCCTGCACCTCGGTCCCCCTGCCTGCACCTCGGTCCCCCGCCTGCACCTCATCCCCCGCCTGCACCAAGGTCCCCACACCTGCACCTCATCCCCCGCCTGCACCAAGGTCCCCACACCTGCACCTCATCCCCCGCCTGCACCGCGGTCCCCCCGCCTGCACCTCATCCCCCGCCTGCACCTCATCCCCCGCCTGCACCTCATCCCCCGCCTGCACCTCATCCCCCGCCTGCACCTCATCCCCCGCCTGCACCTCATCCCCCGCCTGCACCTCGGTCCCCCGCCTGCACCTCGGTTCCCCCGCCTGCACCTCATCCCCCGCCTGCACCTCGGTCCCCCGCCTGCACCTCATCCCCCGCATGCACCTCATCCCCCACCTGCACCTCGGTCCCCCCGCCTGCACCTCATCCCCCGCCTGCACCTCATCCCCCGCCTGCACCTCGGTCCCCCCGCCTGCACCTCATCCCCCGCCTGCACCTCGTCCCCCCCCCCCACCTCATCCCCCGCCTGCACCTCGGTCCCCCGCCTGCACCTCGGTCCCCCGCCTGCACCTCATCCCCCGCCTGCACCTCGGTCCCCCCGCCTGCACCTCATCCCCCGCCTGCACCTCGGTCCCCCCGCCTGCACCTCATCCCCCGCCTGCACCTCGGTCCCCCACCTGCACCTCGGTCCCCACGCCTGCACCTCATCCTCCGCCTGCACCTCATCCCCCGCCTGCACCTCATCCCCCGCCTGCACCTCAGGTCCCCCCACCTGCACCTCATCCCCCGCCTGCACCTCGGTCCCCCCCGCCTGCACCTCATCCCCCGCCTGCACCTCATCCTCCACACCTGCACCTCGGTCCCCCTGCCTGCACCTCGGTCCCCCCCGCCTGCACCTCATCCCCCGCCTGCATCGCTGTCCCCCCCGCCTGCACCTCATCCCCCGCCTGCACCTCGGTCCCCCCGCCAGCACCTCTTCCCCTGCCTGCACCTCGCTCCCCCGCCTGCACCCCGCCCCCCCCCCCCCCCCCCCCCCCGCCTGCACCTCATCCCCCACCTGCACCTCGCTCCCCCGCCTGGTGCACCTGTGCCCTGACCTCCACTCCCGCCGCTGCCCCGCTGGCCCAGCCCTGGCTCCTCCCGTCACTGGTCTCACCGGTGGGTTTCAAACTTTCTGCCTGGGGACTCCCGCTTTCTCTGTTAATCCTCCCCACACGCAGGGCGTTTCCATTGACTTTCAGAGTGGAAGGGAGGGGAGGGGACAGGAGGGAAATATCCATGGGAGAGAGATGCACGGATTGGCTGCCTCCCGCAGGCCACCCACACAACCGGGGTCGTGCCCTTGACCGGAATCCAACCCGGGACCCTTCAGTGCCTGGGCCCACGCTCTACCCACTGAGCCACACCGGCCAGGGCAGGGCTCCTTCGACCCTGTTCGTCTGGGTTATGTCTGTTGATATTGGCCATATTAAAACACTGTAACGTTAAGGTAACAAATCCATCACACGATAACAAAAAACTTTTATGGGGAAAAAATGACACGCCCGCCCACCCCCAATAGTGACGAGTGACATCTCAACATGTCGCAAACCTCTAACTGCCTGGCTTTAGAGGAGGCAGCTGGATTGGTCTCAGAATGCAGGCTTGCACGCTTGAGAGAGAGCGAGACTGAAAAGGGCCAATAGTGTTTTATTAGGAAAAGTAGAGGCCCGATGCACGAAATTCGTGCATGGGTAGGGTCCCTAGGCCTGGCCAGTGATCAGGGCCTATCTGTGGGGCAACCGGCAGGGTAATTGGGGTGCCCCCACTGGCACCCGCATTGGCCAGCCTAGCACCTCCCACTCGCTAGCCCCGCCCCCCCTGCTGCTAGTCACCTCCCTCTGCGGGGGGATTGGGGGGCCCCTACTGGCACCCACCTTGGCTGTCCTGGGGCCTGCGGGCTGGGGGCAGCTCCTGCATTGAGCATCTGCCCCCTGGTGGTCAGTGTGCATCACAGCAACCAGTTGTTAATAGGCTTTTATGATATAGAATAACTTTTGACCTTCAAAACCTCCTAAAAGGGCCTCGCAGGGTTCCCCAAATGACATGCTGAGAACCATGGGTCCAAGGAGATGATGGCTTTATCCTTTTCACCAGACATTCCTTTAGGCCAGGAAGGGGAGGGCACTAAGTGTGGGCAGGGGGAGGGAGAGGGGGAGGGGTCCCCGGAAGATGCCCCAGGAGACACTGGAGAGGGGACTCTGCCTCTGGCCACAGGAGCATGACGGCGCGTCCACCCATAACTTTCAACCCACAAGTGACATCAACACAGAGAAAACCTCTGTGTGAGGAGGACACGGGGACCCCAAAGGGGGAGCAGGTGACTGACACGGGGAGCTTCGGGCGGCCACGAGACGTTTCCATTGAAGAATGAGTGTGGGAGAGCGAAGAGACAGAGGGAGACCCGGGCGCACGCCATCGGCACACGACGTTCCTGGTCAAACCAACCTGCTCTCCCACGCGAGTCTCTCCTCACCCATCGCCCCACAGATCCTACTCCAGCCTCCACAGAGCTACGGACACCTGAGCAAAGGGCACCTCTAATGAGGGTAGAGGACAGAGTTATTTTTTAAATGATTCTTTATTCATAAACTTGATGCAAGTTTACAAAATTTACTGTACATTGCCAAATAAATCTGCAATGAAAAATAAACTCCAAATAAAAACAAAGCATGCCAAAGGTGCAGCTGTCAATCTGCTAGCCATCAGGATATTCAAGAATTCAATAATGTATTCAAGATTCAGCCTTAGGTTTAAGGAACTGTAATGCTTTAAAGAATTCTGCCTTGTCGCTTGTCTGAGCCACTGTATCAGAACGGAGCACAAATGTAACCGCGTGAGCAGGCACCCAGGCCCCCCTCCCCCCGGCCCCCCACGCGATGCAGCCGAGCGGGCCTCTCCCAGGCGGCTTACAAAGTTAAAAACTGACTCTCGGAGCAAGTGCCGAAGAGACACTTCTGAACTTTGTAAGGGATTTGTGCAGAAAATGTGCTTCTGGATCTCGTTTTAAAAGTGCTTAATAGCTAGACCTTACTTTTAAACCAAACAAGGGTATATAAAAAACCTATTTCCGATCTAACAGGACTGATTCAGGTAAGGCAAAGAGAATGGAGAGTGTATATCCTGATTCGAGTCAGGTTTTATAAAAGAATTAATGTGTGGAGTTCCTATTAGTCTTTAAGTAAAAGCCATTGTTATGACTGTAGCAAAAATTTTTAGGTCTCCAAATTAGGGATATTTTTGTCCTCAGCTGTGCAGCTTTTGCTCAAGGAGTCTGTCTGTGTGCCAATCACTTTATAAGTTTATTAGTTTACAAACGATTGCAACATCCCGTTAATAAAATGGAAATGTAAAATGACTTAGTATTTTAAATAACTTCAAGATCTCTGCTGCAGAGCTCCCTCAGACATACTGAACCGACAGCAGGTTCAGCCAGCAAGACGGATGCCCAGGGAATTAGGACGACAGCGGACGCGCGGACGGGGCCCGCCGTGCAGTCGGTTACGAGCACGTCTGGGGGACGTGGCCCCTATCGTCACGCGGCCATAAAGTGTCACGTTCCTGGAGAGGGTGTTCTGTCGTCATTTTGGCAATATCATAGAATGGCTCTAACCGGGAAAGGCTGCTGCGATTTAGTAGACCTTACATTTTCTAAATCAATAGGAACACCAAATGACCTTTATTGGCTCTAAGGGAACAATACACTCCAGTCCTCGCAGCGCATGCGCGCGTATGGAGACGTCGCCCTAAAGCTGCACCTCCAGAACCTGGTGCTGACTTGCCTGCTTAACAGATTCCATTTTCCAAGAAAAAGAGATGATAAGGAGTGGCCAGTGTGTGTATTTATCGGGAAAAATACAGTCAAGGCCCCGCTGCCGAGTCCGAGATTCCTAATGAGCGAATGAGGAGCTGTAACTTATGCGGGATGCCAGGTGACAAGTTATCCACTAAGTGTCTATCAGCTAACGTCGTCGGGCTGCTGTTATGGGCACTCGAAGCTGGTCTGCACGTGGGAAGGTTCTTTAAAGCAACGTTGGTCCGAGCCGGGGACAGTCCGTCCACTTAGCCGTCTTCCTTCGGAGGGGTGTACCAGCCTGAAACAGACGGGGGCACTTTAATTCTTAAACTGCCATGTTACTCAGTTAGCCCTTTCTCGGTCGTAATTTTCAAGTTTAAACCTACTGCGAAAACTGAGCTCACACTGGGGTTGGTCACGGCATCTCCCAAGTTTACAACAGACGCTCCTGGTGGCCAGAGGGTCACTGCGCCCGATGCGCCCGAGCCCACCGTGGGCAGAGCCGGCTCTCCCAGGAGCACGCGAGCAGCGGGTGACCTCGCGGTCCCTGCCTGACGGGAGCTGCGATCGGAGCCGCTGCCCAGCATCTCGGGAGCAGCACGCACGTGCAGCGGTGCCCCGGAAAGATCCGGGTGCAAACCCACAATGTGGTTCCTCTGAGTCGCGTCACTTCACACCACCGTGAAGTCAAAGCGCCTGTCCAGCCAGTGTGAGCGGGGACTGTCTGTCTGCACAGTCATCTCTATGAGCAAACTGCACATGAGTGTCAACATACGAGCTCCACGCTACACGGGCTTTTCTGCCGAAGGTGAGTGTGGGACGCTGGGCTACAAGCTCGGTTCAACCCCCCTGAGAACAGCTCACCCCAACGAAGTCCTGGCGCCAGAACCAGAGGCACGGGCCGGGGCCGGGGAGGAGACGCTGCAACCAGCAGCGAGGAAGCCGGCGGCAGGGACCCAGCGACGGGCCGAGACCCCCGAGCAGAAGCCAAACGGAGGCGCTGCCTGGTTCTGACCCCACGCCCCCCGCAGACCCTCCCCGGGCTGCGAGGTCGGCCCGGACACCCAGACCTGCCCCAGCCTGAGCCTGTCCCGCTTCCGAACCTGCAGACGGTTTGGATACAATCAAACCTCGCTTCACTGCTTCTTCCACACGCCGAGGGCGACCCCCTGCCAGCAGGAGCGCCAGGCCCCACCCTGGGGGGCTCGCCTCGGCGAGGTCTGCGCCAGACCCAGGACCCCCGCGCGGGCCGTGCTAGCCTCCCAGAAGAAAGCCATCGGGGAAGTGGCAAGTGCCCGCTGTCATTAAAGTGACAGCACAGAACACGGCGCTCCGGCCACGAGCTGGCACAGGCCCAGCAGGGCAGAGGTGTACTGTCACCCCCCGTCAGAGAAAAGGACTTGGTTTCCCTCAGCTGCTTCCTCGCACACAGAACCACCTGTCCCACACTCGGAGCTACGAAGGCTGCGCGCGCACTGCTCTTTCCTCCCCAGCTTGGCGGGACGAGGGGACGGCGGCAGCGGCCACAAACGGCAGGGACACAGGTCTGATCCCGTCACCTCGTTGCCTCCGTCAGAGACAAGACTCAACACGAGCGGAGAATGCAGCGAAGTGAGGTGAGGCCATGAAGGTTATGAAGCAGATCTGGTATTGGGATTAGCGTGGATGGTAAGCGTGCGTGATCGGCGAGGGGCACCGCCATCGGAGAGGCGGGCCCCGGCCTGGTGGCCTGTCACCGTTAGCAGGACCTGCGCTTGCACAGGCACCGCCCCAGTGAACACTCAGCTCCTGTCCCGTCCCTCACTGACCCACTCAGGAAGCGGGACTCTGACTCGGGCTCTCGGGCCACGTATACAGGAACCAGGCCTCAGAAGGGAGCACAGGGGGTGGGTCCCCAGGTGAAATGTTCTCGGGGGTGACTGCACTTTACAAGATACTAAAGCAAAACCAACAATGAACAGGATACACATCAACAGCACATGATGGAACACAAATGGCAGTAAATGCGTATGGAATGCAACGTACCGTTTTTCTCGTGTATCTGTACAATGGAATTATAAGACTGTTGGGCTCTTGCTAGATTATACTGATTCTGAAAGAGAATTATACATTTTCAATCAAAACTGTAAGCAGATGAAAATCATGGCAAATAATTTATGGATGTGTCACACTGTGCTTAAAAGAACACAGGAACCAATTATATTTCCATTTCAAAACAATTTTTAACTGAATGCCCTCCAGGCTGAAGTTCATTGTTCCTCATCATTTTAGAAGAATAACAGCCAAAACCGGTTTGGCTCAGTGGGTAGCGCGTTGGCCTGCAGACTGAAGGGTCCCAGGTTCGATTCCGGTCGTATGTACCTTGGTTGCGGGCACATCCCCAGTGGGGGGTGTGCAGGAGGCAGCTGATGGATGTTTCTCTCTCATCGATGTTTCTAGCTCTCTATCCCTCTCCCTTCCTCTCTGTAAAATAAATCAATAAAATATATTTTAAAAAAAGAAAACAAACACTGAGCTTTAAGGACTACACATACAAGTGACATTTGGAGTTTAAAATCTAAAGAATGCCCATGAGCAGCACCGAAAAAAATAATGTATAAAAACTCTCCTTCCTACGGATCCTCCAACCATTCGGGGGGTGGAGGGTGGGGTAGGGGAAGGAAGGCGGGGGGAGGGGAGAGTTCAGTTCCAAGTATTTTTAAGTCTTCATATGACTTTTTACAAACCATGACTTAGAAGTGTGTTTAATTTCCAGATTTATGTAGATTGGGATTTGTCTTTTCATTATTGTCTTCTAACCTTAGTTGGAGCATATTTAACATGTATGATCTGTATGGTACCAGTTATTTTAAAAAATACTCTTATTTGGTTATGAATTAATTTATAGTAAATATAGTCTCCCTCCCATCTCTAACCCACCCACCCCAATATTTCAATACCTCCTTATCAGAAACAGCAGCTGTCAGCACTTCCTTGAACACTCTATATACTCTCTCTATAGCCCCCCCCCCCATACACACACACGCGGCAGCATATCTTTAAATACCACTCAGCACCTTACTCTTTGGATAGCGGCCTTTTTAAAGCTAACAGACTGTCCCCTGCTGACTTAGAACCCTGGAAGGTAAAACTTGTATCATGAAAAGTTTCCATATTCTTAGCTGACAAGCATTTCTCAAGGAAAAAAAAAATGGAAGCATAAGGTCTCATCATAACAATTCATTTAAAAAATTTTACCTGCCAAGACAGACTCACAGGCAAGCATTTCTTAGCTGCCTGATGGCATTCTATGCAAATGGTTTTATTTATTTGCTGACAAAACTATAAAGCATGCCCTGGCCGGTTTGGCTCAGTGGATAGAGCATCGGACTACGGACTGAAGGGTCCCAGGTTCGATTCTGGTCAAGGGCACATGCCCAGGTTGCAGGTAGGGGGACGTGCAGGAGGCAGCCGATCAATGATTCTCTCTCATCACTGATGTTTCTATCTCTCTCTCCCTTCCTCTCTGAAATCAATAAAAAAAATATTAAAAAAAAAAAGTCTAGATCAGAGCTTAGCACGGAAAGGCTCCCTGGGAATTAACAATTATAAACTTCAAAGTACTTACAATCTTTTACTTACTAGTGTATACATTCCAATAACAAATTAAAGCCATGCATGTTTACCTACAGTAAAAAGGACAAAGACGAAAGGAACAGGGACGCCTCGGAGGCCGGGAGAGCAGGGGACAGTTCTGTGACGTCAGAGAAAGTACCTTATTGGCTCCAAACTGCACCCTGGCTTTGCCTTTGACGAGGGTGGCGTTGATCTGCATGATGACGGACTCGATGGAGTAGGCGCTGCTCCAGCCCTGCGGGAGGAAAGCGTCGCTAAAGGCGGGAAAGCCGGCCGCACGCAGGCAACACGCAGCAATGGCAGGGGAGCACTGAGACGGCTGTGCTTAGTGAGTGAAAGAAAAGCTGAGCCTCTTCTAAAATCTCTTCCCTGGCCGGTGTGGCTCAGTGGATAGAGCATCGGCCTGTGGACTCAAGGGTCCCGGGTTCGATTCCGGTCAAGGGCATGGACCTTGGTTGCGGGCACATCCCCAGTGGGGGGTGTGCAGGAGGCAGCTGATCGATGTTTCTCTCTCATTGATGTTTCTGACTCTCTATCCCTCTCCCTTCCTCTCTGTAAAAAATCAATAAAAAAAATATATATATTTTTTAAATCTCACACACATTCGAGAAAAAACCCATTTTAAATGCCCCACATGAGCAAATGATAACCTTAAATGTAACTCACTTCCTGTCTTAGCAGAGATAAGACAGCCAAGTACAATGTCATGTTATGACTTACGTTGCATAGCTTTTTCACCATTAAAAGTGGCTGCTTAACATTAAAAGAAAAAACTTAAAAATCTTGGAGTCGAGCCTTTCCACTCAACCTGACGGACATAATGGCAGCCCCGTGGAGGCTGAAGCCCTAGCACCTCAGGCAAAGAGCCGCCCCGGCCGGGGGCTCAGGGGCCAGAGCCTCGGCCTCACACGAAGGCTGCGGGTCCGATTCCCGGTCAAGGACACACACCTGGCGGCAGGCTCAGTCCCCGCCCAGGTCAGGGCGTGTGCAGCAGGCAACCGATCAACGTCTCTCTCACATCGATGTCTCTCTCTCTCTCTCTCTCTCGCCCCCCCACCCTCTTCCTCCCTCCTTCCCTCACTCCCTTCTACTCTCTAAAAATTCATGGGAAAAATATCCTTGGGTGAGCATTAACAAAAAAGAAAGGAAAAGGAAAAAAAGGTCACCTGTTTTGTGAGAAGTTCCATACATAACGCGCCACCACCCAACACGTACCTTAAAAGAAAACAGGAATCACACACAGTTCTCTAGGTTCCGCATTCCTCCCTAGTTTGGACGAACATTGCTAAGAAGACCCGCACACGTGGGAAGACTAGAAGGTAAGCGGGAACACACACAGCTTCAGGGTTACAGGGCTCAGGGTAATTCAGAACTAATGCCAGCGCCCTCATGCAGCCTTGGGGACAGGATACTTACAGATGCCTCAGCTCTCAGGGAGCAAGAACTCAGCCTCCGTACCCAGGGGAGGGGGCGGGAAGGGGACAGAGACCCCACTTCCTAGAAGGCATGATGAGCAATTTCCCTGCCGCTATGCCAGACAGCGAGGCTTTCCCTCCAACATGCTCCACTCTATCTGTGACTGAGCAGCTGCGGTTACCGTCTAAGGTCTCCACCCCTGGTGCTGAGGGCTGAGTGGTGCCTGCTCTGTGCCTCCTGCTCCCCTCCTGGTCAGAGCTGCTCTCTGAGCAGATGACCTCAGGGGCTGCCCAGGCCCCTCAGAAATGACCTTGAGATTAAGACCCGTCACCGAGTCTCGCCTTTCGGCCAAGATCAAGTGCAGAACGAGATCCTTCTGACACTTTTTCAAGCAAAATAACGTCGTTCCTCCTTTAATGTTACTTTAAACTCAAAAATACGTGAACTATCAGGCCTACAAATAAAATCAAGGGATGATATTAGACAAGAAAAACCGCAGGAATCTTGAAAACCAGTCAGACCCTGAGCAGGTCTGTGAGGGCTGAGTCCGCGCGACGGCTTCGTCCTCGGGCCTGGCCTTTCCGTCCCCGCGGCTCCTCCCCCTGCTCCTCTGCCCACCGCCAGGCCGTCCTCCCCGATAAACTGCCGAGACCCTCCGCCTGGGACCGTGATTCCAGCTAGCCAAAGGCATCCCATGTTGCATAAACCAAATCACTTTACCAAGTAAGAAACCTGACAATTATTCATTTGCAGAGCGGGGGAATAACCCCACTGTGGGAAGAAGAATCCGTAGAGAGAAACTACGTGAAAGATTTTAAACTGAAAACGGCATCAGTCAGCTCTTTGTTCAGCCAACCACGGGCGGGAAGTATGTTTAAGAAGCTACATCGTGGCTGATGTGCGGTCAGGCCTATGGAGGAGGTGGTGTCTGCTGAGAACTGAGGGACAGCAGAGTCCCTAACTGTATGTCTGTCTCCACAACCAGGTGGTGAACTGGGTAAGGCCATAAATTCCTAACGTTCTTGGCATTTCTCACAACAAAAATGTGAAAAATCTATGCGGGGTAAGTTCATATCAAATTTCAAAACGATCTGATAAAATAGTTTCATACATTTATCCTAAGCTTACAGAAGTTTTCCAAATCTTTTCCTTATCGTTTATAGCTGCCCTTATTTTTAATCTCGATGAAACGAGACTGACCACAGAGGTGATCGAAGTGAGTATGTTTAGACTTGAATCGTCACGGATCCTCTCACGGTGGACTGGTCAGCTGAGCATCTCAGAATTCTCCAAGTTCAGCCGCTCCTACTCGGAGGGTCTACAGGACACCTCACACCTAACCCAGCACACACTCGGACCCCCTCCCGGCCGTAACCACCCCCGGAAGACATCCGACGGCCAGCCCCACGGGCCCGGGAGAGGCCTGCGATCGTTCCTGTGACCACAGGCAGGTGGGACTCACTCTCTAATCTTACTTTCTCTAGACACTCAATCACAATTCACATTTTTAAAACACTGGTTTTTAATGGTGGAATGTGTACAAACAGGGGCCACTGAAAGCCCCACCTGTGCACCACAGGGGCTGGTACCAGTGGTTCCCAAACTGTGGTCCCAGACGAGCAACCTGGGCTGCGCCTGAGGCCGGCTGAGAAACGCCGCCTCCCAGGCCCCCCAGCCCCGTGCCATCAGAGCCCGGGGACACCCCACTTCCGAGAAGGCATCCACGAGCATGCCTTGAGCTGGTGTCCGGGCCTCGGCCCCCAACCAGCCCCGAAAGCTCCCGGTGCACACCATCACAGAAAAGGTCACTTACACTTACCCTCCGGAGAGAACCGGCAACACCACGCGGACGAATGGAGGATCAAACGGGAAGTTATCCTAAAGGGCAAGACAGCAAGTTAGGTCTATTTTCAGACACCCTCACTACCACATCACGTAGGAGGTTTTAGTCCATAAAGACGTTTGTATCTGAGGCTGAGTGAGGGTCACAAAATTAAAACAGTACCAAAAAGAAGATGGGATAAAAATCAAAGAGCTCTAGACGGTGTTGCTCAGTGGATAGAGCATCAGTCTGTGGACTGAAGGGTCCCGGGTTCAATTCCGGTCAGGGGCACTTGCCCGGGTTGCAGGCTCAATCCCCAGAAGCGGGTGTGCCAGGGGCAGCCGATCCATGATTCCCTCTCATCATTGATTTTTCTCTCTCTCCCTCTCCCTTCCTCTCTGAGATCAATGAAGCTGCGGGCACTCCCAAGCAGAGCAGCGTATTGGTAAATGTATGAGACATGGCTGTCCCCTCCCAGCAGAACTATGCAAAGGAACAGTCCAATAAGATGATCGGTCGTTTGGATCAATCCTTCGACTGGGAACTAGAAAAGGTGGACAAAATGTAAACCATTCCAGAGCTCAGACCAAGGAGACACAGGACCCCGAGAGCAGGGTTTCTCTCCATTCAAAGAGGGAGGGAAGAGGGGAGGAGCTGCAGGCCCCCGACGCCCTAGGAGGGAGGTGAAGCCGGCGCTCAGGGTTCCCGCTTCGCAAGGACCTGGGACCCTGAGGACAAACTGCCGAGCTCCCTACTGAGAGGAGGGCGCCTCCGCTGAGTCATCTCGACCCGAAACGCCTCCAGGCACCCTGGGCTGCGGGAGCCCCAGCCCCCGGTGGACAGACAGGAGCCCTCGCTGGACAAGTGCAGCACGGAGGCTCCGATCAGCTCCCTAGCCTGTCGTACGTAGCTTATCACTACAGGTAAGTTACATGAGGCCCAAAATGACATAATTAGAGAGCGAGACGCAAACGACAGACACAAGGAGTCAGTATTTATCAGACACAGATTTTAAAATAACTATGCTGCATATATGCAAGCAAAGCAAAGATGGAAAACCCTGGCAGAGAACTATAATAGAAAAATGAACTATAGCCCTAACCGGTGTGGCTCAGTGGATAGAGCGTCGGCCTGCGGACTGAAGGGTCCCGGGTTCGATTCCGGTCAAGGGCATGTTATCTTGGTTGCGGGCACATCCCCAGTAGGGAGCGTGCAGGAGGCAGCTGATGGATGTTTTTAACTCTCTATCCCTCTCCCTTCCTCTCTGTAAAATAATCAATAAAATATATTTTAAAAAATAAAAATATCCACAATGAAGCCAAGAGAGATAAGAAGGCGGAAAACAAGACACAGGGCAACGGACCAACGGCTGTCACGTGCAGAGAGTCCCAGAGGAGAGGAGAGGGACAGGGCAGGATCTGAAGAGACAACGTCTGAAACGTCACAAAACTGAGAAGGGACTTCACAGACGTGAGCTCTCAGTCCTTCAAGAGCAACAATGGAGGCCACACGCGGAGACGCACCATGAGGGGCTGGAAGAAAGGCGTTTCCGGCCCGGACACCCACCCCGTGGCCACACTTCCCCCCACAGACCCGCAGGAGGGAGACGCCAAGGCTGCTCCTCAGGGCGGAGCCGGGAACCCGGAGCCCGTGACCACGAAGAGCGCCAATGTGCACGCAGACCCCCGTGAGCGTCCGCGGCTCGGCACCGCCGCGCCAGCTCCCGGTCAGAGCCAAAACGCAGACCAGCCACGCTCCCGTGGCCGGAGCCCGCGCCCTAAGGTCTTTGCACGGACACGGACAGGGAAAACACAAACTGACAACCGCCTGCTCGGCTCCGACACGTTAGGGACATCATGGTGACTGCCAGGCGGCGGAGAAGCGCACGAGGCCGTGTGCGCACCAAGCGGACAGGTGGTGGGACACGGAGTAAGGAAATAAAAAATCCCGAAGAGTAAGAGCAGCCGGAGCGAGGAGGACAAACAGAAAGCCCCTGTGAGATGGGGGTTTGAGCCCAGAGACCCAACATGACAGCTGACAGCGGCTCCAGGTCAACAGCCAGGGCCCAGCCTGCAGAGCTCGGACGGCGAGGGGACGCCCAGCTGACGCCCGGGTGCCCAGCACAGCGCCGAGCCCGGGACAGTGACACGCACAGACAGCGACACGCGCAGCGCCGAGGCCGGGACAGTGACACGCATGCTCTCCCAAGGGCTGCAGCGAAGGTGGCAGCGGAGGCGGCCGAGCCGGAGGCCCGGGAAACAGCCTTCACCTCCAAGAACAGCGTCAGGGAGGCCAAAGAAATAGCTGCAAGCTGTGCGGTCAGCTTACCCGAGAGAAGACACAGCGTAAGCCCAGTCTCTCACTCTCCCCCACCTCCCGTCCCTAAGGAAGATCCGGGAGATTCCCTAAACTGTGAACACTCAGCCCTCGTGGAGGGAAGACAGAAGCACCATCTCACGCCTAGAGCAGAGCGTCTGAGGTTTCTGTAGAAACACCCCCGGAAGACAACGGCTGCACAAGCCTTTCCTCCCGATGCAGAAAAACAGGTCACACATTCCTCCTGAGAAACTCAAGACTGAAAACCACCACTGTGATCTCTGAGATCTTTACTCCGAGGACAGTGTCCACCCCCCTGGGGGTGAGAATGCCGCCACTGGGAACGCATGGCCTAGACCCGTGGTCGGCAAACTCATTAGTCAACAGAGCCAAACATCAACAGGACAACAATTGAAATTTCTTTTGAGAGCCGAAAACCGACTTCTGCGCATGGGCCACGAAGTTTCAATCGCACTGTTCGTGCGCGCCCGCACGTGGTATTTTGTGGAAGAGCCACACTCAAGGGGCCAAAGAGCCGCGTGTGGCTCACGAGCCGCAGTTTGCCGACCACGGGCCTAGACAACATCATTGGTTTCAGCTGTGCGTGAGCTTTACGGACGTGAACGGTACAGAGTGTGCTTCTTCTCCACATTCTGATTAAGAGCCGCCGATCCTGTGGCCACGTCGCTCTGCTCTTTTACGGAAGCCTTCCTATGGGGGGGCCATGTGCCCTGGGCCGCCCTGAACAGACCCCCGTGCAGCGAGCACGCGTCTGGGCAGGGCACACTCCCAGGGGATCCCTGAATGCAGGGCACAAGAAACCCCCACCTGTTTTCCCAAGCAATCGTACAAACATGCATTCCCACGAGACGCACGTGGAGTTCGGTCACAGTTTTCTTACCTTAAAAGAGAAGTTAAGCAAAATATACTCTATGCCTTCTTTTTCTTTTAAGATCTGAAGGTCACTGTGCAAAGGACTGTCAGGATCAACCCTAAGAATTACAAAAAAAAGTCAGATTCTTTTCTCACCGACCTCACAAAGGATCCGGCCCAAGCGCTGACACAGGGCCCCAGGGTGAGTTCTGAGCAGACAAGCTCTACAGCTGTTCGGTGGGAAAGCAAATCCTAGAACCCCAACTCCGCGGGATGAAATGTTCAAAAAGAGATCACAACCCGGCCGGTGTGCTCAGGGGTGGAGCATTGACCTGGGAACCAGGAGGTCACGGTTGCATTCCCGGTCAGGGCACATGCCCCAGTTGTGGGCTCCATCCCCACTGGGGGGCGTGCAGGAGGCAGCCGATCCATGATTCTCTCTCATCATTGGTGTTTCTATCTCTCTCTCCCTCTCCCTTCCTCTCTGAGATCAATGAAGATATATTTTTTTAAAAAGAGACAGAGAGAGAGAGACCCCGGTATTCCAGCCCTGGGTGATATTGCTCCATGTCAGAGCGTTGGCCAAGCACTGAAGGGTCCTGGTTCCTTCCCAGTCAAAGGTATGTAGCTGGTTGCAGGTCTGATCCCCGGTCGAGGCTCGTAGGGGAGGCAACTAATCCATGTGTTTTTCTCATGTGAATGTCTCTCTCTCTCTTTCTTCCCCTCTCCCTCCCTCCCTTCCACTCTCTCTAAAAATTAGTGGAAACAATATCTTCAGGTGAGGATAAAAACAACAAAAAACATATCACAATATTCTCAATCTATTCTCCTCTGGCGATTCAAAGTCAGCAGTCATTATAGAGAAGATGGTCATGTCATCTACCTAATAAAAGAGTAACATGCTAATTGACTGTACCTTCACGATGCACACCAGCCAATCAGGTGTGAGTATGCAAATTAACCCAACAAAGCTGGCGGGTTCATTTGCACACACAGGTGTTGCATGGCTGGGGGTGGGAAGGGGCGGGGCGGGACGCTTGCGTGTCGCAGGGATTCTGCACCTCCCCAGCCGCTCTGGGCCTCTGAGCAGCATGGGAAGGCGGAAAGACGGCTCCAGCCGGAGCGAAAGCGCTGCTGGCAGCCAGGGAAAGGAAGGCCCATTCTTGCACGAATCTTCGTGCATCCGGCCTCTAGTATGTACCTAATTTTCTCAAGGACTCAAAAAAAAATGTAATCTCCTTTCCTAAAACTGCATTATCAGACAAGGGTTCATGGAGATACATTTACCACGGATGAGACCAGAGAAAACGAAGCACTGACAAAATCTAACCTGTGTGGTAACGGTCTACATGTTCAGGTCTTACCAAATCCCTTCCTTCACAGACAAGCTGCCACCACAGTCACCCTCGCCTGGTTATTCAATCCACTTGTGTCCGTAGTCCCTGTCTCACCTCCTCCAGGAGACACTACCCCACAGCCGCTCCTTCCTCCCACCCCCCTTCCTCACCTCACTGTTACTAAGCCCAAGAAGCAGCTCATCCTAACACCCCAGAGCGACTGCAGGAGCTAAAGTGCCACGGAGAGCTCCGTCCTAACGGTATCAAATGAGGGGGGTTCCCCATGCGAGTCTGCCGTCAGCCATTACCGCGAGGGCGAGCAGGAAAAGCCGCTTACTTCTGAAGCTTCACATGCCAGTCGTATAAGCTGTCATTTATGAGCTCCACTGAGTAAAACCCTGCAAAGATACAGTGTGTTAGTGACTCTTCATTTGATGGGTAGCTATTACTTTAGTGAAGTATAGACACTAAACAGCCCCAAAGCTAGAAATGTTGCCACTGAAAGTGGGACAGGGCTACATGGTAACTCTTTTGCCACAGAGCCGAGTACCTCATGCCTTTCCAGACCCTTAGAGCCATTAACCAAGAAGCTTCTGTAACGAGGTGAGAAACTGTGTCCCATTAACTGTGAGTGGGAGAAAGAAATCACGTGAAATCCTATGCACCTTTCTTCAGACACACACACAAACATTTCTATAAAAATGGGCGTCCCCTACATATATAGTTTCATCTCCTTTCGTCAACTTCCTGGAGCATCTTTCCCACTTGGTATATAGAAACCTATTGTCAATTTCCTTACTATTTCTGCAGTAACATCTTATGGACACAGCATAATTTACCCAATTCCACATCCGATTAGTTTTTATTTTTTGCTACTCCAAATAGTGCTGTAGAAACAAGTTATTTAACATTTAAAGATAAGCTGTTATTCAAACATTTACCTGCATCCTAATAGTTTTCTACAGATAAACTTTTAGACACACTGCTCAGAACAGAACAGTGTGCAGTTTAAAACTTATGGACCGGCCCTGGCCGGGTAGCTCAGTTGGTTAGGGTAACCCGATAAGCTAAGGTTGCAGGTTTGAGCCCCACTCAGGGCACATACAAGAATCAACTAATGAATGCATCAGTAAGTGTCACAACAAACTGATGTTTGTTTCTCTCTCTCCATAAATAAAACTTATGAATTGTTTGCTTCTGGAATTTTCCATTTAATATTTTCGGACCCCCATTGACCGTGGGTAACTGAAACCATGGATAAGGGTGGGGGTACTGTACACTCACCCTATTTCACCCACATCTTTTTCTTTTTTTAATATATTTTATTAATTTTTTTTACAGAGAGGAATGGAGAGGGAGAGAGAGTCAGAAACATCGATGAGAGAGAAACATCCATCAGCTGCCTCCTGCACACCCCCCACTGGGGATGTGCCCGCAACCAAGGTCCACACCCTTGACCGGAATCAAACCCGGGACCCTTCAGTCGGCAGGCCGATGCTCTATCCACTGAGCCACACCGGTCAGGGCTCACCCACACCTTTTGATAACTCGGTCACATTTATGTCTTCCATCCCTCACATGAAGTCAGTAAATAGTTCTGGTTCTGTCCAACTATGAGAAGCAAACTGGACTCTGTGGACACTGAAAAGGCGCAGACGACCGACTGTGGGACGCGTGCTCACCTGCCTTGTAGCTCTGCGAGCGGTAGATGTCCCTGAGCTCCTTCATCAGCCGGTCTGAAGCCTGCACCGACCCGGACACCGCGCCCTGAAACACAAGGTGACGCTGACCGGGACCTACCGGTCAGACAGCTGAGACCCAGTGTCTGAGCCGAAACACACGTGTCCCATGACATTTCAGACATGGATCACCACTGGACATGTTAAGAAGCCAAAAAAGTTAATAACTGAAGTCAAAGCTTATGAAGTTTCAACAGGACCATAAACTGGGGACAAGCCTGGCTCATGTACTGCTTCTTCCCGTCTGCAATCAAGTCCAGCCAGGGTGTCCGGTCGCCAGGGCCCTGCCACAACCTGGGACTCAGCGGTGTCTCTTCCAGATCCCACCCATTTCCCCCGGATGTGGTTAAGGGTTTATTTGGAAAGTAGCTTTACATTCGCAGCAAAATCGAGAGGAAGACACAGCTTTCCCACAGATGTCCCACAAGCCGTCTCCCTCACCGAGGGCACGTGTCCTACGACTGATGAGCCTGCAGCAAGGGATTACCCACAGCCCACGTGACCTCCACGGCCCACGCGACCTCCCACGGCGCACGCGACCCCCAGGCCCATCTATGCTTTACACACGTGTATGATGACACGCATCCCTCGTTAGGGCATAGAATGCTGCATCTCATTGCTCTAAAAAGACTTGCCAATTGAACTGACATCGTAGGTAGGGCTGCAGGAGGGAGAGTGGGCCACCCGTTTACCACAGCTGTGTCTCCATGCATGGTAATTCATCATGTCCGAGACATAGCCCGACAGCACAACGGCCCTCAGGTTTCATGGGGCTAAGAAGTAGCTCTAATTAAGGCGGTAGGTGGTGTTCAAACAGAAACCCTGCCTCTCACGTGATGTTTTCCTACTCTGTCTGGCATTTGTGGACAGGACTCCTTCTTCTTCAGAGCATCACCCAGAAGGCGCCCCAGTGCCCACATGCATGTAGAGCCGAGGGAACTGAAGCCATGAGGCGTGCCTGTCACCAGAGCATTCCTTTCACACCACCCGCTGCTTCTCCCAAAGGCGTGACAGCGAAGATCAAGCCACGTTTGGTCCCGCCGGGGCAGCGCTGCCTGGAGGACTGAGCTGCTCCGTTAGGGTTAACACACAGACGGCGAGAAGAGGGCAGAGGCGGACGGGGGGATCCCAGGAGGGAAAAGGCAGAGGAGAAACGTAAATCCGCCAATAAAAACGTACGGCAACAGGCCTGTGCCTGAGCCACATGGCAGGCTGGAGGGGCCGCGGAGGCTGGCGCCTGGATGAAGGTCCCGGTGTTCCCGTTATCACCTACAACGACGCTACTTAGCCACGTAAGTCCAGGTTCTAGAATGTTACACATACGTTTAGATGGTCTTGCCTTTGAGTCTTCCTAATTTTCTCTAGAATTGCCAAGTTTTCCTTTTCGATCCCTTCATCTTCGGCCTTCTTCCCGCTAACAGGCTCCTCCTCCTTCATCTCGTAGTGATCCAGGTCTTCGAGGTCCTACAAACACCAGACACATGTGAGTGCTCACGCTCATGCCAAAGGCTAACTATTCCTGACTCGAGAGGGAGCAGAAAAGAGAGCATCCATGTATCCTACGGGAAGGGGTCAAAAGCCTTCATTCACACCCATTTAAAGGCTCCCTGTTCAGCCCTAACCGGTTTGGCTCAGTGGATAGAGCATCGGCCTGTGGGCTCAAGGGTCCCAGGTTCGATTCCGGTCAGGGGCATGGACCTTGGTTGCGGGCACATCCCCAGTAGGGGGTGTGCAAGAGGCAGCTGATCGATGTTTCTCTCTCATCGATGTTTCTAACTCTCTATCCCTCTCCCTTCCTCTCTGTAAAAAAATCAATAAAATATATTTAAAAAAAAAATAAAGGCTCCCTGTTCATAGCTTGTATTTTGTTATAAAACTAGAATCTGAGTAAAGCATATTTAATAGCTATTACCAAAGAAGCCATCTTTTCAGTCTCCTACGAAGAGATTTGAAATAGTTTAGCATCAAGGTATCAAGAATCTTGTGCTCACCCTAGCTGGTGTGGCTCAATGGATAGAGTGTCGGCCTGCGGACTGAAAGGTCCCAGGTTTGATTCCGGCCAAGGGCACATGCCTGGGTTGTGGGCTCGATTCCCAGTAGAGGGTGTGCAAGAGGCAGCCAATCAATGATTCTCACTCATCATTGATGTTTCTCTCCCTCCCCCTTCCTCTCAAAAAAAAAAAAAAAAAAATCAATAAAATATATTTTTAAAAAAGAAGAATTCTGCATCCACACTTTGTTCTGGCAGCTCGACTATCTACGTTCGCCACTCAGACTCACTCACTGTGGTTTCCAGACCAGGGGAGCGACCACGTCCACCCAGGCTCCAGGGTCTTCCCCTCGCACCTCCATCCTTCACCCGACCGAGTCCCTTCTCACCCAGACCCTTCCCCCTGAGCTCCCTCCGAACACGTGTCGTCAGAATTCCCACAGGTGCCCTGAGCCGAGTCTCTCCTGCACTCCAACCTCAGCCACAGTCCCATCCACACGGCTTCTCCACCTGGTGCCGATCAGCACAGAGCAAAACGCGCCACCACGACCTTGTTAAGCAATGTCCCCAGCCCTCTACTCTCCGAGCAAAGCCTTCCTATCAACAATCACACCAAAGAGAAGCAGTCTGACTCAGATTCAAGGTGTTTAGCCACCTGCCCTTTCTAGCCAATCACCTGGCCTTTCCCTGACCACGCATGCATCCCTCTCTCCCCCAAAGGACAGCATCCAGTGCACCCACACACGCCCAGGCACGGGGCAATCGGGCCCTTTAAACACCTTCTTTCAATCGCCTGGATACCTTCTTCTCGTCCCCCTAACCTGATCCCTCCGAGGTCCAGTTTCCTGGCTTTCCCGGTTGCCCTAAATGGCTGTCCCTTCTTTAGGTCACCTGTGAGGGGAAGAGAAGGGACACAAGCTCTTGGGATACAATGTCTCCTTCCCTATACACAGGCCCCGGGGGGTTCCTGTTCCCCCCAAGTTAAAATGCATGAAAACACTAAGGACAAACTATCAAAAAGTCTCGCTCCAATTAGACAAGGCTAAGAACTATCCTCTCTCAGACTCACCAAACAAAACAGACCCACAACTACGTCTTTAGTCTAAGACACTCTAAGCAGTCTATTTTAGATTTAAAGTTTTCCAAATCAAGAATATAAGGTAATAATTCAATTAAGTCCAAGACACAACACCAAAACATGTTTTAAAACCAAAGACCTGCCCTAACCGGTTTGGCTCAGTGGATAGAGCGTCGGCCTACAGACTTAAGGGTCCCGGGTTCGATTCCAGCCAAGGGCATGTACCTTGGTTGCGGGCACATCCCCAGTGGGGAGTGTGTAGGAGGCAGCTGATCAGTTTCTCTCTCATCGATGTTTTTAACTCTCTATCCTTCTCCCCTTCTCTCTGTAAAAAATCAATAAAAAAATATATAAAAATAAAATAAATAAAGCCAAAGACCTTTTTATCCGATCAATGTAGAAGAAAGGAGAGCGTCACCCTGGAGTGTGAATGTAAACACCAGCTTCGGAGCCTGAACACGTCTAAGATCGCATCGGGGACGGGCCCTCCACCAGCCTCAGCTCAATGCCTCTGGAATCCGCTCTACGACACTCCCAGGTGATGTTCAACCTGAGGGCGCTCTCTTATTTCTAACGAGTCGCCCCCGGAAACATCCTCTCTTTATTCAAACACAGGACTTTTGAAACTTAGCAGTTCTCAGAAACAACCAATCACAGCCCGCCAGTGTGGCTCAGCGGTTGAGCGTCGACCTTTGAACCAGGAGGTCAGGGTTCGATTACCAGTCAGGGCACATGCCCGGGTTGTGGGCTCGATCTCCGTGCAGGAGGCAGTTGATCAATGTCTCTCTCTCATCTATGTTTCTCTCTATTCCTCTCCCTTCCTCTCTCTCTAAAAAAATCAATAAAAACATTTAAAAAAAAAACAATTATAGGTTAAGTAGTGATTACTATTCAGTGTAAATATAATTTTAGTGCTAAATGTTAAGAGCTCTTATTTCCCAGAAAATCAAATCTGCGACATCAGAGAAGCCATTTATTCAAATGCATACATTAGAGGTAAAGCCAGACTTTATATTTAATTAAAGCCATCAATTATATTCAATTCCAGGAACAGTGTGCTTTTCGTTATTCCACACTAACGCTGGTGTGTAAAGAGATTAGAGAAATTACTAAGATTTTCCGTAATGAAGATATCCACACAATGTTCTCCTGTAAGACACCCACCTCCGCCATCTCCTCCTCGTCTTCCTCTTCTGACGTCACTTCCTCTGTGGTTCCATTCTGCAAAGGAAGGAGAAGGTGCCAGGCTCCGCGGGGAGCACCCCCCGGGCACTGGGAGACGCTAGGGGCCCGACTGTCCCTCTCCGGCCCTGACTGTACAGAGAACCGGTGACAGAGAAACAGCTACTTCACTCCAGCTCTGATTGGACAAACACTTATCAGCTTTTTAAAAGAAACATTTTTGAACAATTCAAGTTAACAGGTGCATTAGGAATAACAAAGGCAATTAATCACATATAAAGCAACTCTAAAAAAGTACAAGATATCCTCATTTAAAATTAAAAAAACATTTTACACTTAAATAAATGGCTTCCTTCACTTAAGTAACTATCCTAAACCATGAATTAGCTTAAATCCCTCCTACAAGCTGTCAACAGCAAGAACTCCCAATCAACCCCTGAGTATCTCTCCAAAATATGAATGAAGAGAGAGGAAGGACAAAGCTATACATGAATGAGCAACATAGACTGGATAGATACTTGAGATAAGTCTTCAAAAAGAACAAAACCAAAATAAACTGTTTTTTAAACGTAAGCATTAAAGGAACAACTGAGGTGCCAGAGAGGGAGGACAAGACGCTTGCATGTAAACTACTTGCACGTAAACTACTGGTAAAACCCAGAAGCAGAATGAATGCTGGGGTAGGAACAGCATCTCAGAATGCACGGGACCCCTGTGGAGAGGACCCCGTGAGCCACAAGTCCCAGCCCTCACCCCTTCCTCGGGCCCTCCCACAATCCATTGGGCTGTGACGGGAACCACTGACGTGGTGGAAGTGACACTGGGCCAGCTCCCAATTTATCCTCACAGGGCCCGGCAGCTTCCATGTCTGTGCTCTCGGAGACAAAACTAAGAATCCTGGTCCCCTTCCTGAGAAAGAGGAACCCCGAGAAGCGGCCCCGGAGGATGGGCCCCGTGGAGGGCAGGGTGACGGGGAGGACAGGGTGACGGGGAGGGCAGGGCAATGGGGAGGGCAGGGCCCCGTGGAGGGCAGGGCAATCGGGGAGGGCAGGGCCCCGTGGAGGGCAGGGGCAGGGCGCAACGGGGAGGGCAATGGGGACAGGGCCCCGTGGAGGGCAGGGGCGACGTGGGGCCCCGTGGGACAGGGCCCCGTGGAGAGGGAGGGGAGGGCAGGGCGACGGGGAGGGCAGGGCAATGGGGAGGGCAGGGCAATGGGGAGGGCAGGGCCCCGTGGAGAGCAGGGCCCTGTGGAGGGCAGGGCAAGGGGGAGGGCAGGGCAATGGGGAGAGCAGGGCCCCGTGGAGGGCAGGGCCCCGTGGAGGGCAGGGCTCTGTGGCGGGCAGGGCGACGGGGAAGGCAGGGCCCTGTGGAGGGCAGGGCCCCGTGGAGGGCAGGGCCCCGTGGAGAGCAGGGCCCTGTGGAGAGCAGGGCCCTGTGGAGGGCAGGCCCCGTGGAGAGCAGGGCCCCGTCGAGGGCAGGGCCCCGTGGAGAGCAGGGCCCTGTGGCGGGCAGGGCGACAGGGAAGGCAGGGCCCCAACGGGGAGGGACAGGGCCCCGGGAGGGCAGGCCCCAAGGGCCCCGTGGAGGGCAGGGCAGGGCCCCGTGGAGAGCAGGGCCCCGTGGAGAGCAGGGCCCCGTGGAGGGCAGGGCCCCGTGGAGGGCAGGGTGACGGGGAGGGAAGGGCCCCGTGGAGAGCAGGGCCCTGTGGAGGGCAGGGTGATGGGGAGGGCAGGGCCCCGTGGAGGGGCAGGGCGACGGGGAGGGCAGGGTGACGGGGAGGGCAGGGCCCCGTGGAGAGCAGGGCCCCGTGGAAAGCAGGGCCCCGGGAGGACAGGGCAACGGGGAGGGCAGGGCCCGTGGAGAGCAGGGCGATGGGGAGGGCAGAGCCCGTGGAGAGCAGGGTGACGGGGAGGGCAGGGCCCCGTGGAGAAACAGCGAGGCAGCAGGAGTAGGGAGAAGCCCTGCTGGGCACCCCAGGGCAGTGCGTCCAGAGGGCCCCAGCCCCAGCCCGGGTCTGACTGCACGTGAGGCAGCAGCAGCCTGTCAGCTAAGCAGGCCAACCCACCCCATCGCCAGACATAGAGTAAATTGTTTTAAGCCATCAAGTCCTGGGGCAACTGGATCAGCAGTAAATACCCAAAAAAAACTTAAAATTATAGCTGTCCTAATAAAGTTCTAAAAGCTGGAAGATAAGAACATTTCCTAGAATTTGAAATTAAGACAAAGAGAGAATAGAGACATAGTATCTGAGATACAAAGACTCAAGCAAAGAGTCCACATGAACAGAGAGAAAATGGGAAGGAGAGAGGAACCAGAGGGAGCGTGCACACTCACCACAGAGACGACGCGAGGGTCGGATCGGAAAAGGCCCCTCCGTGCTGAGCCGGAGCGGGGAGGGAGATCTAGCTAAGCCCATGGCTGACGCCAAGGAGAGGCCCTCGAGCTCCCAGGGAGATGGGAAGGTTCAGAGGGCACCAGGCTCGCCCGCACCGCTGGCTGCGGTAACACCGAAGGGCAGCATTTCCAGCCCAGAACCCCACATCCAGCCCAACCACCAGCCCCGTGTGAGGCCGACTCAGCCGTTCACACTGACGGGCACTTACTGCACGCCCCACGCACTGCCCCACAGCACTAACCGTGTAGCCTTCAGAGCCCCCCACACGCAGGCCCCACTACTACCCCCATGCAGGAAGGGCAGTGCTGCACACAGGGCCCGGGGAAGAAATGCAGTTCCCGAGCAGCAGAACCGAGCGCGAAGCCGACGTGCGGCCTCCTTCTGCGAAGGGAGAACTCGAGAGAGTGCCAGCCTTCCACCCTTCCCGGGTTTGCCCTGAGGTGCACTCAGGCAAAGGTGAACGGTGAGCCCAGAAAGGTGGCCCACGTTAGGGGACAGACCCACGCGAGCAGAGGAGACAAGAGCAGTCCCAGACGGCAGCTGTCCCGCCAGCTCAGAGAGCCACCGCCAGGACGGGCAGAACCAAAGGCTCCGAAGCGAGGGCGCGCTCACAAAAGTGGAGAGAACAGGAGAATTATCATCATTGGGGAGACATTCCTATAATCCTAGACTCCTTAGGCATGGCGTGGAGGAGACACCAGCTGGGGATGCCCGACGGAGCCAGCCTTGCAGGCGAGGAAGTGACTCAGCACAAGCCACAACCGAGGAAGCGAGAGCAGGTATGGAAACCGGAACATTAGCAACGAGGGTGAGCGTGGGAGGGGCCGGTTCTCTGTCTGTCACAGCAGATTCACTCCAAAAAGTGAAAAGTGTGGTGCCTACAGCAAAGCAAACAAAACCCTAACCGGTGTGGCTCAGTGGATGGAGCGTCGGCCTGCAGACTGAAGGGTCCCAGGTTCGATTCCGGTCAAGGGCATGGACCTTGGTTGCGGGCACATCCCCAGTAGGGGGTGTGCAGGAGGCAGCTGATGGATGTTTCTCTCTCATCGATGCTTCTCTCTCTCCCCCTCCCTTCCTCTCTGTAAAAAAAAATCAATATAATATATATTTTTTTAAAAAGTGAAAAGTGTGGTGCCTACAGCAAAGCAAACAAAGCATTCAACAGCAGAACTAACCCTAATGAGCTGTACACTAAGCGAAGGAAAGCACTCTAGTTTCACTTGGCCTGAGACCATTCCTCCGGCGCGGGTCCCAGGGAAGGTCACGTACCTGGCCCGTGGGCAGCGGCTGGTCGAGCAGCTCCACATCCAGGTGCTTGGGAAGGTCGTGCAATCTGCAGAGCTCACATATCAACCACTTCAGCTGCTGGCGAAGCTGCAAAACAATTCAGCAAAGAAGCAGGCGTTCGAGGGCCCTCGGCAGACACAGTAACGCTGCAACTGTAACCAGCCCAGCAGGAAGAGAAAGAAGTTAGCTGCTGCCCGTGCAGCCCCGGATGGAATGAGGAATGACGTGGTGAGGGTACTGCTGGGGCCGGCGTGCGAGTCCCGAGGGCTGCGTGCAGCCCTACAGAGGGCCCAGCAGCACGCCGGCAACAAGAGGAGAGCAAGAGCCCTAACCGGTGTGGCTCAGTGGATAGAGCGCCGGCCTGCGGACTGAAGGGTCCCAGGTTCGATTCCGGTCAAGGGCATGGACCTTGGTTGCGGGCACATCCCCAGGTGGAGGTGTGCAGGAGGCAGCTGATGGATGTTTCTCTCTCATCGATGTTTCTAACTCTCCCTCTCCCTTCCTCTCTGTAAACAATCAATAAAATATATTTAAAAAAAAAAAAAAAAAAAGCACATGCTTTTCTGCGTTCTGCAACTAAGTGTCCCGTGTCCACCCAGGGGAAAGCGTGTAAACCAGCAGACAGAGTTCTCACAGCGCAGCACACAACAGCGGCCGGCTAGACAAGACCGGGTGCCTTGCTTCTTCACGCAGAAGGCCTCCGAGAGCTGCCTGTGCTCCTGCGAGGAGACTGGCGGCTTTGTAACCACAACATGACGTCCAGCGTGAAACCACACTCAGCCGTGTTCCTCTAACCAGGCCCTCCGTGGTCGCTACGTCATCAGTGCGGAGTGGAGGCGTGTTTCAGCAGGGAACACCGACACGTCTCACGCTGCAGTCGGGTCAGTTTTAGAACCGGAAAGGGAGTCCCCGATTCCGGCAACTAAAGGTAAGAACGTTAACGCAACGAGAAGGCAGGCCCGGCTGTGATGAAGGAGGTGATGGAAGGTCAGGAAAGACTTACTCCGTCACTAGCCTGGGTTCTGAGGTGACGCAGACTGCGAGAAAGAGTGGAGGGCGAGTTTGGGTATTTTTTTTCTTTCACAGAAATACATTTACTTTTTATAACAGCAGACCCAAGGGTATGCCCTGTGCCATGTCACTGTGTGAGCATTTTTGATGGGATATCTTAGACACGGAAACATGGCCCCGTCACTTCTCTGCCACAACAAGCACACCCTCAGGTCTAGAAAAGGCGGCCGCTGGGAGCTGCCCCTGCCCGTCCTGCAGCCCCTGTTCGTCCTGCGGCCCTGTCCTGTGGCCCCTGCCGTCCTGCGGCCCCTGCTCGTCCTGTGGCCCCTGCCCGTCCTGCGGCCCCTGCTCGTCCTGTGGCCCTGCCCGTCCTGCGGCCCCGTCCTGTGGCCCCTGCCCCTCCTGTGGCCCCTGCCCGTCCTGCGGCCCCTGCCCCTCCTGCGGCCCCTGCCCGTCCTGCGGCCCCTGCCCGTCCTCCTGCCCCGTCCTGTGGCCCTGCCCGTCCTACGGCCCCGTCCTGCGGCCCCTGCCTCTCCTGTGGCCCCTGCCCGTCCTGCGGCCCCATCCTGTGGCCCCTGCCTGTCCTCCTGCCCCTGCCCATCCTGTGGCCCCTGCGGCAGGTGCGACGCGGCCCCCTTCGTTAGCCTTTTACCTCCACCCTCAGGGCTCTGCAGACCAGCCTTCACCTCCCAAATCCTCTTTAAACTGACGTTCTTATGTTCTTAATTTTAGGAATAAGCGTGTTTAAAGCAAAAGTAACTTATTTTGACAACAATCTGAGGTAAGACTCTAATTTCCCCAAAATGGTCATTTCTCCCAATACTATTAATAGAATAATCGATCCTTTCCTTTTTGAGTGCTTTAACTCAATTTCACTTATTCTAAATCCTCAATTACATGACTCTAAATTCCCACTGCCTTCGCCCTCCCCGGTTTGGCTCACTGGATAGAGAGCATCAGCCTGCGGACTGAAGGGTCCTAAGTTCGATTCCGGTCAAGGGCACATGCCCGGGTTGTGGGCTCCATTCCCAGTGGGGTCGTGCAGGAGGCAGCCAATCAATGACTCTCTCACCATTGATGTTTCTATCTCTCTCTCCCTCTTCCTTCCTCTCTGAAATCAATAAAAAATATATATATTTTTTAAAAAAAGAGTTGGGTCCAAATTGTTAATAAATAAATAAATAAATAAATAATAAATTTCCACTGCCTTCATCCACCCAGGCCAGTGTCAGTACACAATAGTTCATGTAAAACGTAGTTGATCAAGTCTCATTTCATTACTTTTTCTTCAACTTCATTATTATTTTTACTCTTCAAAACAGACTTTAGATTCATTTTGCCAAGTTTCAAAAAGAAGTCTGTTTGATTTTTCTTTTTTTTTTACTGGAATTGTATTCAATTTATAAATTAACATGAAGCTATGAAGATTATTAACATGTTTAATTATCTGGGAACACACTGTCTTTCATTCCATTCAGCAAATTATTATAGTTTTCTTGATACATCTAAGTTTATTCCTAGGTAGTTCATGTTTTTTTTTAATTTAATTGTAATCTCCAACAAAATACTTTTCTCCTGTATTTTCTATCTGATTATAGCTGATATTTGGGGGAACCACTGATTTTTATATAACAGTACTTTAACCAGTAATCTTAAAACTGTTTTCTCAGTTGATTCCTTGGGATTTTTTTTAGGTAAATAATCATGTCTCCAGTAAAGAATGACTGATATTTCCTATAAGGACTTTATGACATCATGGAAAAATACAATAATAATATTAACTTTAAAAAATGGTATAAAACTATGTAGAATGTGACCTCAACTACTTAAACATGTATGAGTATATGTATTTTACTACAAGGGAGAAAAACTGAAAGGAAAAATAACACATCATGTCAACAATGGTTATAGCAGGCAGAGAAATTACGGAAGACTTTTATGTTCCCTTTAAATTTTACTAGTTCTCTCACAAATGTTACTCATCAGTTTTATAAAAAAGGACAATGGGTTTTTAATTTTTGTGTGAAATGGAAAGTTGCATTTCTCTCTATACAAAAACTTTTCATTTATGTCCCTCTGGCTTGTACTGCAGTTACAGATGCTTGACGGAAAAAGCAGTTCCCTAACGTTCACGAAGAAAACGAGAAAGGAGCAGGATGGATTTTCTTACCGAACTGTTGCTCTTAGAATCTTCTAGACGTTCCAGAACTGATGTCAGATTTGGGTCATCAGAGTCCACGAACCATATTGGTGAGGAAGCTGGGTACGATTCCTGTTAGAGAGACGCCAGGTTAAACTCTTGCCACAGACTAACCTGGACCTGCAATTAAACAGGCCACTCGATGGTCAGGTAACACAGACTTCAGCGAAATACAGCTGGGGAAGCCCGGTCAGGGCACAACCCGGGGTTTCGGGCTCAGTCCCCGGGGGGAGGGGAGGGGGGGGCAGGAGGCAACCAATCAATGATTCTCTCATCATTGTTTTTAACTCTCTCTCCCTTTTCCTTCCTCTCTGAAATCAATTTTAAAAAATTAAAATATATATATATATATATATATATATACATATATATACATGTACAACAATATATATATATATGGGGAAGAAAAGCAATATATTAAAATCCATGTGTGGAAAAACAAATTTCTCTTAATGGATTTTTAAATTAATTTTTTTTTATTCTTCTGGAGACCAGTTATGGGACCATTACTGTCGCACTTTGCTGCTCCCTAAATGTGGAGTGGAGAATGACATGAACTCACAGAACCTTAATAAAATTCCAAAGGCTCTGACAACATAGAAAAGGAAGTTACAGAAAGACAGGAAGAAATTCTCCCTGCTCACCGTCTGGCAGGTGAACAGCTAAGTGTCTATGCGGCGGAGCCCACAGAGCAGTGACAACACTGACGAATGTGAAAACACCTGCGGTGGGGATGCCCACGTGCTCCACGCAGCACGTGACGTCCAATCGGAGCATTCCATGCAGAGCATTCCACGCGGGCACAGACGAAGGCTGGGAGGGCCCACAGATGCTCAGGACCTAGGCGGCTCCCCACTCTCAGTCTTCCATCCCCCAGGACTCGGAGGAGACAGCACAGACCCCGCGCCACAGCCTTGGGAGGGGCCTGCTCACCACTCTGGCTCTCGGGTGACACTTTACCTCCGGTGGTGGCGTTCCCACTCGCCTCCCACCCCTCGACCAGCTGACCCTTATCTCACACCATCTGTCCCCAGGTCTAAGAAGTTCAACAAGAAAGTCACATTGCTAAGGGACATGCCATTCATAACATGGACACCTGCGTCTCCTCTTCATGACCTGTTCCTTCCAAGGAGGGCATAGGGGGTGAGGGAGGAGAGAACTCGGATCCGACTCCGTATCACCAACTGGTCGGATGAATGATCACGAGGACTCCTTGGCCGGAAGTGCACTTAGGTGCTGTCATTCCCAACAGTTCCTGGAAGCTGCTTTAGAAAGGCGCCCGGCCCAGGAGGACAGGGCAGAGAGGAGGTCCTGGGCTCTTTGGTCATTTTTCGTTCATTATGTCCTTTGTATAACCCACCCGGCTACTTCTTATCCGTGTCAAGACTAGGAACACGTAAAACTGACAGCCCTGACTTAGTGCCCATGAAAAATCATTGTAAAGCAGCCTATCTAATAAAGACAGAATATGCAAATTGACCATAACTCTGTTACAAAGGTAGAAGCGCCCACAGCCAATAAGGAGGGAATATGCAAATTGACATGACAAGGTGAGAGGCGGAAGGTGGCTAGAAGGCCTATTCTTGCACGAATCTTCGTGCCTCGGGCCTCTAGTTTTCAAAACACAGTGCTCTTCAGCCACAAATGACACCATCACTTTTGTATTTGTAGAGAACACTGTCATCACCACAGGGCTTCCCTATATACGCTCTCGTGTGGGGCAAGAAAAATGATCTATTTCATCGAGAAACACAGAAGTGATTTGCTTCAGGTCCCAGCTACGAAGCATAAACCTTTTCTCTCCCATAAACTCCAAGCTCTAACCGTTTAAAGTTCAGTATCTCGCTCCCGGGGGAAGGGAGGCTTTTGGCGACGATGAACAGAAATTTAACTAAGGAGAAAAAGTTCCACCACAAGCGGCCTGGTGAACAGCCACTCATGCAGAAAAGCACTGACTTTCACTACACAATAACGAAGTGCGAGGGTTTGTTTGTTTACTAGCTAGTTCACGTGTGTGTGTGGGGGGGTCTCTCTAAACAGTTCCGAGACGCGAGAATCCGTAAAGGAGTAACGGAAAGCCCTACACCAGCTCCAACAAGGCTGCCCAGGTCAGTCAACACCTGCTGGGCCTCTGGGTGTGAGCGTAACAGCTGGACATCAGCACTGACTGGAAATTGGATGTTTACTGAGAACGGGAAACAGCGCTTAGGTCTGCATGACAATCTTGCGAAAAAGACTCCCTGAGGTTGAAGATAGCATTCTTCGCCCTTCATATTTAAGATTAGGACCCGTTTATAAAACAGAAAAATGTTTTAGCTCAATTCCCTTTGCCTAGCAAATAAAACATCTATGTTTTTTCACTTCATAAAAGTATCTTTCAGCCCTAAACAGTTTGGCTCAGTGGATAGAGCGTCAGCCTGTGGACAGAAGGGTCCCGGGTTCGATTCTGTTCAAGAGCATGTACCTTGGTTGCGGGCACATCCCCAGTAGGGGTGTGCAGAAGGCAGCTGATCAATGTTTCTCTCTCATCGATGTTTCTTACTATCCCTCTCTCTTCCTCTCTGTAACAAATCAATAAAAAATATGTATTTTTTAATTATCTTTCATATGAACTTGAAGTCAAATTACAGATTTCCTATCAAGCCCTACATGACCCTTTAAATATGTATGCACTATCCACGACACAGACTCTTGGCAGTTAACTTACAGGTAAGTTTTTTGTTCCAACTGAATATAGCGAAAACTCAACCATGTAGTCAACAGAATAGAGGGTGTTCCCGAAAAAAATGTACACACACTCGGACAGCTGAGAACTCACTTAATTTTCACTCTTAACTAATTTGAAATAATGGGTGAAGCCAGGCTAAGCTTTGAAGAAAGAAGACTTATCCTAAAGTGCACTAGACTGTTTTCTATGGGGATACATAAAAGATGGGGATACGGCACAAAGCCAGCCACAGTCACAAACCGAGGGCACACCTATGCCGCATGCAATGATTCTTGATGTCGGCGATCCCCCTGCTTCACGCTATCAGCCGTGCCAGGACCAGAACGGTCATCAGGCACTGACAAACAAATTCCTCATTTCTGTAGATTCTTTTAAACTTTGAGAATGACCTGCATGTTAATGAACACTGACTTTACAATCATTCAGAGCGGGCATGCATTTTTGGGGAAACCCTGTCTTTACTGAATGTGTGCAGAGTGGAAGATGAAAAACGTAATTATAGAATAGTCTCCCTTGCTATTATTTTAAAAAAAAAAAAAAAGACTAAAAAAAAAAAGGCAGGGGTGGGGAGCGGGGCAGGGGAAGAGAAAAAATAAAATAAAAAATTTTTAAAAAGGCAAAGGGTAGCACCGCTGCCTAACTCTGTTCTCTTTCCAGAGCCTCCCCCCCCCGCCCAAATTCAGGGGTTCAGCGGAGAAGTCGGGGGGGGGGGGTGGTGGTGGTGGTGAGAAACTGTATGTAGGCGCCAGAGGACCTTCCGACGGCCTCCAAGTTGCAGATCCCCAGGAAGCAGACGTGCGAGTCCTTCAGTGTCGGATCCCAGAGACCACGGCCCCAGAACACGCGCCCCAGGAGCTGAGGCCCAGCCCCAGGACGGGGAGGCGCTGCCTGCTGAGGCCCAGCCCCAGGACGGGGAGGCGCTGCCTGCTGAGGCCCAGCCCCAGGACGGGAGGCGCTGCCTGCTCTGAGGAGGCGGAACCAGGGGTGGACGGGTGGAGAAGAATCCTGAGGACGTGAAGGCTCTGCATACCTAACAGGACTGGGGAACATGCCTGATGAAGAGAAACAGATAAGGGAGGAGAGAGCCCTAGGCTGGAGGAGGAGGGAATGAGCAGCTGGAGGAGGAGAGGACAGCCCGAGCACGTCTGGCTCAGTGGATGGAAGGCTGGCCCTTGGACTACAGGTCCCGGGTTCGATTCCGGTCTGGGGCATGTACCTCGGTTGCAGCCTTAACCCCCGGCCTTGGTCGGGGTGTGTCCAGGAGGCAACCCATCGATGTGTCTCTCTCACACGGGTCTCTCTGTCTCTCCCCCTCCCTTCCACTCTCTCTAAAAATCAAGTATCCTTGGGTGATGAAAAAAAACCAATAAAAACATAATTTTAAAAAAATAAATTTTAAAATGTCCTAACCCAGGTTACCCCTCATAGCAGAGCCCTCAGGGGTCCCATCCTGCTCCCACAAGGACACGAGAGAGGTGGCCCCCCTATGAGAGAGTGGTGCCCCATGAGAGAGGTGCCCCCCCCCCCCGTGACGGCAGCAGAGCCATGCAGCTACCCCAGCCACACAGGGCCCTGCTGAGGAGAGCGAGGCTGTATGAGCTCCAGGAAACCGGGGAGACTCAAATCCATTCTAGAACGAGACCCACCGGTGCACCCAGCCAGGGACGCTGGTATGACGCCACCCGAGCAAACCGAGAAACGAGAGCAAAGAATAAAGGAAGAGATGCCGGGTCCACGAAAAGATCTTGGGAACGCGGTCCTCCGACCTTTTTTGGACTCTTCCCCAGAAAATCTCCACGTCAAACAGGATTCCTATACGGGCTCCTACTCCATCCCTTTTGTTCAAAATCCAAATAAGAACAGATAACAAAGACAACAGTAACTTAAAAAAAAAAAAAGAAAAAAAAAGGCCAACGTCCAAAACATTACAACAGAACACAAGAAAACATACCCAAGGTGGTCGGCAGCCAGGACTGTAATAAAATCAGCATGAACTGAATCTGACCAGGAGACCCTTGACGGATGGTCAGACATGGAAAGACAGATGCGGGGAGGGGGGTGTGTGTGTGAATGGAGCACACGCCACACGGGACAAACTGCCGTGCAGAAGCCTCAAAGAAAGAGGGGTGCAGATCTTTGGAGGATTTTTCAGAAACTGGCACGTGTGTGTGTGTGTGTGTGTGTGTGTGTGTGTAAGAAGCAACTCGTGAGGTTCCATTCACGCACACGTCACAGGAACCGCACAAGGTGTTTCTTGGTCAACGTGAAAACAGGGCCGCGCGTCGCGACCTGAATGGTGTCTCCTAGTGGTGACGATACACTAGTCCCCACCAAACCCTCCTCCTGCCTGGTGTGTCCTTCACTTCTTTTTTTTAAAATATCTTTTTATTGATTTCAGAGAGGAAGGGGAGAGAGAAAAACATCCACGATGAGAGAGAATCATGGATCGGCTGCCTCCTGCACGCCCCACACTGGGGATCGGGCCCGCAAGCTGGTCATGTGTCCTGGACCGGGAATCGAACCCTGACCTCCTGGTTCCTAGGTCGACGCTCAACCACTGAGCCACGCAGGCCGGGCTCTCATTCACTTCTTGCTTCATTTCCTAACCCGGTCATCAGTCAACATCTTTGTGCATGGCAGGCCCCCAGCAGCCTCCGTGGGGCACTGCTGGCATTGGAGGTGACATAACGCCCCATGGTGGCAGCTTGCCTGACAATTACAAGTCATTTGGAATCCCTGTGCCCCTGGCACTAAATGCCAGTCCAGACAGCCCCACACACTCCTCTCCTGAAGCACCCGCTGTCGCCCGGCCGGCGTGGCTCAGTGGCTGAGCGTCGGCCTATGAACCAGGAGGTCACAGTTCGATTCCCGGTCAAGGGCACATGCCCGGGTTGCGGGCTCCATCCCCAGTGTGGGGCGTGCAGGAGGCAGCCGATCCAGGATTCTCTCTCATCACTGATGTTGCTATCTCTCCCTCTCTCTCTGAAATCAATAAAAATATATTTAACAATAAACAAATAAATAAATAAGGCACCCCCTGTGGAGACCCACTCCTACTCCTGGATGGCCAACGCCTTTTCCCAAGCTCCCTGGGCAACTCAGTGGCTCCCCACGGCCTGCACGTCCGTCTCCTGTCCTTCGAACCAGCCCTACCTTCCCTGGTCACCCCCGAGGCCAGCCTCCTTCACATCGCCCACCTCCCGCTCACCGCTACTTCCTGTTTCCCGCTGTCGGAGAATTGTTCTCCTTCTTGCTGGGCTTCTCAACCACACTTTTCTCAAGCTTTGGTGGGTTGTTTTTGTTTCTGTTTTTTTAATCAATATGTTTCTATCGATTTCAGAGAGGAAGGGAGAGGGGAGAGGGGGAGAGAAACATCAATGATGAGAATCATGCCTTCATATATGGAATCTAAGTAGCAAAATAAACGGATGGCGTGGATCCAGAGACATGGGAGCGGGGAACAGAGTCCAGGGTCTCGGAGGGAAGGCGGGGAGGGTGGCTGGGTGGGAGGTGACCAACCAAAGACCTTGTATGCATGTATATATGTACAGCCATGGACACACAGTGGAGTGGTGAGGGCCGGGGGCGGGCTGGAGGGGGTGGATGGGGGATAAAAGGGGGCACGTAGGCCCTGACCAGGTGGCTCAGTTGGTTAGAGCAGTGGTCGGCAAACCCCGGCTCGAAAGCCACGTGCGGCTCTTTGGCCCCTTGAGTGTGGCTCTTCCACAAAATACCACGGCCTGGGCGAGTCTATTTTGAAGAAGTGGCGTTAGAAGTTTAAGTTTAAAAAATTGGGCTCTCAAAAGAAATTTCAGCCGAAACCGGTTTGGCTCAGTGGATAGAGCGTCGGTCTGTGGACTGAAGGGTCCCAGGTTCGATTCCGGTCAGGGGCATGTACCTTGGTTGCGGGCACGTCCCCAGTGGGGGGTGTGCAGGAGGCAGCTGGTCGATGTTTCTCTCTCATCGATGTTTCTGGCTCTCTATCCCTCTCCCTTTCTCTCTGTGAAAAATCAATAAAATATATTTAAAAAAAAAAAAAAAAAAAAGAAATTTCAATCGTTGTGCTGTTTATGTGGCTCTGTTGGCTAATGAGTTTGCCGACCACTGGGTTAGAGTGTCCTCCCCATATATTAAGGTTGTGGGTTCGACCCCTAGTCAGGGCACACACAAGAATCAACCAATGGCCCAGCCACAGTGGCTCAGAGGTTGAGTGTCAACCTATGAACCAGGAGGCCAATGACTGAAGGGTCCCGGGTTCGATTTGGGTCAGGGCACATGCCTGGGTTTCGGGCTTAATCCCCAGTAGGGGGCGTGCAGGAGGCAGCTGATCCATGGTTCTCTCTCATCATTGATGTTTCTCTCTCTTCCTCTCTGAAATCAATAAAAATGTATATTTAAAAAAAATCAACCAATGAATGAACAAACAAGCGGAATAACAAATCAATGTCTCTCTCTCTCTCTCTCTCTCTCTCTCTCTCTCTCTCTAAAAATCAATCAAGCCCTGGCTGGTTTGGCTCAGTGGGCAGAGCGTCAACCTGCGGAATGAAGGGTCCCGGGTTCGATTCTGGTCAAGGGCACATGCCGGGTTGGGGCCTCGATCCCCAGTAGGGGGACGTACAGGAGGCAGCCGATCCATGATTCTCTCTCATCATTTATGTTTTTTCTCTCTCTCTCTCTCCCTTCTCCCTTCCTCTCTGACATCAATAAAGATATATTTAAAAATAAGCAAATAAATAAAAATAAAAGTCAATCAATAAAATAATTCTTAAAAAAAAGGAGGGGGGGGACATGTAATACTTTCAACAATAAGGATTTTTAAAAATGATGAGAATCACAGATGGGCTGCCTTCTGCATGCCCCCTCCGGGGGATGGAGCCCGCAACCCGGGCACGTGTGCTGATGGGGAGCCAACCACTGAGCCACACCGGCCGGGCTGTGTGTTTTTTGGGGGGGTTGTTTGTTTATTTTTTTATAGATTTTTCTCTGCGGGGGGGGGGGATCGGGCTCATCTGTGTGAAAGCCCAACCACCACCGCCAGGCTCCCCTCCCGGCGCCCCGAGCCCCCGCCCCCCCAAAGCCAGAATGAGGGCTGCCTTGGGCTTTCACGGCTCTGAGTCACACCTTTTGCTGTGGAAACCTCTTCTCTCCCCGCCAACCCCCACCTGCCCCCCAAAAAATAACAACACGGGGCTCGGAAAGCAGGGGGGCAGCTCGGCCCCATGCTGCAAGGCCGGGGCCCACACGCTAGGGCTCAATGAACCACCCCTCTCGCCGGCACGGCGCTCCCCGAACTGGTTTTTCCGGAAACACACACCGGCCCCCCGGGCCCCCCGCCCTGGGCACCCATGTTAAGGCGAACCGGGGTCTCCGGGCCTCGGCCCGCTCCCGGGCTCCAGGGAGGGACCCCGAGCTGGGCGGGGGGCTCGGAGGCGGCGGAGAAAGTGGCCCCCGGCCGGCTCCCCAGCCCCGGTGCCTCCGGGCTCCCCGCGTCCCCGCAAGTGCGCGTGAGGCCCCCGGCCTGTGGCCGGAAGTGGACCGGCCTCACTCGGGCACCTGCGCGGCGCCCGCCCGCCCGCCCTCCCCCGGCCGCGGGCTCTCGGGCCGGCTCCTCCCGAAACGCGGACGTGCCGAGGCGGCGGGGATGCGCGGCCTGACGCCGAGGGGCCACCGGCCTCCCGCCCGCCGCCCGCCGCCCCTCAGCCCCGCGGCGGCCCGGCGGCCCCTCAGCGCCCGACCCCGCCACCGCCCCCAGCCCCGCGGCGACGCGGCCGCGAACCCGCAGCGGCCCAGCCCGGGGCGCCGAGACCGCGCCGCCTCCACCCCCAGCCTCGCGGGGCGGCGGTGGCCGGGCCCCCGGGCGGGCGTCTTTGTCCGGCCGCCCCCCGCCCCGGCCCGGCCCGGCCCGCCCGGCCCGCACCGTGATGTTGCAGTGCAGCGTGAGCGCCGAGGCCGCGCTGCCCGGCGGCCGCACCAGGAACTGGCAGTGCAGCTCGTCCAGCTTCCAGCTGACGATGCGGAACCGCTCGTGGTTCTTGTCGAAGATGGACGCCAGGAACTTCAGCTCAGCCTTCAGCCCCGACACCGACATCCTCCCTCATCTCCGGCGGGGAGCCCGGCCCGCGCCGCCGTCACGGCCGGAAGAGGGTGAGGGCGGCCGGCCCGGCAGCGGCCTTTGTAACCGACGCGGCCGGCAGGAGGCGGCAGCCCGCGGCTGAGGAGGGCAACGCGACACCGCCCCGCCGCCGGCAGAGGCCGCCCGCCCCGCCCTCGCCCCGCCCCCGCCGCAAGCCCGGCCCCGCCCACGTCTCAAAGCCCCGCCCCCGCCACCAGCAGAGGCCGCCCGCCCTCGCCCCGCCCCGCCGCAAGCCCGGCCCCGCCCACGATTCAAGCCCCGCCCCCGCCACCGCAAGCCCGGCCCCGCCCACGCCACCAGCAGAGGCCGCTCATCGCGCGCCCCGCCCGCGCCGCAAGCCCCGCCCACTACACCAACAGAGGCCGCTTATCGCGCGCCCCGCCCCCGCCGCAAGCCCGGCTCCGCCCACGTCTCAAGCCCCGCCCACGCCACCAGCAGAGGCCGCTCATCGCGCGCCCCGCCCCCGCCGCAAGTCTGGCTCCGCCTCCGTCTCGAGCCCCAGAAGAGGCCCACCCTCGCCCCGCCCCCGACGCAAGGCCCCGCTCCCGACGCAAGCCTGGCTCCGCCCCCGCACCAAGCCCCGCCCCCTCGCGTGCACGCGGCCCTCGGGCCCCGCCCCCTCTCCGCCGGGTTCTGTCGCGCCCTCTACTGACGGTGACCGCTTGGTGCAGTCGGGTCACGCTCCCCGCATCTGCTGCCCCGCTCGCTCCGCGTCCATCCCCTCCGTCCTGCGCAGCCTTTTCCCGGGTTCCCACGCTGGCCGTGGCGCAGTCACCCCCGTGGGGCCGGCTCCGAGGTCATCCCAGGTCAAAGTGCCACCACCGCCCAGCCACCCTGCATCCCACCCGCACCTGCCGCCGCGCGACCTGTCCCCGTTCCTTTGTTCATTGTCTCCGCCCAACGCCAAGGCCTCCTTCGGAGCCGCATCCCCAGGACCCAGAACGAGGCCTTGGCCATGTTGACGCCCAGTGTGACTCAGTGGATGCTCCTGCATCGGGCATCCGCAGCTCGGACACAGCCCCCGGCACATTCTGGGGCCCCCACGAATGGCCCGGCGGCGTGCCTCAGTGGTTGAGCATCGACCTATGAACCAGGAGGTCACGGTTCGATTCCCGGGCAGGGCACATGCCTGGGTTGCCCGCTAGGTCCCCAGTGGGGGGTGCAGGAGCCAGCTGATCAATGATTCTCTCTGATCCTTGATGTTTCTCTCTCTCTCCCTCTCCTTCCTCTCTGAAATCAATTAAAATATATTTTTTAAAAATACACAACAGCCCAGGAGATAGTAATTAATCCACGGAGTGAGGGACATTTTAAAAGCTCTCATTTGGCCTGGCCAGTGTGGCTCAGTGGATTGCACATTGTCCCGTGCACCAAGAGGTTGCTGTTTCCATTACCCCTGTCAGGGCACATGCCGGGGTTTGGGGTTCAATCCCCAGTGGGGGGCATGCAGGAGGCAGCGAGGAATGTTTCTCTCTCTCTTCCTCTCCCTTCCCCTCTCTCTCTAAAAAAATCAAAGAAATGTTTTTAGCCCTGGCTGGTTTGGGTCAGTGGATAGAGCGTCAGCCTGCAGACTGAAGGGTCCCGGGTTCGATTCCGGTCAAGAGCACGTGCCCGGGTTGCAGACTCCATCCCCAGTGTGGGGGCGTGCAGGAGGCAGCCAATCCATGATTCTCTCTCCTCATGGATGTTTCTCTCTCTCTCTCTCTCTCCCTCTTCCTTCCTCTCTGAGATCAATAAAAATATATTTAAAAAAAAAGTCAGATCATTTTTAAAATGTTTTTTTTAAAGCTGTTATTTGTATTTACTTCTGAGATACCCTGCTCTTTGAGAATCTAACAAAAGCCATGATCTTTCTTCCCAGGAAAATACTTCTGCACATAACGTATTTATGGGGGGGTCATGGCCCTGGCACTAGAGAAACCACTACGAACTGGGAGTGGGAAAGGAGAGGGTTCCAGGAACTTGATTGTGGAATAATTCCCAGGGATAGCACACTCCATGCTATTCTGTTCCAGCGGCTCAAAGGCCATTTCTGTCATCAGCCTTCCCTGTATCCTAAGTTGAAATTTTTAAAAAATATATTTTTAATGATTTCAGAGAGGAAGGGAGAGGGAGAGAGAGAGAAATATCCATGATGAGAGAGAATCATGGATCGACTGCCTCCTGCACGCCCCCTACTGGGGATCGAGCCCACAACCTGGACATGTGCCCTGATCCACATGACCTCCTGGTTCTCAGGTCGACACTCCACCCCTGAGCCGCGCCAACCTGGTGAGGGCGATTTGTCTTCTTCTGGCTCTTGCTCCCTCCTCCTGTGGCCAGCCTGGCGGCGATCGCTGGTCCAGGCGGGGCAATTCCGTCTGAAAGTACAGACACTCTCAGACCCACTTCCTGGGTCGACCTCAGCAATCACATGGCCCTGGTGCTTCGGTGCCTTCGAGACCAGGCTTTCAGGTTCCCTGGGCTCCGCGGTGCAGGGGGACCGCGGTCTGTGCCGACTGCACAACCAGATACAAGAGCAATGCCTTTCCCGGGGCCTCCCAACCTCGCCACCGAGTCAACACCCGGTCATCGCCTCCCAACACCCTGTCATCAAACCGCCAAACCAGCCCTGGATGGATCTGCTTGGGAGATTAAGGAATAAGAGGCCCGGCCCAGCTGGTGTGAGCATTGACCCATGAACCAGGAGGTCACGGTTCGATTCCCGATCAGGGCACATGCCCGGGTTGTGGGCTCAATCCCCAGTGTAGGGCGTGCGGGAGGTGGCCGATCCATGGTTCCCTCTCATCATGGATGTTTCTCTCTCTCTCCCTCTCCCTCTCCCTTCCTCTCTGAAATCAATAAAAAATCTACACTAATAAAAAGAAAGATGCAAACCGACTGTACCTTTGCAATGCCCACCAGCCAATCAGAAGTGAGTATGCAAATTAACCCAACAAAGATGGTGGACTAATTTGCATACACAGGTGCCCAGCCACTCAGGGCCACTGGGCAGCGTGGGAAGGTGGAAAGGCGGCTCCGTGCCGGAGCAAAGGCTGTGCCAGCAGCCAGGGTAAGGAAGGCCCATTCTGCACAAATCTTCGTGCACCAGGCCTCTGGTATATATGTATATATTTTTTAAAATATTTTTATTGATTTCAAAGAGGAAAGGAGAGGGAGAGAGAGAGATAGAAACATCAATGATGAGAGAGGATCATTGACTGGCTGCCTCCCGCACACCCCCTACTGGGGATCTAGCCCACAACCCAGGCATGTGCCTTGACTGGGAATCGAACCTGGGACCTTTCAGTCCACAGGCCGACGCTCTATCCACTGAGCCAAGCCAGCTAGGGCAATAAAAATATATTTTAAAAAATAGTAAGAGAGGTCAAGATGGGTTGAGAGTCTAGCAAAGACGGGAAACGGGTCCTCCCCAAACTACTTCCCTCCCAGGGCGGGAGAACATGGAGTCCATTCAGTGCAAGACCCTGACCCCTTCCTGTCCCCGAAGCTCTTGGCACCTCCGAGTGGCGCTGGGCCTGCATGTGGGCACAGTCCCGGGTTCCTTCACCGCAGGCTGCGGGAAGGGCAGGGCCCCCCAAACACAGGCGTGTCGGGCATTCTGGGAATTCCTGTCAAACAAAATTCTTTCCCTACAACAGGAAGGTCTGAATCACACACACACGGACAAGCCACCTGGTTTCCTCGCACGATGCCTCCCCTGCTCCCCAACGCAGCCAGGGACCAGCGCGCCCTCTGTGTGAGGGGCGCCCAGCTGCCCACTGGCGCCCTGGGTTACGGGCCCTGCAGCTTGGAGTCTGACGGGCTTGTCTGGAGAAGAACTGCAAGAAGCATCTGCGAGCCCTGACCGGTGTGGCTCAGTGGATGGAGGTCGGCCTGCGGACTAAAGGGTCCCAGGTTCGATTCCGGTCAAGGGCATGTACCTTGGTTGTGGGGACATCCCCAGTAGTGGGTGTGCAGGAGGCAGCTGATCAATGTTTCCCTCTCATCGATGTTTCTAACTCGCTATCCCTCTCCCTTCCTCTCTGTAAAAAAATCAATAAAATATATATCCTATCTAATAAAAGAGTAATATGCAAATTGACGATCACTCCAACACACAAGATGGCTGCCCCCATGTGGTTAAAGATGGCTGCCACAAGATGGCCTGCAGGGGAGGGCAGTTGTGGGTGATCAGACCAGCAGGGGAGGGCAGTTGGGGGTGACTGGGCCTGCAGAGGAGGACAGTTGGGGGTGACCAGGCCTGCAGGGGAGGACAGTTAGGGGCGACCAGGCCTGCAGGGGAGAGCAGTTGGGGGTGACCAGGCCTGCAGGGGAGGGCAGTTGGGGGCAATCGGATTGGCAGGGGAGCAGTTAGGCATTGATCAGGCTGGCAGGGGAGTGGTTAGGAGGTGATCAGGCTGGCAGGGGGGCAGTTAGGGGCAATCAGGCAGGCAGGCAAGCGAGTGTTTGGGAGCCAGCAGTCCTGGATTGTGAGAGGGATGTCCGACTGCCCGTTTAGGCCCGATCCCGCCTAAACGGGCAGTTGGACATCCCTCGAGGGGTCCCAGATTGGAGAGGGTGCAGGCTGGGCTGAGGGACACCCCCCCCATGCACAAATTTCGTGCACCAGGCCTCTAGTGTGTATATATGTATATATGTGTGTATATATATATATATATATATATATATATATATATATATATATATATACACACATATATACATATATATATGTATATATATATGTATATATGTGTATATATATATGTATATATACATATATATATATATATCAGCTGTGATCCTGTGGCCCGGATACGACCCCCGGTTGCACTGTCTATGCCGCATCCCCCGCTCCGTGTGGGCATGGCGATGACGGGTGGCATCTGGGTTGTGATGTTGCTGGTCTCTGAGGCCATTTGCTTTCTCGGTTGATCTGTGTTGCTAACGAGGTGCTTCCTCACCTACGGACCCAGGGTGGTTTCTGGGTTCCTGGGGGGTGGCACGGGCCAGCACCTCAGTGTGTGTGTGTGTGTATGTGTGTGTGTGTCTCCCTAGGGAACAGGGTGCTGCTGAGTTCAGGCTGATGATTAGCTGATGGCCTGTCAACAAAATAGGTTAACACACACATACAACACAGACACACACATAGCAACACGCTCTTATGTTTGCTGTTTTCCAAAGTTCATTAGCTTTTCTGTGTCCTCAGTTAATATCTAGCTCAATGGCTTTTGTACTTGGAATGCCCCCCCTATCTCCCCCCAACACACACAAAGGCACCCTCTTAAAATGCAATTGCATGGGTGTGCACGTGAATTCTGTGCTGCTGACACGGGGTATGACGGTGGCTGGGGGCCAGGACCCTGCAGTGAGACGGCTTGGACTCATTCGAGTTCTGACATAGGCCACGTTGCTGCCCGTGAAATAATTAACCGTGTTGAGCCTCAGCTTCTTGATCTGAAAAAAAAAAAAAATTCCTAGAGGAGGCCGTGGATGAGAAACCTTTACCGGCTCATCCGGTATAGGTATATCCTCAACCATAACGAAGAAGGCGGGAGAGCCCGGGCCGGCGTGGCTCAGTAGTTGAGCTTTGACCTATGAACCAGGAGGTCACGGTTTGATTCCCGGTCAGGGCACATGCCCGGGGTTGTGGACTCGATCCCCAGTGTGAGGCGTGCAGGAGGCAGCCAATCCATGATTCTCTCTCATCATGGATGTTTCTGATATATATATATGGCCCTGACCATTGTGGCTCAGTGGATAGAGCGTCGGCCTGCGGACTGAAGGGTCCCAGGTTCGATTCCGGTCAAAGGCATGTACCTTGGTTGCGGGCACATCCCCAGTGGGGGGCGTGCAGGAGGCAGCTGATGGATGTTTCTCTCTCATCGATGTTTCTAACTCTCTATCCCTCTTCCTTCCTCTCTGTAAAAAATCAATAAAATATATTTTTAAAAAAAATATATATATATATTAGATTTCGATGGGGTGCTTTGCATTTTGCCAACATTGCTCAAGTCAGAGACCCCGAAGCAGCGCCACATTTGCCATCAAAGACCCTTGGGTTCGAGCTCCAGCAAGACTAGCCCACTCTGCTCCTACACCCCTATCTCTCACCCTATTCATGAGGCTGGAGATAAGGTCTGGGAAGTGCCTACTGTGCGCCCCTACTCATAGTAGGAGCTTAGTAACTTGACGTTCCCTGCCTTCCCCAAGATCCAAATGCCTTTGTTCCAGATGGGGGAAGACGGGCATGGGGGTGAGGGACCCAGGAAGGGTTCCAGCCCCTGTGCTTCCCAATCCTACCCGTTCAGGTCCGAATGGGGCCTCAGCAGGACGGGGTGGGGGAAAGGGGAGGAGCTTGGCTTTGTCGGTTCCAGCTGGGCCCATGTGGTTCCATAAACGTAACCCCGGCTTCACTACCGGTTCCAGTCTGCACCCCACCCCCAACCCCCAACCCAGGACGTCCAGCTTCAGGGCTCTGGACGCCAAGTTCAAGGCGATGGGGAGAAGGGTGGAGGGAGCGGAAGGGAGATGCATTTCCCCAGACGGCCTGTAGGTGGCACCAGAGACCCGTCGAGTTGGCCTGCGGGTTCCCTGGTCCCAGGCCAGGGCAGGGGGCCCATCCACACCTATGGGGGGAGGCGGGGGTTGCCCCTGGATAATTTCCTCTTTGGTAGGATGGTCATGGGATTTACCACTCACATCCAGATCCTTCCAGACACTTTCCAGAGCTTGAAGGGGCACTGGGAATACTCATGCAGAGCCTGACTGGCGTGGCTCCGTGCTTGAGCATCAACCTATGAGCCAGGGGTCAGGGTTTGATTCCCGGTCAGGGCACCTGCCCGGGTTGTGGGCTCGATCCCCAGTGTGGGGCGTGCAGGAGGCAGCTGATCCATGATTCTCTCTCATCGTGGATGTTTCTCTCTCTCTCTCCCCTTCCTCTCTGAAATCAATAAATAAATAAATAAATAAATTAATATATATATATATATATATATTTTTTTTTTTTTAAATACTTGGGTGTGTCCCTGCCACACCAAAACCCACTGTCACCTTAACCTCAGGTCACTTTTTCTTCCTTCTTTCCACTCTTTCTTTTCATCTTTTTAAAAATATATTTTATTTTATTTTTTTTATTGATTTTTTACAGAGAGGAAGAGAGAGGGATAGAGAGTTAGAAACATCGATGAGAGAGAAACATCGATCAGCTGCCTCCTGCACACCCCGCACTGGGGATGTGCCCGCAACCAAGGTACATGCCCTTGACCGGCATCGAACCTGGGACCCTTCAGTCTGCAGGCCGACGCTCTATCCACTGAGCCAAACCAGTTTCGGCTTAAAATATATTTTAATCGAGTTCAGAGAGGAAGGGTGAGGGAGAGGGAGAGAGAGAGAAATATCAACAATGAGAGAGAATCATGGGTCGGCTGCCTCCTGCACGCCCCCACACTGGGGATGGAGCCTGAAACCCGGGCATGTGCCCTGACCGAGAATTGAACCCTGACCTCCTGGTTCTTAGGTCGATGCTCAACCATGGAGCCACGCCGGCCGGGCTGCCCTGCATCTCTTTGAATTTAAATATGCTGGTTTAGCCCTAACCGGTTTGGCTCAGTGGATAGAGCATCAGCCTGCGGACTCAAGGGTCCCGGGTTCGATTCCAGTCAAGGGCATGTACCTTGGTTGCGGGCACATACCTGGTAGGGGGTGTGCAGGAGGCAGCTGATCGATGTTTCTCTCTCATCGATGTTTCTAACTCTCTCTCCCTCTCCCTTCCTCTCTGTAAAAAAATCAATAAAATATATTTTAAAAAAATAATAATAGCCCCAGGTGTTTTGGCTCAATGGATAGAGCGTCGGCCTGAGGACTGAAGGGTCCCAGGTTCGATTCCAGCCAAGGGCACACGCCTGGGTTTCGGGCTTGATCCCCAGTATGGGGCGTGCGGAGGCAGCCAATCAATGATTCTCTCTCATCACTGATGTTTCTATCTCTCTCCCTCTCCCTTCCTCTCTAAAATCAATACAATATATTAAAAATAACAATAATAATAATGAATAAAATAAAATATATTTTAAAAAAGAAATATTTCAATTCTATAAAAAAAAATAATAATAAATATACTGGTTTATTGAACTGCAAACAGAAAAGTTCCATGAAGCAGGATTCTCCTTTTTCCAAGAACACCCCATTACCCCATTCATCCCCCCAAAACAGCATGACCCTGGTCGCTTGCTTCTAAACCCTCTTCACCAAATCACCGCATAAACGTCCATGCATCCATCGCGAGAAGGCCTTACACTCTCCTCGCTCTTGTGTTGCTGCTTCGTGGATACCCAAGGAGTGAAAGCGTCCAGGGAGTCGCTGCAAGAGAGCCGGGCTCTAAGTGCGTTTCACAGCCATTCACGTGTCTCTCTGTCTTCCCCCGGCTACGGAGCCCAGTCTTCTCCGAAAACCCAAGCTGGAAATCTGGCTTTCTCTGAATAAAGTAGATAAGGTGACAAAGAAAAACATTTCTTTTTGACGGAAGATTTTCTCAGAAATATTGTGTGTAAGCGAAGAGGAAAATGGGTCTCCAAGTAGATAAAACCATAAACTATCATTTTCAGAGACAAGATTGTCTGTTGGTTATTTTTTCTACACGAGTGAAGGATATGTATTTTTTAAAATATATTTTTACTAGAGGCCCGGTGCACAAAATTTGTGCATGGGGGGTGGGGATGGGGCCTCAGCCCAGCCTGCACCCTCTCCAATCCGGGACCCCTTGGGGGATGTCCGACTGTTGATTTAGGCCCGATCCCAGCAGTCGGACATCCCTCTCACAATCCTGGACTGCTGGCTCCTAATTGCTCGCCTGCCTGGTCGCTCCTAACTGTTCCCCCCCCCCCCCGCCAGCCTGATCACCCCTCACTGGCCCCCGCTGCCAGCCAGGTCACCCCCAACTGCCTCCACCCGCCAGCCTGGTTGCCTCTTACTGCCCCCCCCTGCTGGCCTGGTTGCCCCCAGCTGCCCTCCTCTGCTGGCCTGGTCGCCCCTAACTGCCCCCCCGCCAGCCTGGTTGCCCCCAACTGCCCCCCTCTTCTGGCCTGGTTGCCCCTAACTGCCCCCCGCGCTGGCCTGGTTGCCTCTCATGGCCCCCCACCGGCCTGGTCACCCCATGCAGCCTGCTGTTCAATCGTTTGGTCGTCCCTCACTAACCCCCCTGCTGGCCTGGTCATAGGCAGCCATCTTGTGAGGGTGTGAGGGTTAGTTTGCATATCACCTCTTTATTATATAGGATTGATTTCAGAGAGGAAGGGAGAGGGAGAGAGAGAGCAATATCACTGATGAGAGAGAATCATGGACCGGCTGCCTCCTGTAAGCCATGAGCAGGGGAGCTGGTATTTCTACCTCCTCCCCCGCCCGTGGGGTGCTCCACACTGGAATTCGCGGGGAAACAGCCCCTTTGCTCAGCCTGCAGCCAGCACTCTGGGCCCTATGTCCCCTTCCCACCATCACTGACACCAGACCCCCCCCATGCCCTCCCTCCCCCCACAGGAAATGTCTCCGACTCCAGTACCTGCGGTTGAAGCCCCGAAAATGGCGCTGAGGTTTCTGTGAGAAGTGGGGGGCTGGCCTAGGAGAGGCAGTAGACACGCCCTGAATGCTTTAATGGATGAACGGACGGACGGACAGATGAAGCAGGGCCTTGATAGGGTGTGGTCCAGGGGAGCGTCTCCTGCCTGGTGAGGACCAGAAGGGTGGGGGCAAACCCTCCCCATCGCTCAGAAGGCCCGGGGCTGGGCCCGCGGGTGAGGGTGCAGGAGACAGACACGTGGGGGGAACCCCTCCCAGCGGGTGTGGGAGGGGGCCGGGGCCCTTCCTGGCACCAGGCGGGAGGGAGAAGAGGGTGAAGGGCGGGAGGAGCCCGTCCCTGAACCGAATGAGTCATCACCAGATTGAATTGCAGGCGCCCAGTTGACAGGTGCATTGGAAAGAGTGGGTACGATGCTGGGTGTTTTTTTTTTGTTGTTTTTTTTTTTAATTTCTTTATTGATTTCAGAGAGGAAGGGAGAAGGAGAGAGAGAGAGAGAAACATCCATGATGAGAGAGAATCATGGATCGGCTGCCTCCTGCACACCCCCCACCGGGGATCGAGCCCGCAACCCGGGCCTGTGCCCTCACCGGGAGTCGAACCCTGACCTCCTGGTTCCTAGGTCGACGCTCAGCCACGGAGCCACGCCGGCTGGGTACCCGCATCTCTTTCAAAGGGGCCGTCGGGTAACACCAAGGAGCCCTTGGCCATCGTATCCAAAACCCGAGTCCTCCACCCGTCCTCGGAGACGAGAAATGAGCCGAGGACATCCTGCCTGGTGTGGCTCAGTGGATAGAGCGTTGGCCTGCGGACTGAAGGGTCCCAGGTTCGATTCCAGTCAAGGGCACATGCCTGATCCCCAGGGGGGGACGTGCAGGAGGCAGCCAATCAATGATTCTCTCTCATCACTGATGCTTCTCTCGCTCTCTCCCTCTCTCTCCCACTCTATCTAAAAATCAATGGAAAGCCCTAACGGGTGTTGCTCAGTGGATAGAGCGTCGGCCTGCGGACTGAAAGGTCCCAGGTTCGATTCCTGTCAAGGGCATGTACCTTGGTTGCAGGCACATCCCCAGTGGGGGGCGTGCAGGAGGCAGCTGATAGATGTTTCTCTCCCATCAATGTTTCTGATTATCCCTCTCCCTTCCTCTCTGTAAAAAATCAATTAAAAAAAAAGAAATAGTCTGTATCTTTTTAAAATTATATATTTTATTGATTTTTTTAGAGAGGAAGGGAGATGGATAGAGAGATAGAAACATCAATGATGAGAGAGAATCATTGATCAGCTGCCTCCTGCTCGCCCCTACTGGGGATGTGCCCACAACCCAGGCACGTGCCCTTGGCCGGAATCGAACCTGGGACCCTTCAGTCCACAGGCCGACGCTCTATCCACTGAGCCACACCGGCTAGGGCTATAGTCTGTATCTTAAAAAATAAATAAATAAATAAATAAAAATCAATGGAAAAATTTTCCTCGGAAGAGGATTCACAAAAAGAAAAAGAAAGGGAAAAAAGATACATGAGCTGAGGAAAGAGGGGCCTGGCTTCCCGGGCCGTCGCTCCCGGGGTCATGGGGGGTCCACGCCCCCCGCCAGCCAGATGTGGAGCTAGATGTGGGGGCCGAGCCGGGGGCGGGCAGCCTCCTGGGGTCGCCGGCTGGTCAGGCCCCCGCGCTCATCTTCCTGTGGGAGGAGAAGTGGGGGGAAGGGGTGGCATGCACAGCTCCTTGGGTCAGAATGTCAGGTCCGACTTAATCTGTATAAATGGGGACTGCGCTGCCAGCCCAGGGGGGGCGGTCCCCGAGGAAAGGCTGTCTGCAGCGGGGGGCAGGCGGTTCAGCTGCAAAGCTCTGATGTATCCCCAGCCCGGAGCCCGCGGGCCTGCCTCTGCCCATGGGCCTTCCCCGCGCTGCCCGCCGGCGCCCCGCGGCAGCTCACCTCCTGGCCTCCTTTTTTATTTTTATTTCTTCAAAACAATCTTCTTAAGGTTTTTATAAATTCATTTTTAGTGGGAGAGGAAGAGAGAGAGAGAAACATCTATGATGAGCGAGAATCACAGATCAGCTGCCTCCTGCACTGGGGATCGAGCCCGCCACCAGGGAAGAAATGTGACCCTCTCTCTATTTTTTAATATATATATATTTTATTGATTTTTTTACAGAGAGGAAGGGAGAGGGAGAGAGAGCTAGAAACATCGATGAGAGAGAAACATCCATCAGCTGCCTCCTGCACACCCCCCACTGGGGATGTGTCCGCAACCAAGGTACATGCCCTTGACCGGAATCGAACCTGGGACCCTTCAGTCCTCAGGCCGACGCTCTATCCACTGAGCCACACCGGTCAGGGCTCTGTGTTTTTTTTTTAAATATTTTTTTTATTGATCTCAGAGAGGGAGGGAGAGGGAGGGAAAGAGAGAAGCATCCATGATGAGAGAGAATCATGGATTGGCTGCCTCTTGCACGCCCCACACTGGGATCGAGCCCACAACCCGGGCATGTGCCCTGACGGGGAACCGAACCTGGGACCCTTCAGTCCGCAGGCCGACGCTCTATCCACTGAGCCACACCGGCCGGGGCTCCACCGTGTCACGGTCTCTCTTTGGGAATCACCAGGGGCTGTTTCTCTGGCTGTTTAGTTTTTGGTTTGTTTGTTTTTTTGAACCAGAGACTGAGAGAAAGGGTTTTAGCCCCATTTCACAGCCAGGAGAAGGGAGTGGCAAGTTCCGTTCTGCGTCTCCCAGCTCCGGGCCCAGGGCCCCTTCTCCATAAGGAGCCCCCCTCCCCAGCTCCACAGGGACTCCTCCCAGGAACACATTTCTGCTCCACGGTAGGGCCCGTGGCGTTGGGGGCCGGCAGACGGGACACTCCCAGGTGATGGCTCATTCGTGCCTGCCCTCCTGGCCACCCCCGCCCCCCACTCCACGCCCTGGAATCAGGACCCCCAGGCCCAGCATCCAGCGAGCCAGCAAGAGCGACCGTTCATTTCCTGAATGTCAACAGACACATCTGTCCTCCCCAACTCCCTGCCCCCCTTCCTGGCTGCACCCAGAGGCCTGAGCCAGATGGCGGGGAGCCCCCGCGGTGACACCCTCAGGGCTCCCAGCTAACTGGCTGCAGAGATGAAAGGTCATGGGGGGAGGGCCCCAGGCCTGTCCCCACGGGGCCGGGAAGCATGCCCTCCAGACACCCTCTGAGCCTTCCTGGTCTCCGGTCTCCCGCCCACCTGATGCATCTCCTTCTAATTGCTTCCCCCCTCCAGGGCCGGCCGCCCCCTGGGGCAGGAGGGACAGCTCAGGGACTCAAGGACGTGGTTACCTGCAGACACAGGTCATGGGGACGGGAGGAGTTCTGGGTCAGTAGGTCCTAGTTTCCTCTCCTCCCTGCCCGTCCCCTCTGCCCAGTTGGTGGCCAGCTCTGGCCTCGCTGCCCTGGGGGAGGGCGCGGTGGAGGGAGACACCCCCCCCACGCCCCCTCGGATACACCATTGCCTGCCACCACCACCCTCTTTCCTCCAATGGACCAAGGTGGGGCCTCAGCTTCTCCAACTCTGCGTCTCAACCCCTCTCCCTTCAAGACGCCATGATTTCCAGGAGCCGGGAGCCCATGGGTGACGGCTCCTCCCCTTTTTTAAAAAAAATATATACACCAAGTGGCCAGATTATTACGATCTCTGAACGCATAATAATCTGGCCACTCAGTGTGTGTGTGTGTGTGTGTGTGTATATAGTAGAGGCCCGGTGCATGAATTCGTGCATGGGTGGGGTCCAGCCAGCCTGGCCAGGGGGAGGGGACATGGGCGGTTGGCCGGCCTGCCTGCTGGTCGAACTCTTGGTCGAGGGGACCATTTGCATATTAGCTTTTTATTATTATTATTTTTAAAATATATTTTATTGATTTTTACAGAGAGGAAGGGAGAGGGATAGAGAGTTAGAAACATCGATAAGAGAGAAACACTGATCAGCTGCCTCTTGCACACGCCCCACTGGGGATGTGCCCGCAACCAAGGTACATGCCCTTGACCTGAATCGAACCTGGGACCCTTCAGTCCGAAGGCTGACACTCTATCCACTGAGCCAAACCGGTTAGGGCCGTGGTCGGCAAACTGCGGCTCGCGAGCCACACGCGGCTCTTTGGCCCCTTGAGTGTGGCTCTTCCACAAAATACCACGGCCTGGGCAAGTCTATTTTGAAGAAGTGGCGTTAGAAGGAGTTTAAGTTTAAAAAATTTGGCTCTCAAAAGAAATTTCAATCGTTGTCCTGTTGATATTTGTCTCTGTTGACTAATGAGTTTGCCGACCACTGATATAGGATATACACTGAGTGGCCAGATTATTATGCGTTCAGGGATCATCATCATCTGGCCACTCAGTGTATATATTTTTATTGATGTCAGAGAGGAAGGGAGAGGGAGAGAGAGAGATAGAAACATCCGTGATGAGAGAGAATCATGGATTGGCTGTCTCCTGCACGCCCCTCACTGGGCATCAAGCCTGCAATCCAGGCATGTGCCCTGACTGGGAATCAAACCCGAGACCCTTCAGTCCACAGGCCGACGCACTATCCACTGAGCCACACGGGCTAGGGGTGCCCAGCTGTGTTTGTCCCTGGCACCAAACCACCACCCACCACAGAGCCAGGGGCCAGGCCCAGGATTCGGGGGAGGGGGGAGGTGCGGATGGAGGGCCTAGCCCCCCCCTTCCCTGCCCCACACACGCACAGGCCCTCCGCACCTTGTTTCTGGGCAGCCGGATTGAATTAGCTGCTGGGCCCATCTGGCCAGGCCTCGGCCTAATACCATCTGGCAGCTCCGGGCCTCGTGGCCCGAAATCCAATTTGCCGAGGCGTAATGGAGGCCCGGGCTCGCCGGGGGCGTTGGCCCGGGGCCCTCCCGCCCGGCCAGCAGCCCATGTTCCGGTGATTAGAGGAGGAGGCAGGAATGACAGGAGCCGAGTTAATGTCAATTACCCTCCTTCTCTCCCCGAGCTGAGCGCGCCCGGGCGTCCACGGCAGGGGAACGGAGAGGTAAGAAGCGCTCTGAACACTTGGGGTGCCCCCGACACCTCACGTTTATCTGCTGACTCTGCCCAGCGCCGACCATGGGGCCTCCCACCTGTTGGGCCTCAGCCTCTCGTCCTGATTCAAAGAGATGCCAGGGAGGCCGGCCGTGCCCACGCCGCTCAGACCCGCGTCTGCCTCCTGGACTCAGCATGGGCTGCAGGAAGGTCTTTGTTTTAAATTTTTTAAAAAAATATTTTTATTGATTTCAGGGAGGAAGGGAGAGGGAGAGAGAAACATCCATGATGAGAGAGAATCATGGACCAGCTGCCTCCTGCACGCCCCCTACTGTGGATGTGCCCGCAACTAAGGTACATGCCCTTGACCGGAATCGAACCCAGGACCCTTCAGTCCGCAGGCTGACGGTCTATCCACTGAGCCAAACCAGCTAGGGCTGTTTTAAATTTTTTTTTAAGTATATTTTTATTAATTTCAGAGAGGAAGGAGAGGGAGAGAGAGAAACATCCACGATGAGAGAGAATCATGGATCGGCTGCCTCCTGCACACCCCACACTGGGGATCGAGCCTGCAACCCGGGCACGTGCCCTTGACCGGGAATCGAACCCTGACCTCCTGATTCATAGGTCCACGCTCAGCCACGGAGCCATGCAGGCCGGGCTGTTGTTTGCTCTGTATACATACCTACGATAAAGGTTAGTTTGTAAGTTAGGCACAGTAAGAGGTTAACAATACTAATAAAATAGAAAAATTAGAACAATAAACTGTAATAAATAAGGAATGTGCCCGTGGCTGGGTAGCTCAGTTGTTGGAGCGTTATCCCGTACACCAAAAGGTTTCGGGTTCGATCCCCGGGTGAGGTGTGTGTGGGAGGCAACCGATGGATGTTTCTCTGTCACATCGAAGTCCTGCCGAGCGAGCGTGGGCGGCAGATCCGATCCCGCAGGCTCCAAAGGCCAGGAGGAGCTCACGCAGGGAAGCGCCCTGCGGGTCTGAGCGCTGAAGGTCACTGGCTGTGGCCGGGAGATGGGGGGCAAGGCGGGAGCCGTGAGAAAGGGGTGCAGGTAGAGGAGCAGGAGACATGGGCAGGGTGTAAAGAACCTGGACCAGCTGCCAGCCAGCCAGCTGGGGCATGTGTGTGGGTGCGTGTGGGGTGCGTGTGGGGTGCGTGTGGATGTGTGTGGGGTGTGTGTGGGGTGCATGTGGATGTGTGTAGGTGTGTGTGGGGTGCATATGGATGTGTGTGGGGTGCGTGTGGATGTGTGTGGATGCCTGTGGGTGTGTGTGGTTGCGTGTGTGTGTGTGTGTGTGTGTGTGTGTATGTGCATAGGTGTGTGTGTCCACAGGGCTTGGAGGGCCCAACAGCAATAAGAAGCTGGTCTGAGCCCTGACCGGTGTGGTTCAGTGGATAGAGCGTCGGCCTGCGGACTGAAGGGTCCGGGGTTCGATTCTGGTCAAGGTCATGGACCTTCGTTGCGGGCACATCCCAGTAGGGGGCGTGCAGGAGGCAGCTGATGGATGTTTCTCTCTCATCGATGTTTCTAACTCTCTATCCCTCTCCCTTCCTCTCTGAAATCAATAAAGATATATTTTTTTTAAAAAGGAAAAAAAAGAAGCTGGTCTGAGAAATGAGAGGGGGTCCCTAGGGAGACAGGAAATGCTTTGTTTTCCAAAAAACCTTATTAGTTATTGATTTTTAAAGAGAGGAAGGGAGGGAGGGAGGGAGGAAGAGAGAGAGAGAGAGAGAGAGAGAGAGAAGCATCGATGTGTTATTCCACTCATTCATGCATTCATTGGTTGTTTCTTCTTTTTTAAAAAATATATTTTTTAATTGATTTTTTTACAGAGAGAAAGGGAGAGGGATAGAGAGTTAGAAACATCCATCAGCTGCCTCCTGCACACCTCCTACTGGGGATGTGCCCGCAACTAAGGTACATGCCCTTGACCGGAATCGAACCCGGGACCCCTCAGTCCACAGACCGACGCTCTATCCACTGAGCCACACCGGTTAGGGCAGAGGAAATACTTTAATATTGCTATTTGCCCTTTTTCTATGATGGAAGTGTTAGAGACGAAAGAAAATTAGTAAAATGTATATGAAAATCTCCCTCCTGTCAGAGTCTGGGGCACACAGCGGGACCCAGAGTCAAGTCCCCGCCCACTCGCGCACCTCGAAATTTCGGGAGGCCCAGACCTGGCCAGCCCCACCCCAATTGGGTGAGACCTAGACCCGGCTGGCCCCACCCCAGTCAAGCCCCGCTGGGTGGGGTGGCGTGGCCTGAGGTCCCTTGCCCAGCCAGGCTCCATGCAGCCTCAGGTCCCTGCTGTTCGGTCGTGACGTTACGGTGTCCCAGCTAATTTGCATATTCCTCTATTATATAGATAACTTTTTAAAATATATTTTTATTGATTTCAGAGAGGAAGGGAGAGGGAGAGAGATAGAAACATCAATGATGAGAGAGAATCATGGATTGGCTGCCTCCTGCACACCCCCCACTGGGGATCGAGCCTGCAACCCAGGCTTGTGCCCTTGACCGGAATTGAACCCAGGACCCTTCAGTCCGCACGCTGATGCTTTATTCACTGAGCCAAACCGGCGAGGGCCCATTGATTTTTAGAGAGCGTGGAAGAGAGAGGGAAAGAGAGAGAAACATCGATTGGCTGCCTCCCACACAAGCTCCGACCAGGGCTGAGCATTGAGTCGGCAACGGAGCCTTGACTGGAATGGAATCTGGCTGGACCCTTCGGTCCGCAGGCCGATGCTCTACCCACTGAGCAACACCAGTGAGGGCGACAGCCAATGATTTCTTTAGGGCCAATTTCTAGAAATGGATTTTCTGGTGCAAACACATGGCGAGTTTTAGGGCCTCGCCCTACGGAGCAGTGGCACCAGCTCACCACCCCAGCAGCAGCCTGTGGGGGTCCGTCTATTCCAACTCACCCCTATCCCGTCATTTCAAAAATATCTTTCTGATGATCTGTGCCGGTTCGGCAAAAACAGGGTACCGCTGGCTTCGGTTTCATTTCTTTCACCGCCGTGATTGTTAAGTGGTTTCAAATGGTTCCTGCTCGTTTGTCCTTTTATTTTTTATTTGTATTTATTTACTAGAGGCCCGGTGCATGAAATTTGTGCACGGGTGGGGTGGGGGTGTCCCTCAGCCCAGCCTGCACCCTCTCCAATCTGGGACCCTCACAGGGATTGGGCCTAACCTGGCAATCGGACATCCCTCTCGCAATTTGGGACCACTGGCCCCTAACCATCTGTGCCTACTGGCCTGATGGCCCTAACTGCTCCCCTGCCGGCCTAATTGCCCCTAAGTGCCCTCCCCTGCCGGCTTGATCTCCCCTAACTGCCCTCCCCTGCCGGCCTGATCACCCCTAACTGCCCTCCCCTGCCAGCCTGATCACCCCTAATAGCCTCTGCCTTAGTTCCTGCCACTGTAGCTTTTGTTCGGAAGGATGCTCAGAAGAAGTCTCGTCTAATTACCATATAACCCTTTTATTAGAATAGATTTTTAAAATGTTCTTATTGATTTCAAAGAGAGGAAGGAAGAGGGAGATAGAGAGGAACATGGATGTGAAAGGAACACACAAATCTATTGGTTGCCTCCCACACCCACCCTGACCGGGGCTGGGGATCAACCCTGCGACCCAGGTGTGTGCCCTTGACTGGGAATCAAGCCCGGAACCCTCTCCAGTCCGCGGGCCAGCGCTCTAACCCCTGAACCATCCTGCCCAGGCTGGGCTCTGATTTGTTCGCTCCTGTGTCCCCAGGACTCAGGACCCTGGCCGGGGAAGTCATCGCTCAGCAAACGTTTAAACAAAAGAACACAGACAGGCTGGCACTGCCCCCTCACCAGGCCTCTGCCCGGAGCCCAGCGTCGGCCCCGCCCACAGCTGTGTTAGCTGACAGACCCCCAGGCATCGCCTCCAGACGCACGGAGTGAATGGCCAGGGGGAACCTGGAATCTTTCTGTGGGAGCCAAGCACCGGCTCAGGTCAGGACCGCAGGAAAAAGGACTTTTTTTTGTTTGTTTTTTCAAAATCTTGTGGCTGATGGCGTGTGTTCTCAAGAGAGCATTTTAATAGCTTGATCCGATCTTGATGCATCCGGTTATCCAGGCCCGGGACGCAGGGAGCGCTCAGGGACCATGAGTTGGTTATAATGTGCTCAGAGAGATAAGTCAGACAGAGACAAGTACGGGATGAGATGGCTGATATGTGGGACCTAAAGAAGCCAAACCGGGGCCGTCCGGCGTGGCTCGGTGGTTGAACGTCGACCTAGGAACCAGGAGGTCAGGGTTCGATTCCCGGTCAGGGCGCATGCCCGGGTTGTGGGCTCCATCCCCTGTGTGGGGATGTGTAGGAGAGAGCCGATCCGTGATTCTCTCTCATCATGGATGTTCCTATCTCTCTCTCCCTCTCCCTTCCTCTCTGAGATCAATAAAAAGATTTTTAAGCCCTGGCCTGTTGGGCTCAGTGGACAGAACGTTGGCCTGCGGACCGAGGGGTCCCGGGTTCGATTCTGGTCAGGGGCATGTGCCTGGGTTGCAGGCTCCTTCCCGGCCTGGGCCCTGGTCGGGGCATGTGCAGGAGGCAGCCCATCAATGTGTTTCTCTCACATCCATGTTTCTCTCTGTCTTTCCCTCTCTCTTCCATTCTCTCTAAAAAGCAATGGAAAAATATCCTCGGGTGGGGATAAAAAATGTATTTTTTAAAGAAATCACACAAATAAAATACTGTACTAAGGAAGTCCTTCAAGAGCTGAGAGCAGAAAGCCTGGGAGAAGTCCGGGTGGGCTTCCTGGAGGCGGCACTGAAGTGGAGCCCTGAATGCCAGGGGTCTGACAGGCAGGAAGGGTGGGGGAGGGTCACACAGGACAGCACAGGGCAGACCCTTTGGAATCAAACCAGGGGGTGGGAGAGCTTCCTTCGCTGCCTCTCCAGAACCCAAGGCATGACCCCATCTCGTTAGTCATGATTCTTTTTTATGACATGAGTGTTTTATTTTCCAATACTAGAGGCCCAGTGCACGAATTTGTTCATCAGTGGGGTCCCTGTGCCTGGCCTGCGGGATCAGGCTGAAACCAGCTCTCCGACATCCCCCGAGGGGTCCCAGATTGAGAGAGGGCGCAGGCCAGGCTGAGGGACCCCACCGGTGCACGATCGGGACTGGGGAGGGATGGAGGAGGTTGGGCAGCTGGGACCGCAGGAGGGCTCCAGGGCAGGTCCGGCCCATCTTGCTCAGTACCAATCAGCCAGACCCCAGCAGCAAACTAACCTACGGGTTGCAGCATCTGCCCCCTGGTGGACAGTGCACATCATAGCAAGCGGCTGAGCAGCCTTAGCATATCATTAGCATACTAGAGGCCCGGAGCACAAAATTCGTGCACGGGGGTGGTGTCCCTCAGCCCAGCCTGCACACTCTCCAATCTGGGACCCCTCGAGGGATGTCCAACCGCCCATTTAGGCCCGATCCTAGTGGGATTGGGCCTAAATGGGCGGTTGAACATCCCTCTCACAATCCAGGACTGCTGGCTACCAACCGCTTGCCTGCCTGCCTGTCTGATTGCCCCTAACCACTTCTGCCTGCCAGCATGATCACCACTCCCCTGCCAGCCTGATTGCCCCTAACTGCCCTCCCCTGCCGGCCTGGTCACCCTTAACTGCCCTCCCCTGCTGGCCTGGTCGCCCCTAACTGCCCTCCCCTTCTGGCCATCTTGTGGCGACCATCTTGTGTGTTGGAGTGATGATCAATTTGCATGTTTCCTCTTTATTGTATAGGAGGATTACACTTTGATTGGTTGAATGGACGACTGGACACTTAGCATATTAGGCTTTTATTATATAGGATTGCAGGCAACAAGGGAGCGCACCAGATCATCCATAAAAACCTGCTCTATCCCCCCCCACAGCACCCCATACACCAGCCGTCTGGTGATGACATGGGGTGGTGGACACAAAGGAGTCAGAATTGCTATCATGGGCACAGACACAGGCAATGCGGGCTGGGAGAGCAAGGAGTATTCTGACGGCTGAAGAAGCGAAAGTCAGGCTTACCCTGTGGGAGGGCCTCCAGCGATTAAGCACCTACTGAATACCCGTCTGCTACAAAGGACACAGGAGAAAGAACAGGGAAGGGCACCCTGGCCAGTGTGGCTCAGTGGATGGAGCGCCAGCCTGCGGACTGAAGGGTCCTGGGTTCGATTCTCGGTCAGGGCACATGCCCGGGTTGCGGGCTCCATCCCCAGTAGGGGGCGTGCAGGAGGCAGCCGATCCACACTTCTCTCTCATCGTGGATGTTTCTCTCTCTCTCCCTCTTCCTTCCTCTCTGGAATCAATAAAAAAAAACAAAACAAAACGTTTTTTTAAAAGAATTTTTGAGCCCTGGCTGGTTTGGCTCCGTGGATAGAGCGTTGGCCTGCGGACCGAAGGGTCCCAGGTTCGATTCCAGTCAAGGGTGCATGCCCGGGGTTGAGGGCTTGATCCCCAGTAGGGGGCGTGCAGGAGGCAGCCAATCAATGATTCTCATCATAGATGTTTCTATCTCTCCCTTCCTCTCTGAAATCAATAAAAAAATATATTTTTAAAAAAAAGAATATTTGGAAAAAAAAAGGAAGAGGGAAGTGCAATGTGCTATCTACTCTCTCTCTCTTTTTTTTAAACATATTTTATTGATTTCAGAGAGGAAGGAAGAGGGAGAGAGAGAGAAACATCAATGATGAGAGAGAATCACTGATTGGCTGCCTCCTGTATGACCCCCACTGGGGATCGAGCCCGCAACCCAGGCACGTGCCCCCCGCCTGAATCAAACCTGGGACCCTTCACTCTGCAGGCTGACGCTCTATCCACTGAGCCACACCGGCCAGGGCTACTCTCTATTTACACGTGGGAAAAAAACACACCCAGAGCTCAGGAAGGCGGGTACCTTACCCATCACAGACACTAAATGCCAAGGTGGGATTTGAACCCACGGAGCCCAAGGAGAGCAGGACCAGGGAGAACATTCCTCCCACCTGCTGTGTGGCAGATGATGGTTCTCTGAGACCCAGCCAAGGTACCAGTCAGCACCAGGGGAGGCCTGGACAGTGCCCGGGGTGGGGCCGACCGGAGCGGAGGGGCCCGGCTGCTCTGTCTCAAACCCCTCGGGTCTGAGCTCACAGGGTCTCTGGTCCAAGCCAGCCCTGACCCAGGTCCCCGAGCCCCAGCTGCAGGGCCACCAACGCTGCCTGCCGGCTCTGAGGCCTCAGCTGCTGCTGCCCACACTCCGATGAGCACTTGGCGAGCGAGTGAGCGAGCTGTGCCTGCAGCGGAGGGAGCAGGTGGGGGAGAAGGAGCAGGGAGTGGGGGGTCAGGGAGCAAGGACCCACTGGGACCCACCAGAGGCCAGACCCAGATGGCGATGGAAATGCAGCTCCACCTCCCACGCCAGATGCACGCGCTGCTGCCTGGGGGTCCAGGGTTCACACCCCAGCTCCACCTCCCTCCCTCCCCATCAGTTTTCTGTACTAAAAAGTGGGGGCGTCTGGCTGGCATGACTCAGTGGTTGAGCGTCGACTTAGGAACCAGGAGGTAAGGGTTCGATTCCCGGTCAGGGCACATGCCCGGGTTGTGGGCTCCATCCCCAGTGGGATGCGTGCAGGAGGCAGCCGATCGCGATCCTCTCTCATCATTGATCTTTCTCTCTCTCTCTCTTTCCCTCTCCCTTCCTCTTTGAAATCAATAAAAATACACACTGAGTGGCCAGATTATGATGATCTCTGAACGCATAATCATCTGGCCACTCAGTGTACATCCTATAGAATAAAAGGCTAATATACAAATTGTCCCCTCAACCTGGAGTTTGACCAGCAGGCAGGCCGGCCAACCGCCCATGTCCCCTCCCCCTGGCCAGGCTGGGTGGACCCCACCCATGCAGGAATTCATGCACCGGGCCTCTAATATATACACACACACACACACACACTGAGTGGCCAGATTATTATGCATTCAGAGAACATAATAGTCTGGCCACTCAGTGTATATTTTTTTTAAATGGGGCAATCAACTCTAGTGAGGACAAATGGAGAATTAACTGTGAAGCAGCTGGCACGGATCCCCTGCCTTGAGAAAGGGGCATCGAGGCCCTGCCCGACGTGTCCGAGAGCCCTTTCATGCGGGTACGGGGACAGAACTGGCCCTTTCGTTTTATTTATTTTATCTAGTTAGTTATTGTTTATTCACCTATCTCTCTCAACCGGATCAAGAGGGCCTCCAAGCCAGGAGCCACTTCTTTTAAGGTAACAGATTTGGCCCAAACCGGTGTGGCTCAGTGGATAGAGCGTCAGCCTGCAGACTCAAGGGTTCCGGGTTCGATTCCAGTCAAGGGCATGTACCTTGGTTGCGGGCACATCCCCAGTAGTAGGGGGTGTGCAGGAGGCAGCTGATGGATGTTTCTACCTCTCTATCCCTCTCCCTTCCTCTCTGTAAAAAATCCATAAAAATACATATTTTTTAAAGAAGATAATAGATTTGATAATAGATTTGTTGTTTTTCTGGAGGTGACATTCAATGAACCGTGTTGAAGCGCGCACTTGGTCAGTGGTCAGCGGGATGGATCACAGAGCTGCGTGGCCACCCCCACTGGTTGCCGTGGGCCCATTAAGCGCCACGCCCGTCATAAAGCATCTTAGAAGAGAGATGCGATGCCTCGGGCGTCCAGTGTGTTTATATCTTTATTTCTTTCTAATATATTTTATTGATTTTTTACAGAGAGGAAGGGAGAGGGATAGAGAGTTAGAAACATCCATCAGCTGCCTCCTGCACGCCCCCCACTGGGGATGTGCCCGCAACCAATGTACATGCCCTTGACCGGGATCGAACCCGGGACCCTTCAGTCCGCAGGCCGACGCTCTATCCACTGAGACACACCGGTCAGGGCCACACCGCATACTTAAAAGGACTGATTTTAAAAGGAAAAAAGAAAAAAGAGCTGATTGACAAGCTCAAGGTCGGCCTGAGGTCTCTCCCCCTTGAAAGGCGCGCCCCGCCCCGCAGAGGCCACACCTTCCTTAAGCGCCCCGGCCCCTGGCGTCTGCAGACGGCTGCGCGCAGTCCTCCTGCCCCACTCCCCCATCCCTGCCCTGCTCCTGCCTCCCAGCAAACCCCTGGGACCCCGACTTCAGATCTTTTTTTACTCTCCGGTCCTGACTTCCGACAGCAGGCCACGCCGAGGACCTCCGGGCTGGAATACAGCCACCTCCCCAACAACAGACGGTTCTGCGCAGGCACCTGCCTCAGTCTCCCCATCTGTACAGGGGGCGCAGGCGCTGTGTCCTGGGCTAGGACCCCCCGGAGCCTGCCCCGCCCCGTCCCCGCGCGGGCCCCGCCCCGAGCGAGTTGGCCCCGCCCCGGACCTGGGCGGCTGGGCGGGGCCCTGGCGGGGCCCCAGCGCCCACGCGCGGTCCCTCTCCAAGGCCACACCTGCCCTCTCCCCCACTCGCGGCCACCGGTGGCCAGTGGTCCCGCCCGTGGTCCGACAGGAGCCCGCGGTGCCGCCTCCCCGGCCCCGCCCGCCATGAGGAGCGCGCACCCCCTGGTCCTCCTCTCGCTGGCGGCCCTTTGCGCGCGCGGTGAGTTCCCCTGGGGACGGTGGAGGGGGCGGGGGGCGCGCGGGGTCCCGAGCCGGCAGGACCGGCCACCGGTGGGAGAGTGTGGCCGAGGTGGTCCTGGCCGGGCAGGCGGGGCGGGTCTGCGAGGCTGGGGTGCGGACCGAGCCTCTCCGCGGGGCCAGGGCCCTGGGGATGCCCTTGGGGAGGCAGGTCGGGGCGCGCGCGCTCCGCGTCCGTCTGTCCGCGGGCGGGTCCCTCAGCCCCGCGCGAGGGGGAGGCTGCGGGCTCCGGACACCGGCTCCGGCTCCCACGGGTGCCTCACCGGAACCCCGGATCCCGGGAGCAAGCCCCGCCGCTCAGCCCAGCCCGCCAGTCCCGGACCTGGGACGGGTGCAGTTTGGGGTGAATCTCCTAGAAAATCCCTCCTCTGGGGACCCCCCCGCCCGCCTAGGCAGCGGCGGGGCTGAGGGCCACCCAGGAGGGGACCCCCGGCCCCAGTCAGCCCTTGCAGGGCAGAGTCCGGACGTGGTGAGGGCTGCCTCCCCGGCCTCAGTTTCCCCACTGGAGCGCAAAGGACCCCGTGGGCTCTCCCACTCGGCCCAAGCTGGTCCTCTGCGCGCGGTCGGCCTAGAGAACCGGGGTTTTATCTCCTGGGGCGAGGACACCCCGCAGGGTGCTGGAGGCGGCAGAGGGTGGGGCTCTCGCCAGGGACCGTGCCTGCACCGCCACCTGCTGGCGACCCCCCCCCCCGTGCCATTCCCTTCTCTCCGGGCCTCAGTTTCCCCCTTCGTTCCACGGGGAGGTCCCCGGTGGGGCTCACCCAGCAGATCCCCGCCCCGGATCTGCGTTTAGATAGCTTCCCCCCGTGAATAGAGGGCTCTGCGCAGGCTCCCGCCTCAGTCTCCCCATCTGTACAGTGGGCGCAGGCGCTGTCCGCTGTCCACCCATGGCTGGAGAAGCGACGACTGGTCATAAAGGTGAGCTTTTTGGAACAGGTAATAGCCCCTCGACCTTTTATTATTTATGTATTATTATTTTTTGGATTTTTTTTTTTTTATTGATTTCAGAGAGGAAGGGAGAGAGATAGAAACATCCGTGATGAGAGAGAATCATGGATCGGGTGCCTCCTGCATGCCCCCCACTGAGGAGGCGGGGGGGGGGGGGGGGATCGAGCCCGCAACCCTGGGCATGTGCCCTTGGCCGGAATCGAACCCGGGACCCTTGCGTCCGCAGGCCAGTGCTCTATCCCCTGAGCCACACCGGCCAGGGCCACCCATCGCTGCCGTTTCACAGATACAGGCGCCCCATGATGGGCCTCGGAGGACCCGCCCCGCCCCGCCCCTGCTCAGATTCGCCGCCTCCCGGGTGCCCACGTGTGATGAATACAGGCGTGACCTCTCCCTTCTGCCGTTTCATGGCAAAACAGGGATTATCTTCCCGTGTTCCCCACACAGATTTCCCCACGGGCCCTGCTTTTCCGAACCGCGGGCACGCTCACCCGGGTTAGAGTTCTGGGATGGTGAACCCCGGTTCTGGTTCTGTTGGGGGGCCCTGTTTCCTGGACCAAGAGGCAGGCGGCCCACACCCCCAGCACCCCTGGCTCCTGACAGGGCCCCCGGTGGCGGGCTCTCTGACTCACAGTGTCAGCCCCGGGGCTGGGGTGTGAGACTGTGCCCTGTTCTGGGACCCCACCCCGACACACACACCATGGGATCTGGGGTGAGGGACCCATCCCCTCTTTGGGACCCGGCCTACATATGTGTTGTTTGTGGGGGGCTCCTTTCTGGGGCGCCAGCTAGCGTTCCAGCCCAAAGCAGCCCTGTGGTCACCCCACCCAGCCCCCACGCTCACACGCAAGTCCGGACACAGACGGACACAGACGCTGAGCACACACGGGGAGGGGGACCCCATACAGCCTCAGCGGGGGCAGCGTCCTTACAGGGAATCAGTAACGCAGGGAAGAAGGCCCCGGGGCTATGGGGAGCCGTGGGGGGAGGTGCAGCTGGGTCTGAGAGAGGCTCGGGCCTCTCTGCTCGCTGGGGGCCCGGAGGAAGTGCCTCCCCTCTTTAGACTCAGTTTCCCCAGCTGCGAAGCAGAGAGGGGCTGAAGGATCTAAGGGGTTTGGAGCCTCTGACTCCGGAGCCTACGGCTGGTCCTCCAGATGGGGTGGGTCCCAGTGGGCCGGCCGGGGGCCTGAGGCAGGACGGGCCCGAAGGCGCACCCGCTGAGCCTCCCAGTGTGCTGGGCGGGAGTCCCCTGGGGCTGTGGAGATGGGGGGACCCACCTTTTCTGGGACCCCGGGACTGGGGGGGGGGGGGGCCAGGAGGTGCAGGTTCAGACCCAGAGCTGCCCAGACATGGGAGACGGGCTTGGGCAAGTCATACCCCTCTTTATAAAATGACCAGTCAGCCCCTGCCGGCGTGGCTCAGTGGATAGAGCGTCGGCCTGCAGAGGGAAGGGTCCCGGGTTCGGTTCTGGTCAAGGGCATGTACCTTGGTCGCAGGCTCCTCCCGGCCCAGGCCTGCACGTGCAGGAGGCAGCCAAATCGATGTGTTTCTCTCACGGCAATATTTTCCTCTGTCTTTCCCTCTCTCTTCCACTCTCTCTAAAAATCAAGGGAAAAATATCCTCGGGTGAGGATTAAAAAAACAAAATAAAATGACCGGGGCTCCCAGACATCCCAGCAGCTGGCCTCTGGGAGGGGTTCGGGCGTGAGAGGCAGGGCTCAGGATCTAGGTCGCCTGGACAGCCCCAGGCGGGGTGGAGGAGGGCCGGGAGCGAAGGTGTGCCCCAGCCTCTCTCACGGGGCATTAAACGTGGCGTCTGCTCCAGATGGGCGGTAAGTCGGAAAGTGCAGGCGGGGTGCCAGCAGCTCCTGTGGCCGGGAGTTCACCCCCACACCCCCTGGGGAGTCGGCCTCACACTCGCTCAGTTGGAGCAATGCATACCCTCCCCCCCCTCGCCCCCCCCCCCGCACCCCGGCCCCACCCAGAGGGAGCGTCTGGTAAGACAGCTGAGCTGGTGGCCCCACAGGCCTCCACCTCCTCAGCCTGGCTTACTCCCCATCCTCTCCCACCTGCTCTCCGAGGCCCATGCTACCCCCCTGCCCTCCTTCCCCCTCCCCCCGCCCACCCGCTGCACACTCTCACCTCTCTCCCTACTTCTCCTGGGCTGCCTGCTCAGCTGTCCATGGCCTCCCTCCCAGTGTCCCTCTCTCCAAGGCGCCCCTCCACCCCCAACACGTTCTCCCCGGCAAGAGCCCGGGCAGGGCCGTGAGGGAGGACGGGGCTGGAGGACAGACGGAGGGGCTGGGGGGCAGGACAGACGGAACTGGGCGGCCGGCCACTTGAAGATGCACGGGTTCTGGACTGGAAGTCCGGAGTGTGGGGGGCCACTCCCTCTGGAGGAACGGAGGAGGGGGAGCTGGGACGGGGGAGCCCAGCTGAGCTGTGACCCGGATTTTTAAAAATATTTTTATTGACTTCAGAGAGGAAGGGAGAGGGAGAGAGAGAGAGAGAGGAACATCCATGATGAGAGAGAATCATGGATCGGCTGCCTCCTGCACGCCCCACACTGGGGATGGAGCCCGCAACCCGGGCATGTGCCCTGACCCCCGTGACCTCCTGGTTCACAGGTTGATGCCCAACCATTGAGTCACGCTGGCCGGGCCATAATCTATCCCAGTGGTCGGCAAACTGCGGCTCTGTTGACTAATGAGTTTTCCGACCACTGGGATAGGGGCTTAATCACAAGGAACAACAATAGCCTGTAATTATTGGAATAGAGAGTCTAGGTCAGTGGTTGGCAAACTCATTCATTAATCAACAGAGCAGCAAACTGTGGCTCACGAGCCACAGTTTGCTGACAACTGATCTATACTAATAACAGGGTAATATGCAAATTGGTCACAACTCCCTCACAGTAACAACCAAACAGCAGGCTGTGTGGGGTGACAAGGCCGGCATGGGGGGCAGTGAGGGGCGACCAGGCCGGCAGAGGGGGGCAGTGAGGGGCAACCAGGCCGGCAGGCAGGTGAGCAGTTAGGAGCCAGAGGTCCTGGATTATGAGAGGGATGTCCGATCGGGCCGAAACCAGCAGTCGGACATCCCCTGAGGGGTCCCGGATTGGAGAGGGTGCAGGCTGGGCTGAGGGGAACCCCCCTCCCTGTGCACAAATTTCATGCACCGGGCCCCTAGTTGAACATATTAGTGGCTATTTTCTTAGCTTGGCAGCGGGCTCCCTGGCCCACGAGGCACCCCCTTCCCGCCCTCTTGGCCACTGCAGGCGTCGCTGGGGGCGGCCAGCGGTCCAACCCCGTGTCTTCGCAGGGGACTGCCGCGTGGCCAACGCCGAGGAGCGGCTCATGGACGACCTCCTGAACAGGACCCGCTACAACAACCTGATCCGCCCAGCCACCAGCTCCTCCCAGCTCATCTCCATCCGGCTGCAGCTCTCGCTAGCCCAGCTCATCAGCGTGGTGGGCGCAGGGCCAGAGTGGGGTGCAGGGCAGGGGCCGGGACGCAGGGCCAGGACGCAGGCAGGGGCTGGGGTGCAGGGCCGGGGTGCAGGGCAGGGGTGCAAGGCAGGGCTGGGGTGGAGGGCCAGGGTGCAGGGCAGGGGCTGGGGTGCAGGGCAGGGGCTGGGGTGCAGGGCCAGGGTGCAAGGCCGAGCCAGGGTGCAGGGCAGGGGCCGGGGGGCAGGGCAGGGCCCGGGCACAGGGCAGGGCTGGGGTGCAGGGTGGGAGTGGGTGACCCGGCTCTCCCTGGGGCACGGACGGGACTCGGGGACGAGGTCCTGGCCTCTTCATCGGATATTCCTTTGTGCATCAGTGACGGGTGAAGGGGAGTGAGGGACAGGACTGAGGCACGGGGACACCTTTCTCATGGGGTGTCCTACCTCTCGAAGGGAGGTGGGTTCCGTGGGTCACACCTTTGTGAAAACAGGTCGAACGGTACCCAGGAGACCTGTGCGTCCCACTGTGTAGAACTTACACCTCGACTTCCAAAGATTGTTTTTTAAAATATGCTTTTATTGATGTTAGAGAGAGAGGGAGAGGGAGAGAGAGAGAGAGAGAAACATCACTGATGAGAGAGAATCATGAATCGGCTGCCTCCGGCACGCCCCCCAGGAGGTCAGGGTTTGATTCCCAGCCAGGGCACATGCCCGGGTTGTGAGCTCCATCCCCAGTAGGGGGCGTGCAGGAGGCAGCCGATCCATGATTCTCTCTCATCAGTGATGTTTCCATCTCTCTCTCCCTCTACCTTGAAATCAGTAAGATCAATAAAAACATTATTTTTTTAAAGAGAAAGAAAATAGACATTAGTACATTCAAGAAAATGATAGTGATGGAGAATGCAAAGCCACCACGGGATGGACTTAACGGCAGACGGGTCATAGTGGAAGGGAAGGTTAAGGGATTGGAAGAGAGTTCAGTAGAAACCATCCTATAGAATAAAAGCCTAACATGCTAAGTGTCCAGTCGACTGGTCGGCCATTCAACCAATCAAAGCGTAATATGCTAATGATTTGCTAAGGCCGCTCAGCCGCTCGCTATGACATGCACTGACCACCAGGGGGCAGACAGTCACCCAGTCGACCAGTCACTATGATGTGCACTGACCACCAGGGGCAGATGCTCCGACCAGGTAAGTTAGTTTGCTGCTGGGGTCCGGCTGATCAGGATTGAATGAGATGGGCCGGACATGCCCTGGAGCCCTCCCTCGGTCCCTCCCCACAGCTGGCCAAACTCCTGCGTCCCTCCCCGGCCCCGATCGTGCAGCAGTGGGGTCCCTCAGCCTGGCCTGTGCCCTCTCGCAATCCGGGACCCCTCAGGGGATGTCGGAGAGCGGGTTTCAGCCCGATCCCGCAGGCCAGGCCGAGGGACCCCACTAGTGCACGAATTCGTGCACCAGACCACTAGTAGAAGAGGATGAAAAATAGAGAAGAAGATAGTAGGGTGCCTGTCCGGGGTGCGAGTCCCTGAGCAGGCACTGCCATGGAGGACCGGGGCCCCCCGGGGTGCGAGCAGGAGCTCCGTCTCTGACTCCCTGGGTCTGGAAGGCCTCGGAGGCATCCGAGGGCTGCTGGGTGGGTGGGTGGCCCCCTGGCCCGGAGCTCAGAGCCTCTGCGTGAGGGCTCCTCCTACCCGTGGACTGACAGTCCCCCCTCCCCCCAGAACGAGCGGGAGCAGATCATGACCACCAACGTCTGGCTGAAACAGGTAAGAGCCTGAGGGTGCTGCTGGGAGGCCTCGCTCCAGGGCTGCCGTGGGCGGCGAGGGGCCTGTGGTGACCGGGCCCCGCCCGCCCGCCCAGGAATGGACCGACTACCGCCTGGCCTGGAACAGCTCCCGCTACGAGGGCGTGAACATCCTGCGGATCCCCGCCAAGCGCCTCTGGCTGCCCGACATTGTGCTCTACAACAAGTGAGTGGCGGGGAAGGGGCGGGGGGTTTGGGGGGGAGGGCGGCCAGGACGCCGGGTCCTCCGGGCCCCCGAGTCCAGCCCGAACCCCGTCTGTGCTCCACCCCAACTTCCTCGCTGTCACGCTAGTGGAGGAATTATTTTTTATTTTATTTTTACTTTTTAAAATATACACATACTAGAGGCCTGGTGCATGAAATTCGTGCGTGGGGGTGTGTGTCCCTCAGCCCAGCCTGCACCCTCTCCAATCTGGGACATCCCTCTCACAATCCAGGACTGCTGGCTCCCAACTGCTCGCCTGCCTGCCTTCCTGATTGCCCCTAACCACTCCCCTGCCAGCCTGATCACCCCCTAACCACTGCCCTGCCAGCCTGATGGATGCCTAACTGCTCCCCTGCCGGCCCGATTGCCCCTAACTGCCCTCCCCTGCCAGCCTGGTCTCCCCCAACTGCCCTCCCCTGCCGGCCATCTTGTGGTGGCCATCTTTGATCACATGGGGGCAGCCATCTTGTGTGTTGGAGTGATGGTCCATTTGCATATCTCTCTTCTATTAGATAGGATTACTTTTTAAGATATTCATATATTTTTAATCATTTCAGAGAGGAAGAAAGAGGGAGAGGGAGAGAGAGAGAGACATCCATGGTGAGAGAGGATCATGGATCAGCTGCCTCCTGCATGCCCCCTACTGGGGATCAAGCCCACTTGTGCCCTGACCGGGAATCGAACCCTGAACTCCTGGGCGAAGCAGGCTGGGCTGGAGGAGGAATTAGAGATGTGCCGAGCCAGTGCCCTCAGCTACAGACGGGGAACTGGAGGCCCAGCTGTGCCCAGGCCTAGCCCTGTGACCCCCAGGCCAGGGCTCTTCCTTTTTTCCTTTTTTTGATCTTCACCCGAGGACATGTTTCCACTGATATTAGAGAGAGTGGGAGAGAGAGGGAGACAGAGAGAAACATCAATGTGAGAGAGAGACACATCGATGGGCTGCCTCCTGCACGCGCCCCAACCAGGGCCCGGGCCGGGGAGGAGCCTGTAATACCGAGGTATGTGCCCTTGACCGGAATCGAACCCGGGACCCTTCCGTCCACAGGCCGACGCTCTATCCACTGAGCCACACTGGCTGGGGCCACAGCTCTTTCTGACCCTCCGCTGCTTGGCCGGTGTTGGGTGTTGGTGGTAGCACTGACTTCCCGTGTGTCAATGTCTCCGGCAGGCGGAGGGATGGTAGGGACCCCGTAGAAGCGTGAAACAGTTAGGAGGGTGTGGTCTAGGGACGGCAGATCTCAGTGGTTCCGCATACCAGGTTCCTGACCTTGAAGCAGCCCCTTCACTTCCCCCGTGCCTTGGTTTTCCCATCTGTGCAATGGGTCTAACAACAAGTCTTCCCAGGGAGGGCCTGGGGGCGCCTAAGGGGGGTGGGAGGTGCCCCGTGAGAATCATCATCCCTCAGGGCTCTGGGTGAGTTCTCACGCCAGGCCCGGCCTCGCTCCTCGCCCGCCCGCAGCGCCGACGGGACCTATGAGGTGTCCCTCTACACCAACGCGGTGGTGTGGGCCAACGGCAGCATCATGTGGGTGCCGCCCGCCATCTGCAAGAGCGCCTGCAAGATCGAGGTGAAGCACTTCCCCTTCGACCAGCAGAACTGCAGCCTCAAGTTCCGCTCCTGGACCTACGACCACACGGAGATCGACATGGTCCTCAAGACGCCGTCGGCCAACATGGACGACTTCACCCCCAGCGGCGAGTGGGACATCCTGGCCCTGCCGGGGCGCCGGACAGTGAACCCGCGGGACCCCCGCTACGTGGACGTGACCTACGACTTCGTCATCCGGCGCAAGCCGCTCTTCTACACCATCAACATCATCATCCCCTGCGTGCTCATCACCTCGCTGGCCATCCTGGTCTTCTACCTGCCGTCCGACTGCGGCGAGAAGATGACGCTGTGCATCTCCGTGCTGCTGGCGCTCACCGTCTTCCTGCTGCTCATCTCCAAGATCGTGCCGCCCACCTCGCTGGACGTGCCGCTCATCGGCAAGTACCTCATGTTCACCATGGTGCTGGTCACCTTCTCCATCGTCACCAGCGTCTGCGTGCTCAACGTGCACCACCGCTCGCCCAGCACCCACACCATGGCGCCCTGGGTGCAGCGCTGCTTCCTGCACCAGCTGCCCGCCTTCCTCTTCATGCAGCGCCCGGACGGCGGCCCCGCGAGGGCCTCCCGGCCCAGCGGGCCTCGCCTGGAGGGTCCCACCGGCTCCCCCGGCGTGTTTGGGAGCTCCGCGTACTTCGTGAACCCTGAAGCCGAGGCCCACAAGGCCCCCGCCGACCTGGGGGACTTCCGGCTGCCGGCTTCGGGCGGGTTCCGGCGGGACGTGCAGGAGGCGCTGGAGGGCGTCAGCTTCATCGCCCGGCACATGAGGAGCGACGACCAGGACCAGAGCGTAAGTGGCTGGCCCGGCCCTGCCGTCTGCCCGGTGGGTGGAGCTCGGAGGACGCTGCCCGGTCCCCGGTCCCCACGGGTCATTCCTGAGCGACCAGGGCCCCCAAACCCTTTGCTGGAATAAGGAACCCAAAGGGAAGATGAGTTCTATGACAGCCTCACGCCCCTGGGGAGAGAGGGGGACGGCCCGCAGTCCCTTTTGTTTGCTCTGGGCAGCCCTGGCCGGTGTGGCTCAGTGGATGGAGTGTCAGCCTGCGGACGGAAGGGTCCCAGGTTCAGTTCTGGTCAAGGGCATGGACCTCGGTGGCAGGCTCGATCCCTGGCCCTGGTCAGGCAACCCATCGATGTGTCTCGCTCACATCAATGTTTCTCTCTCTCTCTGTCTTTCAATCTGAGGCACCGACACGCTAACCACTGAGCAAACTGGCTAGAGCTCCAGTTACAGGATTTTTTAGTGTTTTGTGTCTTTTTTAAAAATATTTTTTTTTATTGATTTTTTACAGAGAGGAAGGGAGAGTTAGAAACATCGGTGAGAGAGAAACATCCATCAGCTGCCTCCTGCACACCCCCCACTGGGGATGTGCCCGCAACCAAGGTACATGCCCTTGACTGGAATGGAACCCGGGACCCTTCAGTCCGCAGGCCGACGCTCTATCCACTGAGCCACACCGGTCAGGGCCCAGTTGCAGATTTTTAAAGGAGGTTACGAAAAACCTCACAGGACGAAGCCGTAAGCACTAGCGTGTAGCTTTCCCCACCGACTCCTCTGAACTAGGGACACCGTGAGGGATGGTGAACTGCACATGGAATACAACGGTCGTTAGACGCGTCTGCACACATTTCCATCCCAGCACAGCGCCGCCTTCCTGGGAGTGTCCCCGTGTCCACAGCACATCAGAGCCGGTGTTGAGCTCAGAGCCCGCAGCTGCGGGGGGCGGGGGAGGGGCGAGGAGAGCACATCGCCTCCTCCCTACCTCCCGCAGCCCGTCCTCCAGGGAGGGCGCTGGGAGTCCCTGAGTCAGCTCACGGGGGAGGAGCCGAGCAGGCGGGGGGGGGGGGCGCCCAGAGTTACACTGAGGAGAGGAAAGGGGTACCGGTCACAGATGGAATGCAGGACGGGAGCTCTCCTGTGGGGGTTCCCGCCTGGCCGCCTGCGAGCTGGTGGGAAAGCAGCGGCCTGGGCCCCTCGGACCCGCTGGCTCAGAGCCTCGCTTCGCCGGGTCTCCAGGGGATTCCAGGGCGCCACCCGCGGTGAGAAACACGGCTCCACACGACCACCAGGCCTCGCTTTTTACTGTTTATTTATTTTTTATATTAACATTTTTTAAAATAAGTTATAATTAATTTTTTATATTAGAGGCCCGGTGCACAAAATTCATGCACGGGGGCATCCCCTCAGCCCAGCCTGCACCCTCTCCAATCTAGGACCCCTCGGGGGATGTTGGATGCCGGTTTAGGCCCTCTCACAATCCAGGACTGCTGGCTCCTAACTGCTCACCTGCCTGCCTGCCTGATCGCCCCTAAGTGCCCCCCCCTGCCAGCCTGATCACCCCTAACCGCCTCTGCCTGCCGGCCTGGTCACCCCAAACTGCCCACCCCCCAGCTGGCCTGGTTGCCCCTAACTGATCCCCGCCTGCCTGGTCAACCCTTACTGACCCCCTCTGCCAGCCTGGTCACCCCCAACTGCTCCCCTACCGGCCTGGTTGCCTCCAACTGCCCCCCCCCCCACTGGCCTGGTCACCCCCAACTGCTCCCTCCACTGGCCTGGTTGCCCCTAACTGCTCCACCCTGCTGGCCTGGTCGCTCCTCACTACCTCACCACCCCCACTGGCCTGGTCACCCCCAACTGCCCCCCTGCCAGCCTGGTCACCTCCAACTGCTTCCCCTGCTGGCCTGGTCGCCTCACGCAGCCTGCTGTTCAGTCATTTGGTCTTCCCTCTGGTTGTTTCAGTCATGACAGCCTCTGGCTTTTTATATATTAAGATTGAAGGGAAAGGAGAGTTAGAAACATCCATGATGAGAGAGAATCATGGATCAGCTGCCTCCTGCACGCCCCCCACTGGAGACTGAGCCTGCATCCCGGGCATGTGCCCTTGGCCGGAATCGAACCTGGGACCCTTCAGTCCACAGGCCGATGCTCTATCCACTGAGCCAAACCAGCCAGGGCTAGGCCTCGCTTTTTATACTTTGTGCTTTCTTTTTTTCTTCTTTTTAAATCCTCAACTGAGGACATTTTCCCATTGATTATTTTTTTAGAGGCAGTGGAAGGGAGGAGGGGAGAGAGAGAGAAAGAGAGAGAGATCGATGGGAGAGACAACACATTGATGGGTTGCCTCCGGCACATGCCCCCACCCGAGCTGGGGAACCTGCCACTGAGGTACGTGCCCCCATGACCAGGAATCAAACCCGCCAACCTTTGGTCTACGGGCTGACGCTCTAACCACTGAGCAAAGCTGCCGAGGCTCCTTTTTTTTTTTTTTACAAAATAAGTTTTTATTGGTTTTAAAGAGAGTGGGAGGGAGCGATAGAAACATCAATGAGAGAGAACATCGGCAGGCTGCCTGCTGCACGCCCCCTACTGGGGATCTGGCCCACAACCCGGGCATGTGCCCTGACCATGAATCGAACCTGGTGACCCCTGGGTTCATGAGTTTAACCGCTGAGCCACGCCGGCCGGGCAGGGAGCCATGTTTCTAGCTGGATCATGATGGTCCCTGGGCCCGTGCAGGCTGAGCAGCTCTGTCTCCCATTGCCCTGCCCGAGCTGGCACCCATCCTGAGCGCTCTGCTAACGGGCTCCCTGCCCGCTTGGCACTCCCAGGCCTCCTGCTGTTCCTAAGTCCATTCATCGAGAGTCTTTTTAGGGAAGAACACAGGCGGACCCCTGGCTATTACACCCACCCATGCTCACCGGACTCAAGCCACATGCGTGGGGTCTCTGCCGGGCCCTGGCGGGCATCACCGCCGACCCTCCCAGGAGCCTGTGACGTGGCATTTCCTCAAAGCCTCCTTTTCCAATGGGAAGGCTAAGGCCCAGAGAGGGTCGGGGACTGGCTCAGGGTCACACAGCCGGCCCAGAGCAGAGCAAGCTCCATCCCCAGAGCTTCCGGACGTTATTGGAGCTCCTGCGTGGGCGGCCATTAATGCCGGGGTTCTTGTCCCAGCTTTACAAAGGGTTCAGCAATCTGGAGAAAGGAGCTGCGCGTAGATTCAATAAGGAGTCCAAAGAGGAAAGATAGTTTTGAAAGGCACTGGGGGTCAGAGGAGCTTCAGCTAAAGGAGCTAAAGACTACCCCTTGTCTCAGGACCCTTGCTTTTTATTAACACAATTTGTCCTAAGGCAGGTGGAGATAATACACTTCAGAGGGTAGGGTTCACAGAAGCATTGTCAGATTGGAGAATAGCCTACAGCTGTTCAGGTGTTTGGCCAACAGGAGGCAATAACATGCAGATTAAGATGCCCTGAGCTGTCTGGCAGCAAGCAATCATCCTATTCAGGTTTGGGGGGAGTGCCTTTCAGCCACTCCAACAGGTGACTACATATGTGGCTCAGCCCTTGTTGAGCCCCCAAGCTTCACCAACCTTTTGATGAAACTCTTGTAATGATGACATGCTGGAATCGGTTCCCGGCAGGACGTCCCTCGACTTGCTTGACCGGCTCTGAGCACGGGATGGGTTTGGTTGGTCCGCTTTTCCGCGTCTGGCTGTCTTCCCTTTGGCGCATGGCGGCCCCTAAGCAGCCGGGCTGTTTCCAATCCTCAGCTCTCACCCTCCTTGTGATTAACTGGCCACTATAATAACGCAACACTTTTTATCTTTTAAAGAGGGAAAGGCGTGCACGCACACACCACAAAAAAGCCGTCTGAAATTAGGGCTGCCCAAAAGCCACCCCAGAAAGCTGAGGAGGGTGCGTGTGGAGAGCCGCGGGGTGCCTGCTGGTCCCGGGGGCTGGGGTGCGGGGCTGGCTGCCATGGGATCATCCAGCGTGGACACACGCCGTGGATGGGGGGGCCTGACAAACTGGGTCACTGACGCCAGCTGGCCCACCGCTGCCCGAACGTCCAGCTTGAGGCTCTATTGAGCTTGGTCCAGCCTCGCTCCACCTCCCCCGGGGAAAGGGTGCAGAGGGACTCAGAGGGGCCGGGGTGTGAGCACGGGCGTGCGGGAGGGAGGCCGGGAGGCTGGGGCTCTCTGGGGGCATCTCCCCCGCAGCCCCACCACCCCCGGCAAAGGAGGCAGGCACATTTATGGGGGTCAGCCAGGTGCCTGCTTGACTCCACACCTGGCTCCGAGAGAGAGTGAGAGAGAGAGAGGGGCCCAGATGATGCAATAGAGGAGGCTGGGTCTCCGTTACAAGAACGCACAGACGCTGCTGTTACCAGAACCGAGCAAATTCAACGCCAGCATTTCCAAGTGCCCTGCAGTCCCCCGTGCGCACCCCACTCCACAAGGGGGCCCCAAAGCTAGCTGTGGGTGGCGCCAGCTTGGGAGGCTTGGGGTGACGATAAGAGAAAGGCCTTGTCCCCTCATGTACACTCAGGTCTGGTTTTCCGACAACATTCCTAATCTCCCATACAGCCCGAGGGCCCGGTGACTGCCATGCCACGGGGGCAGGTAGGGTGGGCAGACTGCCTGCGAGGCCCAGGCGAGCCCAGCTGGGGGCCCAGCCTCATGCTCAGAAGGTGCCACCCCGGGTCCTAAGGGGTCTGTGGGGTCCTGACGGGATAGTGAGGGCCCAGCGTGGGGAGCAGGGGAGGACAGGGAGGACGCCAGAGCCTGCCCGCCTGCGTGACCCGCCTCTGTCTGCCCGCAGGTCGTGGAGGACTGGAAGTATGTGGCCATGGTGGTCGACCGGCTGTTCCTGTGGGTGTTCGTGGTCGTGTGCGTGCTGGGCACGGTGGGCCTCTTCCTGCCCCCCCTCTTCCAAAACCACACACCCACGGGGGGGCCCTAGGCTGCCCTGCATGTCCCAGGGCCTACCCCACCCCTGTCCCCCAGTTTGTGGGGTGAGATGATGGGAGCGGCCCAGTGGGCAGTTTGTGGTTTCCTTCCGGGTTCCAGCCGCCAAAGCCCGAAAGGACTATGACACCATCACCTGTCAACCCGTCAAACAGCCTCGGCGGTGTGGGAGGGATGGGGACTGAGGCCTGCGCTGCCCTCTCTGAAGGCCGAGCTGGGACCCAGGAAAGCCCAGCTGGGGGGGCTTTGTGATGTTAAGTTCTGGCCAGTCTTCTCTGCATCAGGACAAGGACGGGCACCATAGCAGCACCTACTATGTGCCAGTCACCTAAACACCTACTATGTGCCGGTCACCTTACCTCCCTGCCCCGGGCTCCCTCCACTCCCCCTGGTCCCCGAGGCCCACTAGCCCTCTCTGTCTCACACACTTCAGGGTCCTTCCCAGCTCTGAGCCTGTGCATTTACAGGACCTTCGACCCAACCCTCCCACCCCAGGCCCACCCCCAGGCTCTTCCCTGGCTGCATCCAGGACTCCAATCCACCCCGTGTTTCACTGTCCCCTCCCTGAGAGGTCTTGCCCGGTCCCCCACTCCGGAGCCTTCTCCCCCAGGGGGCCACGGTACCCGCCACCTTCCTCGAGTGCCCCTCAGCTCCTGAGGGTCTTATTTGTGGGCGTGTGTACGGCCCATGACCTTCCACTAGAGGGGCAGCTCCATGAGAGCAGAGACCTGGCCCTTCGTGTTCCCGGCGGTATCCCCGGGCCCAGGACAGAGCTCGGCACAATAAACGCGTGTTGAATGAATGAATGAATGAAAGGCTCCTGTTCCTCCTTCAGGCCACCCCTCCTCCCTCGCCCTCCACAGCCCAGGTCCCTCCGCGTTTTATTGTCGCCGGGTTCGGCCATCTCCCTCACGGACGCTCTGTCGCCCGCCACATACTATCTTTATCCCAGTACCTGATACACACAGTAGGAGCTCAAAATATTTGTAGAAGGAAGGATAACGTTTTTAAATTCTGTTTTTTTAAAAATATATTTTATTGATTTTTTACAGAGGAAGGGAGAGGGATAGAGAGTCAGAAACATTGATGGGAGAGAAACATCGATCAGCCGCCTCCTGCACACCTCCTACTGGGGATGTGCCCGCAACCAAGGTACATGCTCTTGACTGGAATTGAACCTGGAACCCTTCAGTCCGCAGGCCGACGCTCTATCCACTGAGCCACACCGGCCAGGGCTAAATGATACAGTTCTGGCCCAGTCAATGTGGCTCAGTGGTCGACCTCTGAACCAGGAGGTCACTGGTTCAATTCCTGGTCAGGGCACATGCCTGGGTTGCGGGCTCCATCCCCAGTGTGGGGCGTGCAGGAGGCAGCCGATCCATGATTCAAATCATTGATGTTTCTGTCTCTCTCTCCCTCTCCCTTCCTCTCTGAATCAAAAAATGAAAATAACACAGTTTTAGACACACACACAAAAATCTCCTCTTGGCCAGTTAAGTATATTTTTGACACATGTCTAGGTTCGTGTTATTAGAATATATGAGATTCATTATAAAAACTAGAGTCCCGGTGCACAAATTTGTACACCCGTGGGATCCCTCAGCCTGACCTGCGGAACCAGGCCAAAACCGGCTCTCTGACATCCCCCGAAGGGTCCGGATTGCAAGAGGGCGCGGGCCAGGCCGAGGGACCCCACCGGTGCATGATCGGGGCTGGGGAGGGACGCGGGAGGTTGGCCAGCAGGGAGGGACCGCGGGAGGGCTCCAGGGTGTGTTCGGCCCATCTCGCTCAGTCCCGATCAGCCAGACCCCAGCAGCAAGCTAACCTACCGGTTGGAGCGTACGCCCCCCGGTGGTCAGTGCATGTCATAGTGAGCTGTTGAGTGGCCTTAGCATATCATTAGCATATTAGGCTTTTATTATATAGGACTAGAGGCCCGGTGCATGAAAATTCATGCACTGGAGGGGGGTCCCTCAGCCCGGCCTGCCCCCTCTCACAGTCTGGGAGCCCTCAGGGGCGGGAGGTGACCCGGCGATCAGGGGGAGGTGACCCCATCACACCTCTGCTGCTGCCACTGCCGACAGCACAAGCCTTGGCCGGCCCTGGTTACCTGAGCCTCGGGCGGCCCTGGGCAGCTGGGCAGCCAACATCTGAGGCTTGCCTGTGCCTCGGGCTGGCTTTGGGGACCTGGGGGGCTGAGAGGACTGGGGGACTCTGGAGGCAGGCAGGCCTGGCCTTGCTGCACGCCTGCCACCACACGGGGCTGAGGGGACTGGGCGCCACCATCTTTGAGGGCATGGCAGTCAATTAGCATATTCCCTCCTTATTGGCTGAGGGCGCTGCCATCTTTGCAACGGCATGAGGGTCAATTAGCGTATTCCCTCTTTATTAGATAGGATTACACTTTGATTGGTTGAACAGACGACCAGACGACCAGACACTTAGCATACTAGGCTTCTATTCTATAGGATCACTCCTTTGTGCTAACCCTGTGGTCCAGCCTCCTTCCACCCCCAGCCCCCGGCAGCCACCCATCCTCCATCACTTGGTCTAGTCTAGTCAGCAATGCTATTTACACGGGTCGCACGGTACGAGACCTCCGCTCGCTCACGTCATGCCTTTGAGACTCGTCCAAGTCTCTGAGGCCACTATTTTGTTCCTTGGCCATGTGGATGTTGAACACGTTGAGGTTGTGACCAGTTTGGGGCAATTATGCACAGAGCTGTGATTTTAAAAAAATATATATTTTATTGATTTTTTACAGAGAGGAAGGGAGAGGGAGAGAGAGTCAGAAACATCGATGAGAGAGAAACATCCATCAGCCGCCTCCTGCACACCCCACACTGGGGATGTGCCCGCAACCAAGGTACATGCCCTTGACTGGAATCGAACCTGGGACCCTTCAGTCCGCAGGCCGGCGCTCTATCCACTGAGCCACACAGCTTAGGACGATTTTTTTTTTTTTCCTTCTGAATATCCTCTTGGGTGGAGTGTCTGTTAGACTGCTTTGGTCATTTAATCATTATTTCTTAAATACACTTTTGTTGATTTCAGAGAGGAAGGGAGAAGGAGAGAGAGAGACAGAGAGAGGGAAGCATTGATCAGTTGCCTCCTGCACGCCCCCCACTGGGGATCCAGCCCGCAACCCGGGCCTGTGCCCTGACGGGAATCGAACCTTGTTCATCGGTCCAAGCTCAACCAATGAGCAACGCCGGCTGGGCGTACTTTTTCTTTCATTTCACTCTCTATTAGCAGGCGTTTCAAACACCCTAAACAGCAGTGACCCTCCAGCCACCCCTCGCGGACCCGCAACAATTGGGCTCCTGACCAATCCGACCCCAGCTGCCTCCGATCCCCCTCCTCCCGCGCGCACATGGATCTCACAAACCAAGCAGCGGGCCCAGCCGGCGTGGCTCAGTGGGTAGAGCGTCGGCCTGCGGACTGAAGGGTCCCGGGTTCGATTCCGGTCCAGGGCACGGACCTTGGTTCCGGGCACATCCCCAGTGGGGGGGCGTGCAGGAGGCAGCTGATGGATGTTTCTGACTCTCTACCCCTCTCCCTCTCAGTAAAAAATCAAAATATATTTAAAAAAAAAACACAACAAGAAGTAGCAGGATCGCACCTCGGATATCTCACACTTACTTCATCGCGTCAAATCCTGCGTCTCCTCCTGAGGTGCGTGAGAGGCCCCGGGTGGGCCAGCCCCCAGATGCGGGGACGCGCGGGGCGCGCGGGGCACGGGATCCACTGGTGCGCCCCCCAGACCGGCGGCCCAGCTACCGGCGGGCGGGGCGGGGCGGGGCCGGCGGGGCGGGGCGGGGCCGGCGGGGCGCGGGGCGGGGCCGGCGGGGCGGGGCCGGCGGGTCCCGCTCGGATTGGCCGGCGCGGCCGCCTCCCGCCCCAGACCCAGCGCATCCCCGGAGCGAGCGCCCGACCCGACCACCCGGCGCGCGGGGCGGGAGGCTGGGAGAGACCCGAGCCCCGCGTTCCCGCCCCCTTTGTCTCCGAGCGGCCGCGCGCGGGGAGCTCCGCGGGCCGAGGCTGCCTCGTCCCCCCTGAGTCCGCTCCCGGCGCTGGGGCCTCCGGGCAGCCAGGCGAACGGCCATGGGCGCACCCTCGCGCGGGGCGCACCCACTTCTGCTGCTGCTGCTGCTGCTGCTGCTCCCCGGTAAGCGCGGGGGAGGCCGCGGGACGGGCGCCCCGAGAGGCGACGCAGAGGCCGAGCGGGGGAGCGGGGCGAGGAGGGGGGCCGGCCCCGCGCGCACTCCCGCGGCCGGCGGCGCGCGGGGTGGGGACGCGCCCTTCCCGTGGGCGCTGCCTCCTTGGCCTCTGCCCCGAGGCTGGCCCGGGAGTGGCGTGGGCCCACTGTGTGCATCGCTGCACGTGAACGGGAGAGACTGAGGCCAGACAGGCAAAGACGGGAAGGCTCCCTGGGGGAGGGGGCAGTCGGTTCGGGCCGGGTAGGGGGCGATGGGGGGAAAGCTTGCGCGCCAGCCCCCCCCCTGCCTTCTCTCCGCTCCGCCACGAGCGCGCGCCCCGCCTCTGCCGGGTCTCGGAGGAACGGCCCCGACCCCTCGCCAGAGGTCTCTGGCCTGGGAGGGCCGGTTGTAGGAAGGGGCGAGGGTTTGGGGGGCGGGGGGGACAGGCGATGTGGCCGTGCGCTCAGAGCCGCCTCGATGCTGAGGCCCCCACCGCTCAGAGCGCCTTGCACCCCCCCCCCGCTCCTGTAGCCCCTCCTTCATTGGGGGGAGGGACGGGAAGGGAGCAGGCACGATCCATTTCTAGACCTGGAGAAACTTCCCCTTACCCCCCCCCCCCATTCTAATGCCTGGGGTGGCCCTGGCCGGTTTGGCTCAGTGGACAGAGCATCAGGCCGTGGACCAAAGGGTCCTGGTTCAATTCCGGTCTCGGGCACTCTGGATGCATGCCAGAGGCAACCAACCCCCTCTCACATCCATGTTTCTCTCTCTCTCTCCTCTCCCCCCTCGCCCTTCCTCTCTCTCTAAAAATCAGTGGGGAAATATCCTGGGATGTGAAGGGGTCCCCAAAGGTTTCAGAGAGTTTAGGGTCTCCGATCAGGATGTGAAGGGGGCCTCCGCAGGGACCCTGGCTCACCCTCTAAGGCCCACGGAGCCATGTAGGCGCCCAACTTCTACCGTAAGAGGGTTGGCGGCCAGACCCTGACAGGGTCCCAGGCCTGGGCTGCAGCCTTCCCCCAAGGAGGCTGGGAGGCGGCACACCTGGCCCTGGGTGGCCCTGGGTCACCTCCACCCCGGAAGCCGCCAGGGGCTGTACCCCTGTGGACCCTGCACCTGTCCCATGGCAACAGCGAGGAGAAGGGGTGCACCTGGGCTCTGACCATATGGCGGCACCGAGCTGAGCCCCTGCCGGAAGCCAGTTCCAGCATGTCATCATTACAAGAGTTTCATCAAAAGGTTGATGGAACTTGGGGGCTCAACAAGGGCTGAGCCACATATGTAGTCACCTTTTGGAATGGCTAAACGCCACTCCCCCCAAACCTGAATAGGATGATTGTTTGCTGCTAGACAGCTCAGGGCATCGTAATCTGCATGTTATTGCCTCCTGTTGGCCAAACACCTGAACAGCTGTAGGCTATTCCCCAATCTGACAGTGGATTCTGTACCTAACCCTACCCTCTGAAGTGTATTATTGCCACCTTGCCTTAGGACAAATTGTGTTAATAAAAAGCAAGGGTCCTGAGACAAGGAGAAACTGTAGCTCCTTTAGCTGAAGCTCCTCTGACCCCCAGTGCCTTTCAAAACTATCTTTCGTATCCAGACTCTTATTTAATCTATGCACAGCCTTTCTTCAGATTGCTGAACCCTTCTTAACACTGGGACAAGAGCCCTGGCAAGCCCCTCCCTTGTAACAACCCTACAATGGGGACACATGTACAGTCTTTGTTTTCACGGATAAATCAGCTGAGGTTCAGAGAGGTGAAGCCACTTGCCTAAGGTCACACAGCTCCCAGGGAGTATCCACACCCACAACCCAGGCTTGCCCGAAAGTTCCAGAGTCCGTCCCCCCCAACCCCCGCCCTGGGGGTGCAGAGGAGGCTGTCCCGGGCGGGGCTTTGGCAAGGGGTCAGGGGCCTAATGGGGCTCCTTCCCTCAGGGGCCCACGGCTCTGAGGCCGAGCACCGCCTGTTCGAGCGGCTGTTCGAGGACTACAACGAGATCATCCGGCCCGTGGCCAATGTGTCGGATGCCGTCATCGTCCAGTTCGAGGTGTCCATGTCCCAGCTGGTGAAGGTGGTGAGTGCCGGGCAAGGGGGCCAGGCCGTGGCCGTGGGGTGCGGGGCTGTGGGGGAGGCTTTCCCAGGGCCTAGCTGTGGTCCTTCACGCATCCCCCCTAATTCTACCTTTCTAGGACGAGGTCAACCAGATTATGGAGACCAACCTGTGGCTCAAGCAAGTAAGTGGCCAGGCCCTGCACACTGCTGCCCCCTGGTGGTGACTGCTCTGCTGGCTTCCTTTCTGTAGACCCAGCCTGGGTTCCATTGAGTGGGGGGCCTGGGTTCCATTGAGTGGAGGCCTGGGGCCCATTGAGTGGGGGGGCCTGTGGCCCATTGAGTGGGGGGCCTGGGGCCATTGAGTGGGGGGGCCTGGGATCATTGAGTGGGGGGGTCTGGGATCATTGAGTGGGGGGGCCTGGGGCCCATTGAGTGGGGGGCCTGGGGCCATTGAGTGGGGGGCCTGGAGCCCATTGAGTGGGGGGGCCTGTGGCCCATTGAGTGGGGGGGCCTGTGGCCCATTGAGTGGGGGGCCTGGGGCCCATTGAGTGGGGGCCTGGGGCCCATTGAGTGGGGGCCTGGGGCCCATTGAGTGGGGGGCCTGGGGCCATTGAGTGGGGGCCTGGGGCCATTGAGTTGGGGGCCTGGGGCCCATTGCATGGGGGGGCCTGGGGCCCATTGAGTTGGGGGGCCAGGGGGCCATTGAGTGGGGGGGCCTGGGGTCCATTGAGTAGGGGGACCTGGGGCCCATTAAGTGGGGGCCTGGGGCCCATTGAGTGGGTGGCCTGGGGCCCAAGGTTCCCCCCAAGGACTGCAGGGCCTGGTCCCGCAAGCCCAGATGGGACAGATCCGGGCCTGCAGGCCTGGCCCCCACCTCTAGGGTGGGCTGTGGGACCACCCCTTCCCTTCCTCTTGCTGAAAACTCCTCCTGACATCAGAGTCAGATGCTGTGGTCGCTGTTGGCAGGGTGGGGGCCCCCTGTTCAGATGGAGGCCAAAGACCTCGTCTCCCTTGTGGCCTCCCCAGGGAGGCCGGCCGAGACCTGGGGACAGATAACCCTCTGGCCTGACTGTGACCTGCCACCCACCCGGATCGCGAGCCTCCTCCAGGGGCCTGGAAAGCCGGGAGGGCCCAATGCCCACGTGGTGCCCCGTGGCACACGCTTCCTCAGGCCACACGCCCCTCTCCCCTCAGGGGCTCAGGACCAGCTCTCCCAGCCTCTGCACCCAACGCTTCTTGGGCCCCGAGGGGGGCGTGGGTCCTCTCCCAAAACCCTTCAGAGACCAGCCCCGCTCACCCTGGGTGCTGTGTGTGATGGGCACCCTGTTTGGGGGACCTGGTGGGGAAGGACGTCAACAGCACGAGGTCAGCCCGGCCGGTGTGGCTCAGTGGCTGACCGTCGACCTATGAACCAGGAAGTCAGGGTTCGATTCCCGGTCAGGGCACATGCCCGGGTTGCGGGCTCAATCCCCAGTGTGGGGCATGCAGGAGGCAGCCGATCCATGATCCTCTCTCATCATGGATGTGTCTCTCTCTCTCCTTCTCCCTTCCTCTTTGAAATAAAAACCTATACTAATAAAAGGGTAATATGCAAATTGATCATGATGCCCTCATAGTAATAACCGACCAGGCTAGCAAAGGGGGGCAGTGAGGGACAACCAGGCCAGCGGGGAGGGGGGCAGTTGGGGGAAACCAGGCTGGCAGCAGGGGGGCAGTTGGAGGTGACCAGGCTGGTGGGGGGGCAGTTAGGGGCGATCAGGCAGGCAGGCAGGTGAGCAGTTAGGAGCCAGGGGTCCTGGATTGGAAAGGGTCCAGGCTGGGCAGAGGGGACCCCCTCCCCCACGTGCATGGATTTCATGCACCAGGCCTCTAGTATAGTAAAAAAAAACAAACAGCACACACGGACCAGACCTGGTCTGAGTAAACACTGGAGGCCCTTACATGATTGACAAGGGGGTGGCCCGTGCCCACAGCCCAGTGCTCTCCCGACTGTCACCCACACGCAGCATTGGGCCCATGTGGTCTGCGGCATGGAAGTGTCTCCAATCCCCGGGGCAGGGGTGGGGAGTCGCCAGGGCGGGTGGTGCGAGAGAAGTAAGCCACGCGGTCTCCTTGCTGCCTCCCCCAACCCTCTCCCCCCCAGATCTGGAATGACTACAAGCTGAAGTGGGACCCCTCAGACTACGACGGGGCGGAGTTCCTGCGCGTCCCGGCCCAGAAGATCTGGAAGCCCGACATCGTGCTCTACAACAAGTAAAGTTCCCGGGCCTTCCCCTCTCCCCCGGGGCTCCGTCCACCGGCTCCTCCCACAGGCATTTACTGAGCACCTGCTGCATACCAGCTGCTGGGACAGCGGTGCCCAGAGCAGAATGCCCCGCCTCCAGGAGACGGCTGTGCACCCAGGGCAGACAGGCCGGGGCTGGAATAGCCAAACGTGCAACTGCAGATTAGAGCGAGGACAGGGAACTGCAGATTAGAGCGAGTGCAGGGAGCTGCAGATTAGAGCGAGGGCAGGGAGGGAACTGGGGACTAGAGGGAGGGCAGGAAGGGAACTGCAGATTAGAGCGAGGGCAGGAAGGGGACTGCGGACTAGAGCGAGGGCAGGGAGGGGACTGCGGACTAGAGGGAGGGCAGGGAGGGGACTGCAGATTAGAGCGAAGGCAAGAAGGGAACTGCGGATTAGAGCGAGGGCAGGAAGGGGACTGCGGACTAGAGCGAGGGCAGGAAGGGAACTGCATGGGGGGCACCTGCCTCCACCACCCCTCCAGGTCAGGTCCCCGTGGCCCTGAGGTTGGACCTCAGGAGGAGGCGCCCGCTCTCCTGATGAGCCAGCCCTGCCACCCGAACCTCCCCACGCACCTCCCCACCCGCGTCAGGAGCCTCTGAGGGCCCTCCTCTGCCGTTCTTTGTTTGTTCATTTGCTTTTAATACATTTTTATTGATTTCAAAAGGAAGGGAGAGGGAGAGAGAGAAACATCCATGATGAGAGAGAATCATGGATCGGCTGCCTCCTGCACACCCCACACTGGGGATGGAGCCCACAACTCCAGGCATGTGCCCTGACTGGGAATCAAACCCTGACCTCCTGGTTCCTAGGTGGATGCTCAACCACGGAGCCACACCCCGCCGGGCCGCGCCGTCTCTGTCCCCTCCCACAGCCTGCGCTCTCTGCCTCCCGGCTGAGGATTCATTGCAGAGTAGGGTCCACTTTTTTGAGGGGCAGATACTTCTCGGTGATTTCCACCTGGGGCTCCCAGAACAGAACCCCCCTTTCTCGGCCCTCTGCGACCTCCACCCGCAGCTCCTGATGGCGGTGGGGGTCTGACCCCACGCGCTCATCCTGTGCTGAGGTTCACGGGTTCCGTGTCACCTTCGTGGACCACGTGGCAGGAGGTGTTGCCTTTTGCGGTCCCAGTTGCCCTGTGTTTCTGAGGGAACCTGGAGGGATTGAAACATGGACGCTGCCCTGGCTGGTGTGGCTCAGTGGTTAGAGCGCCGGACCTCGGACCAGAGGGTCCCGGGTTTGATTCCTGGTCAAGGGGACGTACCTTGGTTGCAGGTTCGATCCCTGGCCCCAGTTGGGGCTCCAACGGGAGGCAGCAATCGATGTATTTCTTTCATGTCCATGTCTCTCTCTCTCTCTCTTCCCTCCCTTCCACTCTGTCTAAGAAATCAATGGAGCCCGGCCCGCGTGGCTCCGTGGTTGAGTGTCAACCTAGGAACCAGGAGGTCAGGGTTCGATTCCCGGTCAAGGGCACATGCCCGGGTGGCGGGCTTCATCCCCAGTAGGGGGCGTGCAGGAGGCAGCTGATCCGTGATTCTCTCTCATCATGGATGTTTCTCTCTCTCCCCCTCTCCTTTCCTCTCTGAAATTCTATCTAATAAAAGAGTAACATGCAAATTGACTGTCACTCCAATACACAAGATGGCTGCCCCCATGTGGTCAAAGATCCTGCCCCCATGTGGACACAAGATGGCCACCACAAGATGGCCGACAGGGCAGGGCAGTTGGGCGGGACCAGGCCTGCAAGGGAGGGCAGTTGGGGGCATTCAAGCCAGCAGGGGAGGGCAGTTGGGAGGGACCAGGCCTGCAGGGGAGGACAGTCGGGGGCGACCAGGCCTGCAGGGGAGGGCAGTTAGGGGTGACCAGGCCTGCAGGGAAGGGCAGTTAGGGGTGACCAGGCCTGCAGGGGAGGGCAGTTAGGGGTGACCAGGCCTGCAGGGAAGGGCAGTTAGGGGTGACCAGGCCTGCAGGGAAGGGCAGTTAGGGGCAAACAGGCTGGCAGCGGAGCAGTTAGGCATCAATCAGGCTGGCAGGGGAGCGGTTAGGGGCCATCAGGAAGGCAAGTAGGCGAGCAGTTAGGAGCCAGCAGTCCTGGATTGTGAGAGGGATGTCCCAGATTGGAGAGGGTGCAGGCTGGGCTGAGGGACACACCCCCCCACTCCATGCATGAATTTCGTGCACCGGGCCTCTAGTGTGTATATGTATATTTTAAAAGCAATGGAAAACATATCCTGTGGTGAGGGTTAAAAGAACACTAGAGCCGCCATGCTTTCTCCCACCTGTCCGCTCGTTCCTCATGGGAGCCCTCGGCTCCTGTGAAGGCCACGGATCAGCTGCTCCCCAGCAGCCAGCCAGCACCTCCTTTTTCTGATTGACCCCTCCCCCACCCCCCCGCTCAGCAGCACGCTGGCTCAGAGCCCCCCCGCCCCCTCCCCCGCCCCGCTGTCCTCGCTGTCAGCCCTCTCCTGGTCCCCCTGTGACCGGGACATCATCCTTTATTTCCTGGTCATTCGTTCTGTCAGCAGATGCTTACCCAGTGCCCCCCCTGTGGCTGGCGCTGAGCCCAGTCCCGGTCTCCGGCTGGGTCTTCACCTCCTCTGCCTCCCCGTGGCGGAGACAGGCCGCTGACCCTGCTGGTCAGCACACAGGCCTCTGGTGACCAGGATCCCTGGGAAACAGCGGAAACGTGCGTCAGCCACTGGGGCCGGCATCCCTTCCACACCCAGCCTTGGAGCCCACGGGGTTAGGCGCCTCCTCACCTGGGACCCCAGTCCTGGGTGGTCACGGCTCTGCCGCCAGCTCCGCATGGGGCCCCGAGCAGCTTGATCCTGTTCCCTGGGCTCCGGGTGCCTCTTCAGTAAAACGAGGGGGTCAGCCCGACCGGTGTGGCTCCGTGGTTGAGCGTTGGTTGACCCGTGAACCAGGAGGTCACGGTTGGATTCCCGGTCAGGGCACATGTCTGGGTTTTGGGCTCCATCCCCAGCAGGAGGCAGCCGATCCATGATCCTCTCTCATCATGGATGTTTCTCTCTCTCTCTCTCTCTCTCTCTCTCTCTCTCTCCCTCCCTTCCTCTCTGAAATCAATAAAAATATACACTGAGTGGCCAGATTATGATGATCTCTGGACACATAATAATCTGGCCACTCAGTGTATAGCCTATATAATAAAAGGCTAATATGCAAATTGTCCCCTCGACCAGGAGTTCGACCAGCAGGCAGGCCGGCCAACCGCCCATGTCCCCTCCCCCTGGCCAGGCTGGCCGGACCCCACCCATGCACAAATTCATGCACCGGGCCTCTAATATATATATACTGTATATACACTGAGTGGCCAGATTATTATGTGTTCAGAGATCATAATAATCTGCCACTCAGTGTATTTTTTTAAAAGTAGCCATAGATAGCCCTAGCTGGTTTGGCTCAGTGGACAGAGCGACGGCCCACGGACTAAAGGGTCCCGGGTTCAATTCTGGTCCAGGGCACATACCTCGGTGCCAGGCTCCATCCCCGGCCATGGTCGGGGGCGTGTGGGGGAGGCAACCCATCGATGTGTGTCTCTCTGTGTCTCTCCCCCTCCCTTCCACTTTCTCTGAAAATCAACGGAAAAATATCCTCAGATGAGGATTAACAAACAAGTAGCCGTAGACCATACACGAGGGGGGATGGCTGTGTAAGAATTTACAGACCCGGCTGGTGCGGCTCAGGGGTTGAGCATGCACTTACGAACCTGCCTCTGGGCTGACAACTTTCACCCTGTTTCTCCCCTTCAAGGGAAAGGGCACTTGGGGTGTCTCAATGCAACAGGCGTTGTGTGCAGGGGGATGAGCAGCGACCTCCTCAAGGAGTGATGGGGGTGTCCGATGGTGTGTGTGTGGCGGGGGGAAGAGGGTCCTGGGCTCCAGTGTCCCCCTCACTAAGTGGGTGGGCACCCCGGCACTCCGAGCTCACGCTCCACGGCCGCGTGTGCCGTGACCGGCCCCCCCTGTCTCCGCAGCGCCGTGGGGGACTTCCAGGTGGACGACAAGACCAAGGCGCTGCTCAGGTACACGGGCGAGGTGACCTGGATCCCGCCGGCCATCTTCAAGAGCTCCTGCAAGATCGACGTCACCTACTTCCCCTTCGACTACCAGAACTGCACCATGAAGTTCGGCTCCTGGTCCTACGACAAGGCCAAGATCGACCTGGTCCTCGTGGGCTCCTCCATGAACCTCAAGGACTACTGGGAGAGCGGCGAGTGGGCCATCGTCCGCGCCCCGGGCTACAAGCACGACATCAAGTACAACTGCTGCGACGAGATCTACCCCGACATCACCTACTCGCTGTACATCCGGCGCCTGCCCCTATTCTACACCATCAACCTCATCATCCCCTGCCTGCTCATCTCCTTCCTCACCGTGCTGGTCTTCTACCTGCCGTCCGACTGCGGCGAGAAGGTCACGCTCTGCATCTCTGTGCTGCTCTCCCTCACCGTCTTCCTGCTGGTGATCACCGAGACCATCCCGTCCACCTCGCTGGTCATCCCGCTCATCGGCGAGTACCTGCTCTTCACCATGATCTTCGTCACGCTGTCCATCGTCATCACAGTCTTCGTGCTCAACGTGCACTACCGGACGCCCACCACGCACACCATGCCCGCCTGGGTGAAGACCGTGTTCCTGCACGTGCTGCCCCGGGTCATGTTCATGGCCAGGCCAGTGGCGGGCGGCGAGGGTGGTGAGGGCGGCGGCGTCCCGGGGCCGAGGCGTGCCGACAACGCTGCCGAGCGAGCCAACCTGAACTGCTTCCGCCGCATGGGGTCCAAGGACGGCAAGGAAGGCGGCCCCTGCCAGGAGGGGCTGTGCGGCGCCGGCCGCCGCCACCGCCACCACCACCGCACGGTGAAGGTCTCCAACTTCACTGCCAACCTCACGCGGAGCTCCAGCACCGAATCCGTCGACGCCGTCCGCTCGCTGTCGGCGCTGTCGCCGGAAATCAAGGAGGCCATCCAGAGCGTCAAGTACATCGCGGAAAACATGAAGGCGCAGAATGAAGCCAAAGAGGTAAGGGCCTGTTAGGGCATCGTATGACGGCGGGACGGTCATTCGCTCAACAGACATACCCTGAGTGGCCAGATGATGATGATCTCTGAACGCACAAAAATCTGGCCACTCAGTGTATGTCCTATAGAATAAAAGGCTAATATGCACATGGTCCCCTCGACCAGGAGTTCGACCAGCAGGCAGGCCGGCCAACCGCCCATGTCCCCTCCCCTGGCCAGGCTGGCCGGGCCCCACCCATGCACGAATTCATGCACCGGGCCTCTAATATATATATCAGAGATCATCATAATCTGGCCACTCAGTGTATATTGGTTCCTGTGGGGCAAGGCGTAGGGCTGGGTTAAGAAATTAGACTCTGGCCCAGCTGGCATGGTTCAGTGGTTGAGCATCGACCTATGAACCAGGAAGTCGAGGTTCGATTCCCGGTCAGGGCACATGCCCGGGTTGCAGGCTCAATCCCCAGTGTGGGGCGTGCAGGAGGCAGCCGATCCAGGATTCTCTCTCATCATGGATGTTTCTCTCTCTCACTCCCTCTCCCTTCTTCTCCAAAATCAATAAAAATATATATTAAAAAAAAAAAAAAGAGCCAAAACCGGTTTGGCTCAGTGGATAGAGCGTCGGCCTGCAGACTCAAGGGTCCCAGGTTCGATTCCGGTCAAGGGCATGTACCTTGGTTGCGGGCACATCCCCAGTAGGGGGTGTGCAGGAGGCAGCTGATCGATGTTTCTCTCTCATTGATGTTTCTAACTCTCTATCCCTCTCTCTTCCTCTCTGTAAAAAATCAATAAAATATATTTTTTAAAAAAAAGAAAGAAAGAAAAGAAATTAGGTTTTGGCCTGGCTGGTGTGGCTCAGTGGTTGAGCATCAACCTCTAAACCAGGAGGTCACGGTTCAATTCCTGGTCAGGGCACATGCCCGGGTTTCAGGCCCCATTCCCAGTAGGGGTCGTGCAGGAGGCAGCCGATCAATGATGTTCCTCTCTCATCGATAGTTCTATCTCTAGCCCTCTGCCTTCCCCTCTCTCTAAAAATCAATGAAAACGTATTTTTAAAAATAATAAAAGAGCCCTAGCTGGTTTGGCTCAGTGGATAGAGCGTCGGCCTGTGGACCAAAGGGTCCCAGGTTCAATTCCAGTCAAGGGCACATTCCCGGGGTTGTGAGGTTGATCCCCAGTAGGGGGCGTGCAGGGGGTAGCCAATCAACGATTCTTTCTCATCATTGATGTTTCTATCTCTCCCTCTCCCTCTCCCTCTCCCTTCCACTCTGAGATCAATCTACCTAATAAAAGAGGAACGCCGAAACCGGTTTGCTCAGTGGATAGAGCGTCGGCCTGCGGACTGGAGGGTCCCAGGTTCGATTCTGGTCAAGGGCATGTACCTTGGCTGCGGGCACATCCCCAGTGGGGGGTGTGCAAGAGGCAGCTGATCGATGTTTCTCTCTCATCAATGTTTCTAACTCTCTATCCCTCTCTCTTCCTCTCTGTAAAAAAATCAATAAAATATATTTTTTAAAAAAAAGAGTAACATGCTAACTGACCGTACCTTCACAACGCCCACCAGCCAATCAGGAGGGAGTATGCAAATTAACCCAACAAAGATGGCAGGTTAATTTGCATATGCAGGCACCAAGCAGCCAGGGGCGTTCTGCAACACCCAAGCCACTCCGGGCCTCTGGGCAGCATGGGAAGGTAGAAACGTGGCTCCGGGCCAGAGCGAAGGCGGTGCTGGCAGCCAGGGGAAGGAAGTCCCATTCTGGCATGAATCTTCGTGCATCGGGCCTCTAGTAAAAATATATATGTATATATTTTTTTAAATATATTTTATTGATTTTTCACAGAGAGGAAGGGAGAGGGAGAGAGAGTGAGAAACATTGATGAGAAACATCGATCAGCTGCTTTCTGCACACCCCCCACTGGGGATGTACCCGAAACCAAGGTACATGCCCTTGACCGGAATCGAACCCGGGACCCTTCAGTCCGCAGGCCGACGCTCTGTCCACTGAGCCACACCGGTCAGGGTTAGTAAAAATATATTTAAAAATAATAATAAAAGAAAGGCCACATATCTCACTCAGACTCTCAGGACCGGAAAGGCACGGAGCTGGGATGGTAACCGAAGGCTGCCTCCACGCCTCTGCCTCCCACCCCCGTCCTCCTGGCCTGAGGGGCTCAGCCAGCAGAGCGGGAGGGAGTCCCTGGGTCTGTTTGGTACTGGCAGCACACACCCAACGCTTCGGCCCTCAATGAAGTCCCTGGTGGCGAATGCGGCGTCATTCCGGCCTTACCCCGGACTCCTCGGTGTCACCAGCAGGACACCATTTCTTGCAGCTTGCTGTGGTGAAATAAATCCCGTCTCCCAGCCCCGTTGCGGCCCCGTAATGAGATTACCGCATCCAGGTGGCCTCTTCGTTATGTGATTATTTCTCCCAAATTAGTTGATTCATGGACTCTCTTCTTCCAATTCGATTATGGTTTCCTTGTGTTCGGAGTCGTCTGGGTGCTTATCGGACGTACAGACCCCCCCCTTCCTCGTTCCAGCCTCCTCGTACACAAGGAGCCTTGCTCCGTCTTCCATCTTTTTTGTGTGTGTGTGTAATATTTTATTGATTTTTACAGCGAGGAAGGGAGAGGGAGAGAGAGCTAGAAACATCGCTGAGAGAGAAACATTTATCAGCTGCCTCCTGCACACCTCCCACTGGGGATGTGCCCGCAACCAAGGTACATGCCCTTGACCGGAATCGAACCCGGGACCCTTGAGTCTGCAGGCCGACGCTCTATCCACTGAGCCACACCGGCCAGGGCCGTCTTCCATCTTTTTACTTGATTCTCAGGCCGTTATTTTGGATTGCCAACCTGTCCTGTGACCGTACAGACAGAATGCCATGATACTTGGGACTTAGGACTGAAGAAGATAGTATTTGGTTATTCTGGTATTGCTGCGGGGTGGCGGGCGAGGGAGAGGAAGAGGGATGAGGGACTTGCCCTGATAGGCTGATCTCATTTTTAGATGTTAAAAGGAAATTACATCTAAAACTGGGCAAGAACTAGTCCTGAGAGAAAAGGGAGATGATGTTGGCTTGTATTTGCTATTCTAACAGAGGCCTGGAATCTTCCACGGAGGCTGAAGTCAATTAACTGGCTTTACAAACTATAAACTGGAATTCAACTTAGAAGAAATAGGTTACGGCCCGGCCGGTGTGGCTCAGTGATTGAGCATCCACCTATGAACCAGGAGGTCACGGTTCGATTCCCAGTCAGAGAACATGCCCGGGTTGTGGGCTCAACCCCCCGGTAAGGGGCGTGCAGGAGGCAACTGATCCATGATTCTCTCTCATCATGGATGTTTCTCTTTCTCCATCTTCCTTTCTCTCTGAAATCAATAAAAAAAATGTGGTGTTTTTTTTTTTAAAAAAAAAAGGAAGAAAAAATAGGTTATGTACACATTGAGAAACTTCTCATTTAAAGAAGATTTAACATGAAAAATGTTTTGTATGACTTTTCTGGGGCCTAAAGAGACATTTGAGAATGGTATACTTCCTCAGACTGCCGATCAATGATTCTCTCTTGTCATTGATGTTTCTCTCTCTCTCCCGCTCTCCCTTGCTCTGGGGGAAAAGGTTCCTGCATTTCGGTGGGAACAGCGGCTTCCGCTGCTGCAATGTACACTGAGTGGCCAGATTATTATGTGTTCAGAAATCATCATAATCTGGCCACTCAGTGTGTGTGTGTATATATATATATTAGAGGCCCGGTGCATGAATTCCTGCATGGGTGGGGTCTGGCCAGCCTGGCCAGGGGGAGGGGACATGGGCGGTTGGCCAGCCTGCCTGCTGGTCGAACTCCTAGTCGAGGGGACAATTTGCATATTAGCCTTTTATTTTATAGGATGTACACCGAGAGGCCAGATTATTACGCATTCAGAGATCATCCTCATCGGGCCACTCGGTGAATCTATCACGTGCTCAGGACTGAAAACGTATTCACGCCGTCTTCTCCTGTGGGTTTTTTTTCCTCTTTCCATTATTATTGTTCCTTTTTTTTTTTCCAGATTCAAGACGACTGGAAGTACGTGGCCATGGTGATCGACCGCATTTTCCTGTGGGTTTTCATCCTGGTGTGCATCCTGGGGACAGCAGGGCTGTTCCTGCAGCCCTTGATGGCCCGGGACGACCCCTGAGCGCCGGCCTGTGCACCTGCCTGAGGTGTACTGGGTGGGGGTGGTGGGGAGGGGGACGGGAGTTGGGGGAGAAGCTTTTTTTTTTATTGTGATAAAACACACTGAACGTACAATTTACCATCGTAACCTTTTTACGTGCACAGCTCAGTGGCATCTGAGTCACATGACTGTGCAATCGCCTTCACTCTCGATCCCCATGACACTTTCATCCTGAGAGACTGGAACCACATACCCATTACCCAGCGGCTCCCTGTTCCCCCTCCCCCAGCCCCTGCCAACCACCATTCTGCTTTCTTTCTTTCTTTTTTTTTAAAATATATTTTATTGATTTTTTACAGAGAGGAAGGGAGAGGGAGAGAGAGTTAGAAACATCGATGAGAGAGAAACGTCGATCAGCTGCCTCCTGCACACCCCCTACTGGGGATGTGCCCGCAACCAAGGTACATGCCCTTGACCAGAATCGAACCCGGGACCGACGCTCTATCCACTGAGCCACACCAGCTAGGGCGAGAGCAGTTTTCATAAGAAGAGAGCATCGCATGCTGCAGTGCTGGGTCGGAACCTGTGGTCACAGGGACCCATTCTACCTTCTCGCGAGTCACCACCACCTCTTTCCTGAGCGAAAGTCAAACCGACGAGGCCGCAGCCCACTGGGAGTCATGTTTCAGGAGGTCTAAGGGAGGATTTCTCTAAAATGTATTTCTATGGAGAAATTGTAAGTAACAGCCCTGACCAGTGTGGCTCAGTGGATAGAGCGTTGGTCTGTGGACTGAAGGGTCCCGGGTTCGATTCTGGTCAAGGGCGTGTACCTGGTTTGTGGGCACATCCCCAGTAGGGGGTGTGCAGGAGGCAGCTGATGGATGTTTCTCTCTCATCGATGTTCCTAACTCTCTATGCCTCTCCCTTCCTCTATCTGTAAAAAATCAATAAAATATATATATTTTTAAAAATTAGTAAGAGAAGAGGGATCCGGGATGTGTACGTGCTAAGACAGGCAGCAGGGCCTTCAAATGAGCTGAACCAGACTGCCCCTCGTTAAATGCCATGAGACTGCAGCCGGCGATAAAACACAAAAAATCAGACGGGTCCCCTCTGCCTTCCAAGGCGCATGGACTTGAACCCAGGTGGGTTACGTACTGTGAACAAATAAAGCGTTGGTTCTCTCGGGAGCTAAGCGCGCTTGATCGAGGACGAGAGTTCTATCGGGGTTTTCTTCCTGGGCACGGCTGAATCGGGGACCTTCAGAGGTGAACCCCAACCTGCTTACCTGTGATACATCCTACTCGGCTGTACAAAGTAGTCATCGGCTAAGACTAGGTTAATCCCAGGGCTCTTGGAACTCTCAGATTCTAATTGGAATGAGAGAGAGAAAATTGAAACAGTACGTGGGTGTAAAATGTACGATGTGCTCAGACCGAATCAGACTGCTGCCTTTCATTTCAGAAGATGGTTTTCTCACAGAACAACTCAGGAGTACCCACCGACATGTGTGTTTTTTTTAATGGGATTCACTTCATTGCCACGGATGCATCTAAGGTCAAGGATAAAGAGATGAAGCCCAGGGGTTGAGTGTCGACCTGTGAACCAGGAGGTCACGGTTCGATTCCTGGTCAGGGCACATGCCCAGGTTGTGGGCTTGACCCCCAGTAGGGGGCGTGCAGGAGGCAGCTGATCCATGAGTCTCTCTCATCATGGATGTTTCTATGTCTCTTTCCCTCTCCCTTCCTCTCTGAAATCAATAAAAACATATTTTTTTTAAAAGATAGAGATGCTACTACAATTTATATAGAAGATGGTTCCACTGGTGGTAGAACACGTGGCCAAGGGGACTGAAATGAATAGTTGTCTTGTATGATTTCACAATCGAAGGTAAGCTATAAAAATCCTATATAATAAAAGCCTAATATGCTAAGTGTTCGGTCGTCCGTTCAACCAATTAAAGCATAGTATGCTAATGAGATGCTAAGGCCACTCAATCGCTCACTATGACGTGCATTGACCACCAGGGGGCAGACAGTCGACCGGCCGACCAGTCGCTATGACGTGCACTGACCACCAGGGGGCAGACGCTCCAACTGGTAGGTTAGCTTGCTGCTGGGGTCTGGCCAATTGGGACTGAGCGAGATGGACTGGACATGCCCTGGAGCCCTCCCGCGGACCCTCCCTGGCTGGCCAACCTCCCGCGTCTCTCCCCGAGTGCACGAATTTCATGCACTGGGCCTCTAGGAACATAACAATTGTTCAGTTTAAGCATCTAAAGAATAAAGTAAGCCTCCAAGGAGGTCCCAACTCCCATTTTTTTTTTTTTTTTAAATCTTGGTTATAGAAACTCTGCGTCATACTCCATCATCATCATACTGAGTAGCCAGCTTATTAAGTACTAGAGGCCCGGTGCACAAAATTCGTGCATGGGTACGGTCCCTAGGTCTGGCGAGCGATCAGGGGCCCCCATGGCACCCACCTTGACTGGCCTTGCGCCTGTGGGCTGGGAGCAGCTCCCGCATTGAACGTCTGCCCCCTGTGGTCAGTGGGCATCATAGCAACTGGTCGTCCCACCGGTTGGTCAATTTGCGTATTAGGCTTTTATTATGTAGGATAGTCGTGTGATGCCGCGCTGACGACTAGCTGCTGGCGCAGTAGACATGGGACAGAAAGAATTAAAGACGTGTACCTTTACCAAACGCAGAACCAGTCCTGAAGTCCGTCTTCAAATACCACAGGAATTTCCCAGCGCATCACAATAGGGACCTACCTGTTAATTACAGACTATTACAAGTTTCAAACTGTTGTCAGCCAGGATACAAACGTCACATTTTTTTTTAAATATATTTTTGTTGATTTCAGAGAGGTAGGGAGAGGGAGAGAGAGAGAGAAACATCCATGATGAGAGAGAATCATTGATTGGTTTCCTCCTGCACGCCCCCTACTGGGGATCAAGCCTGCAACCCAGGCATGTGCCCTTGACCGGAATCGAACCTGGGCCCTTCAGTCCACAGGCCGATGCTCTATCCACTGAGCCACACCAGTTAGGGCCAAACATCACATTTTTGCTAGGACGGGCCATTTTTGCTATTTTGAGGAGATCAAGAGTTAGTCAGTTACCGCGTTAGTCATGCAGATATATTTTTCTAAAGGGCAAGTCTATTACGCTAAACGGACGCTAGCAACTGTTCATCTGTTCGAGTTTGCGGGACATTTGAAACACAGCGGACATTTTCATCATTCTACGGGTGCCATCAGGCATACACAGCGGAACCTCGTTTCTCAACAATTCACTTCTCACCCTGACCACCCTTTCAGGCCGATACCTGTAGGATCAGTCACAATCTCTCAGGTGACAAAGGCAAGACTGTACGAATATGAGTCCGTTTCCCACTGTTACAAGCTCAGGATACTGTGCTGTGAATATTTCATGGGGTTTTTTTGTTTTTTTTTTTGCTTTGTGGCTGCTTATTTCATTTCTTATACATTTTCTTTTTTTAAATATATATTTTATTGATTTTTTTACAGAGAGGAAGGGAGAGGGTAGAGAGAAACATCGATGAGAGAGAAACATCCATCAGCTGCCTCCTGCACACCCCCTACTGGGGATGTGCCCGCAACCAAGGTACATGCCCTTGACTGGAATCAAACCCGGGACCCTTCAGTCTGCAGGCCAACGCTCTATCCACTGAGCCTAACTGGTCAGGGCATACATTTTCATTTTTTACTGTACGTTTCCTTTCCTTTTCGTTAAACTTCCATTTACCTTTCATGTCCTTTTTGTTGTTAAAATCTTTATTTCTAGATGAAACAGTACAAGAGACATGTACTGTCCATAAGAAAGGTTAAACCCTGGCCGGTTTGGCTCAGTGGATAGGGTGTGGGCCTGTGGACTGAAGGGTCCCGGGTTCGATTCCTGGTCAAGGGCACATGCCCGGGTGGCAGGCTCAATTCCCAGTGGCGGGGGGGGGGGGGGGGGCGGGTGGTGTGTGCAGGAGGCAGCCGATCGATGATTCTCTCTCATCATGGATGTCTCTATCTCTCTCTCCCTCTCCCTTCCTCTCTGAAATCAATACAAATATCTTTTTAAAAATTTAAAACAGGGAATCATTTGGGAGTCTGGAATGGATTAATTCAACTTACATGATTTCTTTTTTTTAATATATTTTATTGATTTTTTACAGAGAGGAAAGGAGAGGGAGAGAGAGTTAGAAACATCGATGAGAGGCAAACATCGATCAGCTGCCTCCTGCATGCCCCCTACTGGGGATGTGCCCGCAACCAAGGTCCATGCCCTTGACCGGGATCGAACCCGGGACCCTTCTGTCTGCAGGCTGGCGCTCTACCCACTGAGCCACACCGGCCAGGGTTCAGCTTACATGATTTTCTAATGGGGGTGGGGGGTGGGTGGGAATGATTTCGTGTTCAGATGGCCTTTCGGAACGCATTAAGTTCGAGAAAGGAGGTTCCGCTCGCTGTGCATGCCTGAGACTCCCGTGACCCGCGCTGGGGGTCGCGTCGCGTGTCCGCCGTGGCGCTGTGAACCGGCACGAGCGCTGCGGCCCACTTATGGAGAACGGGAGCGAAAAGGCCCAGGGAGCCGGCCCCCGAGACCAGAAGGAACGTCCAGAGGAAGAGCCGGTCGAGGACCTGGGCCGCGAACGTCCAATCTTCAACCGCCTGTTGCCAAAAAAAAAAGGCTCACATTAAATACAGAGTTTAACACTGTCTACTTATTTTAAGACTAGAGGCCTGGTGCACCAAGAGATTCGTGCAATAAATAGGCCTGCCTCCTTCCCCTGGCTTCCAGCACCGGTTTTCCTCCGGCACCCGGGACCTAGGCCTTCGCTCCGGCCGGAGTCTGCTGCCTTCGTCTTCCCTGCGGCCGGAGTGCCGCTCCTGTAGATCCCTTCATGCCCCCCCCACTCCCACCCTCCCTCTCATACCAGGCATCCTGCCCTGCCTGGCCACTCCGTGCCTGGAACAGCTGGGCGGCTGCCATCTTTGTCCTTCTAATTTGCATATTCCCTCCTGATTGGCTGGTGGGAGTAGCGGAGTGATGGTCAATTTGCATGTTGCTCTTTTATTAGTGTGTATACAATCTGCTGCCCTGGCCGGTGTCGCTCAGTGGGTAGAGCGTCAGCCTGCAGACTGAAGGTTCCCAGATTCAATTCCCGGTCAAGGGCACATGCCCGGGTTGTGGGCTCGATCCCCAGTAGGGGGCGTGCAGGAGGCAGCCGATCCAGGATTCTCTCTCATCATGGATGTCTCTATCTCTCTCTCTCCCTCTCCCTTCCTCTCTGAAATAAATAAGTATATACACTGAGTGGCCAGATTATTATGATCTCTGAACGCATAATCATCTGGCCACTCAGTGTACTTCTCTTGAGCACCTCATTTATTTGATATCAAAGACACTATAAATCGTGCACCTGATCGGTTTTCCCCTTTGCACTGGCTGATAGAAAGCTCAGGGCAAATAGGTGGTTGATCTCCAGCCAAAGTCTAGAATACTTTTGGGACCCATTTGAGATACAAATACACTGAGTGGCCAGATTATTATGCGTTCAGAGATCATAATAATCTGGCCACTCAGTGTACATACATATAGATAGACAGATAGATATTTTTTAAAGATATAATCTGCTGAATTAGGGCCAAAGCAGTTTCTGCTGCCTCAGCACTGTAAGTACCCGCCCCTCCCGCATGCTCAGCGCTCAGGAACCGATTCTGTGATAAGAGGGCCTCAAGGACACGGCCCAATGTCATTCACACATCGCCTTGTAATATTTTACAACTGGCTTGTTTTGGTGATTTATAATAAAAGTTAGAATATTTATACTTTTTGGATATTTGGTAATAACCCCCCCAAGATCTCTTTCATTCTCTCCCCCCCCCCCCCCCGTCAAATATATTTTTACTAGAGTCCCGGTGCATGAAATTCGTGCATGGGGAGGATGTCCCTCAGCCCAGCCTGCACCGTCTCCAATCTGGGACCCCTTGAGGGCAGTTGGACATCCCTCTCACAATCCAGGAGATGTGAGAGCTCTGGAGCTCACGGTTCGGGCACAGGCCCGGGTTGCGGGCTCAATCACAAGTGGGGGGCGTGCAGGAGGCAGCCGATCCATGGTTCTCTCTCATCATGGATGTTTCTCTCTCTCCTTCTCCCTTCCTCTCTGAAATCAATCCTATATAATAAAGAGGCAATATGCAAATTGACCTGGGCATGTGCTGGTCAATATATACAGAGTGGGTCGCCTGCCTGCCTTCCTGATTGCCCCTAACTGCTTCTGCCTGCCAGCCTGATCACCCCTTAACCACACCCCTGCCAGCCTGATTGATGCCTAACTGCTCCCCTGCCAGCCTGTTTGCCCCTAACTGCCCTCCCCTGCCAGCCAGGTCACTCCCAACTGCCCTCCCCTGCAGGCCTGGTCACCCCTAACTGCCCTCCCCTGATGGCCCGGTCACCCCTAACTTCCCTTTCCTGCCTGCCTGGTTGCCTCTAACTGCCCTCCCCTGCCAGCCTGCTTGCCCCTAACTGCCCTCCCCTGATGGCCCGGTCACCCCTAACTTCCCTCCCCTGCCTGCCTGGTTGCCTCTAACTGCCCTCCCCTGCCGGCCTGATTGCCCCTAACAGCCCTCCCCTGCCAGCCCAGTCACCCCAACTGCCCTCCCCTGCCAGCCTGGTTGCCCCTAACTGCCCTCCCCTCCTGGCCTGGTCGCCCCTAACTGCTCTCCCCTGCTGGCCTGGTCACCCCCTATTGTCCTCCACTGCAGGCCTGGTCACCCCCAACTGCCCTCCTCTGCTGGACTAGTCACTCCTAATTGCCCTCCCCTGCAGGCCTGATTGCCCCCAACTGCCCTCCCCTGCCGGCCATCTTGTGGCAGCCATCTTTTGTCAACATGGGGGCGGCTGTTTTTGACCACATGGGGGCGGCCAACTTGTGTGTTGGAGTGATGATCAATTCGCATATTACTCTTTTATTAGATGGAATTTTTTTTTTATTGATTTCAGAGAGGAAGGGAGAGAGAAAGAGAGCTAGAAACATCAATGATGAGAGAGAATCATGGATTGGCTGCCTCCTGCACGCCCCACGCTGGGGATCGAGCCTGCAACCCGGGCATGTGCCCTGGTTGGAATCGAACCCGGGACCCTTCAGTCTGCAGGCTGGCGCTCTATCCACTGAGCCACATGGGCCAGGGCCAGAACAGATCTCCTAAAGACCTTTTCGAGGACGTGCGTCCACATGTCCGGCCCTCGCCCTGCGCTTGGCCTACGGAGGGCCGTGACCCGCCCGCGGGACGCCCCCCGGGCACAGACCTCTCGGACGGCGTTCTCCTTCACGGTGTGCCTCGCGATGTAGCGGATGGCATCGAGCGCAGCTCCCAGCGGGTCCTGGGCGGGGCTCGGTCTCCCGCGGCCCCCGGCCTCCTCCCTCTGGGCGGAGTACCTGTCGGCGTGGCCCCGCATGCACAGCAGCCTGGGGAGCCTGTGTAGGAACACCCGGCGGACCCACGGCGCCATGGCGTGGTGCGTGGAGGGCGCGCGGTGGTGGATGTTGATGGCGAAGACAGTGACGGTGATGGACAGCGTCACGAAGATCATGGTAAACACCAGGTACTCGCCGATGAGGGGGATGACCTTGGAGGACGAGGGGATGATCTCCTCGATGACCAGCAGGAACACCGTCAGGGACACGAGCACCGAGGTGCAGAGCGAGATCTTCTCGCCCTCGTGCGACGGGAGGTAGAAGACCAGCGCCGTGAGGAGCGAGAGCCCAATGCAGGGCACGATCAGGAACAGGGTGTAGAACAGGGGCAGGCGCCTGAGGACGAAGGCGTAGGTGACGTGCGGGTACCAGCGGTGGCCGTCCGTCCGGTTGCCCCAGCTCCCCGTCGCGCTCACGATCTCCCACTCGCCGTTGTCGAAGAAGTCCCTCCTGTCCACGTCCCGGCCCTCCAGCAGGAGGTCCACCTGGGAGCCGTCGTACGTCCAGGAGCCGAACTTCATGGAGCAGTTCTGGAGGTCGAAGGGGAAGAACGTGACGTCGATGGTGCAGGAGCTTTTGTAGTTGGCCGGGGGCGTCCAGGCGACCGTGCCGTCGAACCTGACCACGGCCTTCGTGCGGGCCCCTTCGAACCGCCCGTCGGCACTGAAACACACACACATGCACACGTACAGGAACTTCGCTGGCGTGGCTCAGGGGCTGAGCGTCGACCTAGGAACCTGGAGGTCAGGGTTCGATTCCCGGTCAGGGCACATGCCCGGGTTGCGGGCTCAGTACCCAGTGTGGGGCGTGCAGGAGGCAGGCAACCCATGATTCTCTCTCATCATGGATGTTTCTGTCTCTCCCTCCCCCTTCTTCTCTGAGATAAAAAATATGTATTTTTTAAATATTAGCCTGCTCTATTTGGTCGAACATTTTTTAAAAAAATATATTTTATTGATATTTTACAGAGAGGAAGGGAGAGGGATAGAGAGCCAGAAAAATCAATGAGAGAGAAACATCGATCAGCTGCCTCCTGCACACCCCCTACTGGGGATGTGCCCGCAGCCAAGGTACATGCCCTTGACCGGAATCGAATCTGGGACCCCCTCAGTCCGCAGGCCGACGCTCTATCCACTGAGCCAAACCGGTTAGGCCGAACATTTTTTAAAAATATATATTTTTATTGATTTCAGAGAGGAAGGGAGAGAGAGGCAGAAACATCAACGAAGAGAGGGAATCGTGGATTGGCTGCCTCCTGCACGTTAGACCGAGCCTGCAACCCAGGCATGTGCCCTTGACCGAAATCGAACCCGGGACCCTTCCGTCCGCAGGCCGACACTCCATCCACTGAGCAACACCGGCCAGGGCTGGTCGAACATTTAATTAACTCTCCCTACTGCCTTGGCAGGGCCAGCTGTCCCCCTCCCCTGCTCCACTTGCTGGACAGTGGGACTGACCACTGGTGACCCCCCTACTTCCTCACACCTTGCTGGGCTTCCCCTATATGTCACTGCCGGGGTTCTTGTTCCAGCATTAAGAAGGGTTCAGCAATCTGGAGAAAGGCTGTATGTAACTTAAGAGTCCAGAGAAGAAAGATAATTTTGAAAGGCATTGGGGGTCAGAGGAGCTTCAGCTAAAGGAGCTAAGTTCTCCTTGTCTCAGGACCCTTGCTTTTTATTAACACAATTTGTCCTAAGGCAAGGTGGAAATAATACACTTCAAAGGGTAGGGTTTCATACAGAATTAATTGTCAGATTGGCTGTTCAGGTGTTTGGCCAACAGGAGGCAGTAACATGTAGATTGAGATGCCCTGAGCTGTCTAGCAGCAAGCAATCATCCTATTCAGATTTGGGGGAAGTGCCTTTCAGCCATTCCAATAGGCGATAACATATGTGACTCAGCCCTTGTTGAGTCCCCAAGTTCCATCAACCTTTTGATGAAACTCTTGCAATTATGACATGCTGGAATTGGTTTCTGGCATGTCACAAATGACAGAAATCAAAGAACACTTGTATGATCAGAAAACAACACACACACACAAGCAAAAGTAGGGACCCACAGAACGGATCTGAAACCAAAGAATGTGAAATCGGGTCATGCGACTGGACAGCCACACACTTCTCAGAAGAAAGGATTTGCCCTAACCCGTTTGGCTCAGTGGATAGAGCGTCGGCCTGTGGACTCAAGGGTCCCAGGTTTGATTCCGGTCAAGGGCATGTACCTTGGTTGCCGGCACATCCCCAGTAGGGGGCGTGCAGGAGGCAGCTGATGGATGTTTCTCTTTCATTGATGTTTCTAACTCTCTATCCCTCTCCCTTCCTCTCTGTAAAAAATCAATAAAAATATATTTAAAAAAAAAAAAGAAGAAGAAAGAAGGAAGGATTTACATTACTCAGGTGCCCAATCGCAACGCAAGTGTTCGCTTCAGGTATGCACAATGGAAGTTGGACTATGACTTACTTATCAAACAGGACGATGTCTGGGGTCCAGAGTGAGTCTGACGGGACCCGGATCGCTCTGATCCCCCCGTAGTCCTCGGGGTTCCACCGGAGCTTCACGTCTCTCCACTCCTTTGAAACAAAGAAAACAGCGTTGATTTCAATGGACTTCATCCTCAAAGGGACTGATCACGGTCATCAGAAAGCCTCGTCCACTCCCGACAGAGAGAGCGCCAGGCGTGCCTTCCCCGCGGCCGCTGGGCAGCCTTGTCCCTGCGGCTGGCGTGGCTCTGAGCTTGGTCCTTGTGGGACAGGGAGCGCCAGGCTGTGTGTGTGCACACGGTTCTGCTTGGCGCCCCTTCTCCAACCACGAGCCGGGCCCAGGAGGTGCAGCCTCAGGCATCTAGGGTCCGGGTTCGAGGGAAACATCCCTTTTCCAGCTGTGTGGACACGGACCGGCCGGACTGCTCCACGCAAAGCGCAGCTGGACGTATTCCACATGCCACACACGTGAACACCTTGCCCAACCTCCACGCGGGAACGATGCTGGGATCATGTCAAGTTAATACTCACACCCCAAGGAAATCACACGTGCCTTTTAGGAGTTAAGGGTTTGGGGATGTGGTGGTCGGTATTAAAAAGTAGGGACACTGGGGTGGTGGGGGCTTGCCCGGGGTGGGAATGGCTGGGGCAGGGGGGGGGGGATCAACTGGGGAAAAAGGAGACATATGTAAAATTTTAGACAATAAAAAAAAAAAGTAGGGACAGTCCGGCCGGCGTGGCTCCGTGGTTGAGCATCAAGCTATGAATCAGGAGGTCGCGGTTCGATTCCAGGTCAGGGCACATGCCCGGGTTGTGGGCTCCATTCCTAGGAGGGTGCGTGCAGGGGGCAGCCGATCCATGATTCTCTCTCATCATGGATGTTTCTGTCTCTCTCTCCCTCTCCCTTCCTCTCTCTCTCTAAAAATCAATAAAAACATATTTCTAAAAAATAAATAAAAAATAAAGCCCTAACTGGTTTGGCTCAGTGGATAGAGCGTCGGCCTGCGGAATGAAGGGTCCCGGGTTCGATTCCGGTCAAGGGCACATGCCTCGGTTGCAGGCTCCCTGCCCTGGCCGGGGCGCATGCAGGAGGCAACCAATCGATGTGTCTCTTTCACATTCACATCCATGTTTCTCTCTGTCTCTCCCTCTTCCTTCCATTCTCTCTAAAAGTCAATGGAAAAATATCCTCAGGGGAAGATTAACACAAATAAATAAATAAATGAATGAATGAATGAATGAATAAGATTTAAAAATAAATAAACAAATAAAAATATAGGTCCTGACCGGTTTGGCTCAGTGGACAGAGTGTCGGCCTGCAGACTGAAAGGTCCCAGGTTCGATTCCGGTCAAGGGCATGTACCTTGGTTGCAGGCACATCCCCAGTGGGGGGTGTGCAGGAGGCAGCTGATGGGTGTTTCTCTCTCATCATGTTTCTAACTCTCTATCCCTCTCCCTTCCTCTCTGTAAAAATCAATCAAGTATATTTAAACGTATATGTGTATATAGATCCCTGCACACCCTATCCTATTTCCCAGCGTATGTCCCCCGATCTGATCAGCTTCTGGGTCCTTTCAGGACAGGACTCCTGTCAGTGTTGCTCACGGCTGCTCCCCAGTGCCTGCCACTCAGGTAACACCAACCGAGTAAACACGAGAACTCCACCTACCTGGTCCGCCTGCCTCCCGCCAGCGCACCCAGCCCGGCCCTCACGCCCCTCCGTGCCGCACACCCTGTAGTAAGAGGGTCGCCGGTCGCCAGGGGGGCGGCCTTTTGCGTTTGATACGTACCTGCTTCAACCAGACATTCGTGGTCATTAGCTGGTTTTTCTCATCCTGAAACAAAGATTGAAGTAAGGCTGATGGGCCCTGGCCAGCGTGGCTCAGGGGATAGAGCGTCCGCCTGTGGACTGAAAGGTCCCAGGTTCGATTCCCGGTCAAGGGCACATGCCTGGGTTGCAGGTTCCATCCCCAGTGTGGAGTGTGCAGGAGGCAGCAGATCAATGATTCTCTCTCATCATGGATGTTTCTCTCTCTCTTTCTCCCTCTCCCTTCCTTTCTGAAATCAATAAAAATATATATAAAAAATTAAAAAGTAATAAATAAGGCTGATGGTTCCGATTCCAGACACGACGATTCTTTAAATACGAGTCCTGTCATCTTATGCCAACGCTCCTCCGTGTAGGACCGGCGTTCTATTCATCCGTCAGGAAAAGCGCGGCCCTTTTCCCAGCCTCGTTTCACATGATTCCTCCCAACACACGCTGCACTTCCAATAAGCTGCCCTCACGTTCACCATCGGCATTTTTATTTTTATTTATTTATTTATTTTTTTTATTTTTCACCATCAGAATTTTTAGATGTAACATTCATTGTCTCAACCACCGTATTTCCTCAGATCTAACTAAGACACAACCTAAGAAATAAGTTCCAGCTTTATGTACTCGACGCTAAGAGAGAGCATGGGCCCTGGCTGGTGTGGCTCAGTGGATAGAGCGTCGGCCTGCGGACTGAAAGGTCCCAGGTTCGATTCAGTCAAGGACACATGCCTGGGTTGTGGGCTCGATCCCCAGTGAGGGGCGTGCAGGAGGCAGCCGATCTATGATTCTTTCTTATCATTGATGTTTCTATCTCTCTCTCTCTCCCTTCCTCTCTGAAATCAATAAAAATATATTTTAAAGAAAGAAAGAACACAGCTAGGCCGGCGTGGCTCAGTAGTTGAGCATCGACCTATGAACCAGGAGGTCACCGTTTGATTCCCGGTCAGGGCACATGCCTGGGTTATTGGGCTCGATCCCCAGTAGGGGGCGTGCAGGAGGCAGCCGATCCATCATTCTCTCTCATCATGGATGTTTCCATCTCTCTCTCCCTCTGCCTTCCTTTCTGAGATCAATAAAATATATATTTTAAAAAAACATAGTCACCAACCACAACACACTGTGTAAGTTACAACACTCGGCACAGAGCCCTAGCTGGTGTGGCTCAGTGGATAGAGCATCGACCTGAGGACTAAAGGATCCCGGGTTTGATTCTGGTCAAGGGCACATGCCCGGGTTGCAGGCTGGAGTTGCGTGCAGGAGTCAGCAGGTCAATGATTCTCTCTCATCATTGATGTTTCTCTCTCTCTCTCTCTCCCTCTCTCTCTCTCTTTCTCTCTCTCTCTCTCTCTCTATCTCTCCCCTCCGTTCCTCTCTAAAATCGATAAAAATATATTCAAAAGAAAAAAACAAAGGTGTGCAAAAATAAGCAACTCAAATTTTAAAAACAATCAATGGCAAAATGTCTTCGGGTGAGGAATAAAAAAGAAACAAAACAGCTCCTAGCTGGTTTGGCCCAGTGGATAGAGCGTTGGCCTGCGGACCTGGGGGGTCCCGGGTTCGATTCCGGCCAGGGGCACATGCCCAGGATGTGGGCCCTCTCCCCAGTGGGGGGCGTGCAAGGGGCAGTCCATCGGTGATTCTCTCTCATCACGGATGTTACTATCTCTCTCTTCCTCTCCCTTCCTCCCTGAAATCAATCTACCCAATAAAAGAATAACATGCTAATTGACTATACCTTCGTGACGCCCACCAGCCAATCAGAAGTGAGTATGCAAATCAACCCAACAAAGATGGCCGGTTAATTTGCATACACAGACTCTGAGCAGCCAGGTGGGGCTTTCCACACCACCCCAGCCACTTCGGGTCTCTGGGCAGCATGGGAAGGCGGAAAGGCGGCTCCGGCCAGAGTGAAGGCAGTGCTGTCAGCCAGGGAAAGGAAGGCCCATTCCTGCACGAATCTTCATGCATCGGGCGTCTAGTAAAAATATATTTAAGAAAATAAAAAAAATTAAAAAAAAACAGTAAGAGCAGAGAAGTATAAGTGGTCCCAACAGCAGGGGAGAGGACAGAAGGATAAATAGCTTTGCAGGCGGGAGGGCACCCACGCTCAGGCCCATCCCTAAGATGGGAGAACAACCCGGAAGGAGGGAGGAGGCCCCAAGGGAGTGCATCCCAGAGGCAAAGGTGGCTGTGGGGTCCTTGCCTGGGAAGTGGGGCCCCTGGGGAGGACCGCCTGGTCAACCCCCTTATACCGAGGCTCCAGAGAGCAATTTTTTTTTAATTATATATTTTTAAAATATATTTTATTGATTTCTTACAGAGAGAAAGGGAGAGTTAGAAACATCGATGAGAGAGGAACATCAATCAGCTGCCTCCTGCACACCCCCTACTGGGGATGTGCCTGCAACCAAGGTACATGCCCTTGACTGGAATCGAACCCAGGACTCTCCAGTCCGCAGGGCGACGCTCTATCCACTGAGACACACCGGTCAGGGCTCCAGAGAACAATTTCAACCACACAGGAGCGTGACACCAGATCCGGGTGGACGCGCACACCTACCACATCCACTAACTGAGAGATGGCGAGGCCAAACTTTATTCTGATCTTGTCGTTGAGGCGCTCCACGGGACGGACCCATCTCTCGTAGTCTTGAAATAGATCCTTAAACAGGCTGTCTTCGTGTCTGGCCACAAAGAACGGTTCAGCCAGTCCTGCAAAACAGATTATCAAAAGTAAGCGTGTTGGCTTCTCTCCTACCAAATACTTCTGCTTAAAACACACACACACGCCCTAACCGGTGTGGCTCAGTGGATAGAGCGTTGGCCTACGAACTGAAGGGTCCCAGGTTCGATTCTGGTCAAAGGCACATGCCCAGATTGTGGGCTCCATCCCCAGTAGGGGGCATGCAGGAGGCAGGCGATCCATGATTCTCTCTCATCATGGATGTTTCTATCTCTCTCTCCCTCTCCCTTCCTCTCTGAAATCAACAGAAATGTATTTTTAAAAAAGTGTGTCATCATTCATAACCCAACACTATTACTTAGGCTGTGATAAAGAGTCCTTTTCGAGTGCAATATCAATACAGACGTCTGAGATCAATGAGGGCCACTCTGCTCAGATACATTTCTCAGTTAATCAGATTACTCACGTGGGAACATGCTGAGTTCCTTAAGCAGCACTCAACGCAATACAGAGGCACTTAGACTCTAAGGTACAGCCTGGCCGGCGTGGCTCAGTGGATAGGGCCAAACCGGTTAGGGCCGTGGTCGGCAAACCATGGCTCGCAAGCCACCTGCGGCTCTTTGGCCCCTTGAGTGTGGCTCTTCCACAAAACACCACGGCCTGGGCGAGTCTATTTTGAAGAAGTGGCGTTAGAAGAAGTTTAAGTTTAAAAAATTTGGCTCTCAAAAGGAATTTCAATCGTTGTGCTGTTGGTATTTGGCTCCGTGGACTAAGGAGTTTGCCGACCACTGCTCTAGGGTAACCACTGCTAAGTGTGATGTACAGACATTTTTTAAAAAACGCAGACACAGAGGAAGAACAAAAGTTTTCTCTTTGCCTGGCCGGCGGGCTCAGAGGTTGAGCAACTTAGGAACCAGGAGGCCAGGGTTCGATTCCCAGTCAGGGCACAGCCCCGGGTTGCGGGGTCGATCCCCAGTGTGGGGCGTGCAGGAGGCAGCCGTTCCGTGTTCTTTCATCACTGATGTTTCTCTCTCTCTCTCCCTCTCCCTTCCTGTGAAATCAATAAAATATATATTTTTTAATTGATTTTTTACAGAGAGGAAGGGAGATAGAGAGTTAGAAACATTGATGAGAAACATCTATCAGCTGCACGCCCCCTACTGGAGATGTGCCTGCAACCAAGTTACATGCCTTTGACCGGAATTGAACCTGGGACCCTTCAGTCCGCAGGCCGACGCTCTATCCACTGAACCAAACTGGGTAGGGCAATAAAAAAAAAATATATATATATATATATATATATTTTTTTTTTTTTTTAAAGTCTTCTCTTTTAAGTTCTGCGACTTGCCTTTTCCCCCCATTTAGTACTCGATGTCAGTACATCTCTATCCATCTCCAGTCTTTCTTCACACATGGCCAGGGGGTCAGGGTTACCGGTGTGCTGTCATTTACGTAAACTCTCCCCACAGATGGGCATGTCTATCGTCCTCGGTTTGGGGTTCTTTCTGACAACGCCACAGCGGGAAAATGCTGCAGTTAACATCCTTGTACGTCTTTTTTTCCACACTTACAGAAGAATTTATGGCAGTGACTCTTAGAACCGCTGAGTCAGGGCACACACGTTTTAAATCTTGCTCGCTCCTGCCAATGATGTGCCCTTTCGTCTGCACCAGCCGTCACAAGAATAAAATAAGGTAATGTATCTGAAAAGCTTTGTAAGAGGGTATAGGCTGTGTATCCTCAACTCATAAGTCAGGCATTCCCCTCAATGTCCTTGGACCTTTTTAAAAAATATATTTTATTGATTTTTACAGAGAGGAAGGGAGAGGGATAGAGAGTTAGAAACATCAGTGAGAAACATTGGTCAGCTGCCTCCTGCACACCACCTACTGGGGATGTGCCCGCAACCAAGGTACATGCTCTTGACCAGAATCGAACCTGGGACCCTTCAGTCTGCAGGCCGACGCTCTATCCACTGAGCCAAACCAGCCAGGGCGGACCTTTTTTTTTAAAGTTAACAAAAAGTGACTTATATCCCTTTTAAAAAAAAAAAAAAAAAAAAGTCCTTTTGTAACAGTCCCAGGAAGGCTATTTTAAGCAATGGCGAGATAATACAGCAGTGAACATAATCAGCCGTTTTGTCAACGAGGAGAAAGGTGTGCTATAGCCAACACTTTCAATGTGACAAATTGGTACTTACCAGTCACTGTTTTAAGTATTACAGGTGAAATGCAGAGAGGGTGTGTGTGTTTTTCCATTCTAGGATTTTCATTATACACTGAGTGGCCAGATGATGATGATCTTTGAATGCATAATAATCTGGCCACTCAGTGTGTATCCTATATAATAAAAGGCTAATATGCAAATTGTCCCCTCGACCAGGAGTTCGACCAGCAGGCAGGCTGGTCAACTTCCCATGTCCCCTCACCCTGGCCAGGCTGGCCGTACCCCACCCATGCATGAATTCATGCACCGGACCTCTAATATATATATCTATATATATCTATCTATATCTATCTATATCTATATCTATATCTATATCTATATCTATATCTATATCTATATCTATATCTATATCTATAGAGTGGCCAGATTATGATGATCTGAGTGGCCAGATTATGATGATCACTGAACGCATAATAATCTGGCCACTCAGTGTGTGTGTGTGTGTGTGTGTGTGTGTGTGTGTGTGTGTGTGTGTGTGTGTGTGTATATTAGAGGCCCGGTGCATGAATTCGTGCATGGGTGGGGTCTGGCCAGCCTGGCCAGGGGGAGGGGATATGGTCAGTTGGCCAGCCTGCCTGCTGGTCGAACTCCTGATCGAGGGGACAATTTGCATATTAGCCTTTTATTCTATAGGATATACACTGAGTGGCCAGAAGATTATGCGTTCAGAGATCATCATCATCTGGCCACTCAGTATATTTTCTATTGATTTTCATCACATAATTAGAGGGGGATCAAGTTTCTCTGGGGTGGCTCTGCTTTAGTTTTACCTTAATTTACACCCTGCCCTGACTCTCAAACACTTGCAGTGAGAAAATGACCTGAGACAGTTAAATTTAGTCAGGAGCAAAGACAACTGGCAGATATTTAAAAAAACAAACATATATTTGTATTGATTTCAGAGAGGAAGGGAGAAGGAGAGAGAAACATCAATGAGCGAGAATCAGGGATCGGCTGCCTCCTGCATGCCCTTACTGGGGATCGAGCCCGCAACCCAGGCATGTGCCCTTGACCGGGAATCGAAGAGTGACCTCCTGATTCCTAGGTCGATGCTCAACCACTGGGCCACACTGGCTGGGCGACAATTTGCATACAAACTCTTTTAAAAAGTTTGTGCATCGCCCTGGCTGATGTGGCTCAGTGGATAGAGCTTCGCCCTGCGGACTGAAGGGTCCCGGGTTCGATTCTGGTCAAGGGCATGTACCTTGGTTGCGGGTACATCCCCAGTAGGGGGTGTGCAGGAGGCAGCTGATCGATGTTTCTCTCTCATCGATGTTTCAAACTCTCTATCCCTCTCCCTTCCTCTCTGTAAGAAAATTAATAAAATATATTTTTAAAAAAAAAAAGATGCTTGGTCTAGCTCCAAATCATAGAGCAGACTTGGTATCAGCAAGGAGCCAAAATGATTGTTCGTTGCAAATTAAATTGATTTAATTTAAATTGATTGAAAAAGTGATTTCCTTACACGAGGCACTTAGATAGATAGAGACTCTTTTGGATGTAATCATAAGGAAAGTAGAGGTGACAGCCCCGGCCGGATAGCTCTGTTGGTTGAGCGTGGTCCCATGAACCAAGACGTCAAAGGTTCCATTCCTGGTCAAGACACACACAAGAATCCACCAGTGAATGCATAAACAAGTGGAGTAGCAAATGGATGCTTCTCTCCCTCCCTCCCTCTCTCTCTCTCTCAAATCAATTAATAAATTAAAAAAAAAATTAAGTAGAGGCGACAGCTACTTTGTGTGCATCTGTTAACTTCTGAAATGAAAATGACTAAAGGTGAGAAGAAAACCTTCCATAGTTTTCATTTTTAAATATATATATTTTATTGATTTTTTATAGAGAGGAAGGGAAAGGGATAGAGAGTTAGAAACATCAGATCAGCTGCCTCATGCACACCTCCCACTGGGGATGTGCCCGCAACCAAGGTGCATGCCCTTGACCGGAATCGAACCCGGGACCCTTCAGTCCACAGGCTGTCGCTCTATCCACTGAGCCAAACCAGCTAGGGCTGTATTATCTTAATACTAGAGGCCCAGTGCATGAAATTCATGCATGGAGGGGGGTTCCTCAGCCCGGCCTAAACCCTCTCCAATCTGGGACCCCTTGGGGAATGTCCGACTGCCACAGGGATCAGGCCTTAACCAGCAGTCAGACATCCCTCTCGCAATCTGGGATGACTGGCTCCTAACCACTCACTTGCCTGACTGCCTGATCGCCCCTAACCCTCTGCCTGCCGGCCTGATCGCCCCTACCTGCTCTCCCCTGCCAGCCCGATAGCCCCTAACTGCCTCTGCCTGCCCAATCGCCCCTAATTGCCCTCCATTGCCCGCCTGATCTCGCCCCCCAACTGCCCTCCCCTGCCAGCCTGATCACCCCCAACTGCCTCTGCCTCGGCCCCCACCATGGCTTTGTCCGGAAGGAAGTCGGACGTCTGGAAGATGGCCAGTTGACCCGGTCTAATTAGCATATTACCCTTTTATTAGTATAGATAATCGTTCATTATCTATTGTTTATTACAGGCAAAACTGCCTCCTGAGCCCCCTTTCACAGGTGTGTGGCCTCCCACCAGCCAGGTGAGTATGGCTGCTGGCAGAATAGACGGTTCCTTTTCCCGAGATGGGTTCACAGAAAACCATGAGGAAGAGGTATTATTAAGATCCTAAGATGAATATGAAAAAAAAAGTAAAGTAGCCCTAGCTGGTGTGGCTCAGTGGATAGAGCATGGGCCTGCGGACTGAAGGGTCCCGGGTTCGATCCCAGTCAAGGGTATGTACCTTGGTTGCAGGCACATCCCCAGTAGGGGGCGTGCAGGAGGCAGCTGATCGATGTTTCTCTCTCATCGATATTTCTAACTCTCTATCCCTCTCCCTTCCTCTCTGTAAAAAAATCAATAAAATATATATTTTTTAAAAAAGTAAAGTAATTATGGTTGAAAGGACCTAAAACACCAGCTACCATTACCCTCTCTCTTTTATTTTTATTTATTTATTTTTTTGAGAGAGAGTGGAAGGGAGGGGGAGAGACAGAGAGAGAGAAGCATCCATGTGAGAGAGACACATCGATAGGTTGCCTCCTGCACGTGCCCCCACCAGGAACGGGATCAAGCCTGCAACTGAGTTCCGTGCCCTTAACCGAAATCGAACCCAGGACACTTCAGTCTGTGGGCCGACGCTCTACCCATTGGCATATTGCTTTTCTGGAGAGAAGATTCCTTTTTTTTAAAAAAAAAAAAAAAAAGGTAAACTTTCTTCAAAAACCATTCCAGTATTTACCAACTCTCATGGCCAAGACATGCTTAATTCATATTAAATTTTAAAATGTCATCTGAAAGAATTTGATTCCCATTTTTAGGGGAGAAGAATAATGCTATCAGAAGAAAAAAATGTTCTGTGCAGCCGAGACCGCTTTGGCTCAGTGGAAGGAGCGTCGGCCTGCGGACTCAGGGGTCCCAGGTTCGATTCCGGTCAAGGGCATGTACCTTGGTTGCGGGCACATCCCCAGTAGGGGGTGTGCAGGAGGCAGCTGATCGATGTTTCTCTCTCATCGATGTTTCTAGCTCTCTATCCCTGTCTCTTCCTCTCTGTGAAAAATCAATAATATATTTTTTAAAAAATGTTCTGTGCTGAAATCACCATACTAAACACTCATATGCTAATTATAAAAAATGACTTACTACATCTAATTGATAGATTACAGTTTGAGCTGAAACTGGTTTGGCTCAGTGGATAGAGCGTCGGCCTGCGGACTCAGGGGTCCCAGGTTCGATTCCGGTCAAGGGCATGTACCTTGGTTGCGGGCACATCCCCAGTGGGGGGTGTGCAGGAGGCAGCTGATCGATGTTTCTCTCTCATTGATGTTTCTGACTCTCTATCCCTCTCCCTTCCTCTCTGTAAAAAATCAATAAAATATATTTAAAAAAACAAAAAACCTTTTCTGGAAATGACTGTGAAAATGAAATGAGAGGGATAGCCCTTTTTAAAATATATATATTTTATTGTTTTTTTACAGAGAGGAAGGGAGAGGGATAGAGAGTCAGAAACATCGATGAGAGAGAAACATCCATCAGCCGCCTCCTGCACACCCCCACTGGGGATGTGCCTGCAACCAAGGTGCATGCCCTTGACCGGGATCGAACCCGGGACCCTTCAGTCCGCAGGCCGACGCTCTATCCCCTGAGCCAAACAGGTTAGGGCTGCCCCTCTAATTTTGTTTAATTAATTTATTTAAAAAAAAATATTTTTATTGATTTCAGCGAGGAAGAGAGAGAAAGGGAGAGACAGAAACATCAATGAGGAGAGAGGATCATGGATCGGCTGCCTCCTGCACGCCCCCCACTGGGGATCGAGCCTGCAACCCGGGCCTGTGCCCCTGACCAGGAATCGAACCCGGGACCCTTCGGTCCGCAGGCCGCCGCTCTACCCACTGAGCCGCACCGGCCAGGGCCGGGCTTCCTTTCTCTGTTTGAAACGCCCTCCAGGTGACCCCGCTTCCGTCCTCATTAAGCAGCGCGTCCTGCAAAACGTCATTCTGTCGGAGACCCTGGTGGCTTCCTGGACCCGGAACCATCGTTTGTTTAAACGCCTGGAGGAAGCCGCGGCAGGAAGAGGCTCTTCTTCTGCCCAAGTTATGCCTCCGCTTTCCAAGAACGAGGCTCACAGCCGAAAGGTCAAAAGGTCACGGGTTCAACTCCAGGTCAAGGGCACCCATCCATGTCTCTCTCTCTCTCTCCCCCCCCTTCCACTCTCTTTAAAAGAAAAAAAATGAATGGGAAAAATACCCTCAGGTGAGAGTTAACAAAACAAAACAAAACAAAAATCAATTTAAAAAAAACACATTCTCGGGTGAGGATTTTTTTTTTAAAAAAGGACAACACTTATAAAAACGGAGCCATAGCCCTGGCCGGTGTGGCTCAGTGGGTAGAGCGTCGGCCTGCGGACAGAAGGGTCCCGGGTTCGGTTCCGGCCAAGGGCACATGCCGGGTTGTGGGCTCCATCCCCAGTGGGGGGCGTGCAGGAGGCAGCTGATCCATGATTCTCTCTCATCACGGATGTTTTTCTCTCTCTCTTCCTCTCCCTTCCTCTCTGAAATCAATAAAAATATTAAAAAAAAAAAAAAAAAAACCAAAGCCATTCTCTAAAAAAAAAACATCAATAAGATATCCTCGGGTGAGGATTAACAAAAAGAGTAAAATAGAATCATACAATAAAATAAAGTAACATGAATAAAATAAAATCATAAATAAAATAAAATTAATAGAATAGAATAACATTAGTGCTCGCTTCGGCAGCACATATACTAGAATGGAATAACATTAAATCATAGAATAAAATAAAATAAAATTAATATACTAGAATAGACTAAAATAAATAAAATAAAATAAAATCAGAGATCTGGACGTCGGAACCCGGCCGTGTCTCCTGCTGAGAGGACCCTCGCTGTCTGGGTGGCGGTCCCACCACCGGGCTCCCCCCGCCCCCCTTCGGGCCTCGGAAACTTTCGGGGGGACCACGAAGCCTTCTCTCTCCCCGTGGGGAACGCGTGACCGCGGGAGGCGGGGACGGGCTCCGCGCCGGGGACTCCGGGGCGACTCGGGGTGCGCCCGACCGCACCCCGCGACGGCCACCGGCTCCTGGGGCACCAGGGCGGGCTCCCCAACGCCACGGACCGGCGACCCCGCGCCTCTGACCGACAGGTCGTCGCCCGCGGCCCCGCGAGGCCGTCAGGGGACACGCAGGGCGGCCGTCCCCGAGCGAGGTGCCCACGCGGGCATTTCCCCGGCCCGCCCGCTCCCGGCCCCGCGCCCCGCGCCCCCCGCCCCGCAGGCTCACCTCCGGGCGCGCCGCCCCCCGCGCCGGCAGGACCCCGGCGCCCGGCGACCAGCGGGACGAGCAGCAGGAGGCGGAGGACCGCGGGCCGGGACCCCCGCGCCGCCATCGCCCCGGGAGTCGCCTCAGGACGGCCGCGCGGGGACGCGGACTCGGGGGCGGAACCGCGAGTGGGTCCGGGCGAAGCGGAGCGACGCGGCCCTCCGTTCCCGCCCGGCTCCCGGCGCCCGAGGAGCCACCGCGCCAGCCCCAGCCAAGCCCCGCCCCTCCGCGCTGGCCCCGCCCCTCCCGCCCCGTCTGGTTGTAGTTAATGCTTTTCAGCTCCGCCTCATTTGCATCTAGCCTGCCCCGCCCGCTATAGCCCCGCCCCATCCCTCTTTGGCCCCGCCCTCCAGCCCCTCAGTCTAAGTACGGCCCCGCCCCGTCTACTCATAGTTAATGCTTTTTCAGCTCCGCCTCATTTGCATCTAGCCCCATCCGCCCGCTATAGCCCCCGCCCCACCCTCTATAGCCCCGCCCTCCTGACCCTTAGTCTCCCTTCGGCCCCGCCCCCATCCCGCCCAGCTAGATCCCCGCCCTGCCTTTGGTCCCAGCCTGTCCGTTCCCGGGCCCAGCCTCCAGACCAGGCAGTGTCGCAGTGGGTGCCAGTGTACCCTCAGCTAACCCTGGGCAAGGCCCTGCACACCTGGGCATACCTGCCATTCATTGACACCTGCACCCAGAGGCAGGCGACAGATGGACAGAGAGAAAACTGTGACTTGAAGCCCCGCAGGTGTGGCTCAGTGGTTGAGCCTGAACCTATGACCCAGGAAAATAAAAATATATTTTAAAAAAAGAAAGAGCCGAAACCGGTTTGGCTCAGTGGATAGAGCGTCGGCCTGCGGACTGAAAGGTCCCGGGTTCGATTCCGGTCAAGGGCATGTACCTTGGTTGCGGGCACATCCCCAGTGGGGGGTGTGCAAGAGGCAGCTGGTCGATGTTTCTCTCTCATCGATGTCTAACTCTCTATCCCTCTCTCTTCCTCTCTGTAAAAAATCAATAAAATATATTTAAAAAAAAAAAAAGAAAGAAAACTGTGACATGACCACATAGTCACCAGGGGTGGGATGTGCCCCTGTCTCAGCACCCCACTTCCCAAGGATACCTCCCAGCAGCCTGCAGCCTCCTGGGGTGACGGGGTCCAGCGACCCCACAGGAGGCCTGGTCCCAGGTCAGCCAGGCCACTGGGCAAGTACCCCCCCTCTGGGCCAGTTTCCTCATTCATTTTATATATATACTAGTGGCCCGGTGCATGAAATCGTGCAGGGGGGTATCCCTCAGCCCGGCCTGCACCCTCTCCAATCTGGGACTCCTTGGGGGATGTCCAGTCGAACAACCCTCTCGCAATCTGGGACTGCTGGCTCCTAACCGCTCACCTGCCTGCCAGCCTGATCGCCCCCAACTGCCCCCCACTGCCGGCCTACTTGCCCCCAACTGCCCCTCCTGCTGGCCTGCTCACCCCACCTGCCCCCCACTGCCAGCCTACTTGCACCCAACTGCCCCCCCTGCCGGCCTGCTCACCCCCACCTGCCCCCCACTGCTGCCCTACTTGCCCCCAACTGCCCCGCCCCTGCCGGCCTGCTCGGCCCCAACTGCCCTCTCCTCCTGGCCTGATGGCCCCTAACCGCCTCTGCCTTGGCCCCGCCACCATGGCTTTGTCCGGAAGGATGTCTGGAAGGTTTCCCGGTCTAATTAGCATATTACCCTTTTATTAGTATATATATATATATATATATATATATATATATATATATATATATATATATATATATATATATATATAAATTGCTTTCAGAGATTGCTTTCAGGAGAGGAAGGGAGAGGGAGAGAGAGATAGAAACATCCATGATGAGAGAGAATCACTGATCGCCTGCCTCCTGCATGCCCCCCACTGGGGATCAAGCCCACAACCTGGGCATGTGCCCTGACTGGGAATCCAACCGTGACCTCCTGGTTCATAGGTCAACGCTCAACCACTGAGCCACACCGGCCGGACCAGTTTCCTCCTTCTTAAACCAAGCAGGTCACCGGGAGGACTCACCGTCATCTGGGCTGTCCACCTTGATGACATGCAATGGCCTCAGACACCCCAGTGAACACCTGGAAATACCCGTGACTCCCGCCACAGACGCTGTGACTCCCACGGTGACCGAGGCTGCCAGCGGCAGGCCCACGGCACCCCCAGCCGGGCCCTCCTTCCATCCCTCCGCCCATAATGGATTGGGAAGCTTCGTTTGGCTGCAGAGATTCTGCAGCATCGCCGTTAAGCCGCGGTGGCAGAGCGTGGCGCGATCCCTCACGGAGAGCTTCATGGAGGAGGCGCCCCTCAGACACCCTGTGCGCAGAAATGTCACTCCGAGCCGCGTTGCAAATCAGTTTAAAATCTAAACCTGGTTGCAAAGAGCCTAAACAGAAAATTTTGACTTTTTTCCCTAGGTCTAAGTACCACCAGAAAAATGGGAACAAAACCCATTGAAGTGAGTCTTTTTTTTTATTATTTTCACCTGGTTATTTTTTAATGTTTACTTTTTATTTTTTTAATTTTTTTAAATTGATTTCAGATAGGGAGAGGGAGAGGGAGAGAGAGATAGAAACATCAATGATGAGAGAGAATCATGGATCGGCTGCCTCCTGCACGCCCCCTACTGGGGATTGAACCTGCAACCCGGGCATGTGCCCTTGACCAGAATCAAACCTGGGGCCCTTCAGTCTGCAGGCTGACGTTCTATCCACTGAGCCAAACCAGCTAGGACTGAAGTGAGTCTTCTTAACTGGATTTGAAGAAAAGGGACACAATGCCCTAACCGGTGTGGCTCAGTGGATAGAGTATCGGCCTGCGGACAGAAGGGTCCCGGGTTCGATTCCGGTCAAGGGCATGTACCTTGGTTGCGGGCACATCCCCAGTGGGGGGTGTGCAAGAGGCAGCTGATCGATGTTTCTCTCTCATTGATGTTTCTAACTCTCTATCCCTCTCTCTTCCTCTCTGTAAAAAATCAATAAAATATATTTTGTAAAAAATAAAAAAATAAAGAAAGAAAAGGAACACAAGACGATCTATGAACCAGGAGGTCACGGTTGGATTCCTGGTCAGGGCACGTGCCCGGGGTTGGGGGCTCGATCCCCATGTGGGGCATGCAGGAGGCAGCTGATCAGGGATTCTCTTTCATCATGGATGTCTCTATCTCTCTCCCCCACTCTCCCTTCCTCTCTGAAATCAATAAAAATGTATATAATTTTAAAGGGACAAGATGATGACTGGATTCGTCATTCCCAACACTCTGCACAGGGGGGCGAGAGCATCTATTGCCCCTTCCCTGCAAGTGTCTATGTTGCTCTAAAGAATTGATGGGGGCCTAGCTGGCTTGGCTCAGTGGACAGAGCGTCGGCCTGCGGACTGAAGGGTTCCGGGTTCGATTCCGGTCAAGGGCATGTACCTTGGTTGCGGGCACATCCCCAGTGGGGGGTGTGCAGGAGGCAGCTGATCAATGTTTCTCTCTCATCGATGTTTCTGACTCTCCATCCCTCTCCCTTCCTCTCTGTAAAAAATCAATAAAATATATTTTTTTTAAAAAAGAAGAATTGATGGGTCCACAGACACTAGGGCAAGTCCCCCTGAGAGTGTTTGCAGAACAACGTAGAGTGTTATTGCGTTTCTACGGAGAGCAGCCTTGGTCCCGGGTGGCTGAGTAACTGCTGAAGGTCACGGTCCCTCTCGGTGGGAACACTGTAATTAAATGGTTGTCAGCTCAGCCACAGCCAGCGCCACGGGACTCTCAGACCTCCCCGGCGTGTTACATCACTAACCACAGCTGCTGGCTTCCACAGCACATACCCTGAAATCGGACCGATACAGGGATTAGCGTGGCCCCTGCGCACGGATGACACGCAAATTCATGAAGCATTAAAAATAACGAAGATGCCAGGCCGGCGTGGCTCGTTGGTCAGGCATTGACCTATGAACCAGGAGATCAGGGTTCAATTCCCGGTCAGGGCACATGCCCAGGTTGCGGGCTCGATCCCCAGTAGGGGGTGTGCAGGAGGCAGCCGATCCATGATTCTCTCTCATCATGGGTGTTTCTATCTCTCTCTCTCCCTCTCCCTTCTTCTCTGAAATCAATGAAGATGTATTAAAATACTAGAGGCCTGGTGCATGGATTTGTGCACCGGTGGGGTCCCTCAGCCTGGCCTGCACCTCTCAAAGTCTGGGGGATGTCAGAGAGCCAGTTTCAGCCCGATCCCCACAGGCCAGGCCGAGGGACCCCAGCAGTGCATGAATCCAGGCACCAGGCATCTAGTAGGCATATAAGTTCTTTGGTTAATCTCTTCCTGCTCTCCCCCGCCCCCACTTTCCTCTAAGATTCATCAGTCTGTTCCATGTTTCCATGCCTGTGCATCGAGCGTCTGCCCTCTGGTGGTCAGTGCCCATCATAGCTACCGGCCGGTGGGCAGGTCGCTTAGGCTTATATATATATACTAGAGGCCTGGTGCACAGATTCCTGCACCAGTGGGGTCCCTCAGCCTGGCCTGTATCCTCTCGCAATCTGGGACCCCTTGGGGGATGTCAGACTGCCAGTTTTGACCACATACCCACAGGCCAGGCCCACGGGGAGCGGGCCTAAGCAGGCAGTCAGACACCCTTGGCACTGTCATGGAGGCGGGATAGGCTTCCACCACCGCCACTGTGCTCTCCAGCTGTGAGCCCAGCTTCTGGCTGAGCAGCGCTCCCCCTGTGGGAGCACACTGACCACCAGGGGGCAGCTCCTGCATTGAGTGTCTGCCCCCTGGTGGTCACTGCGTGCATAGCAACTGGTCCTTCCACTGTTTGGCCAATTTGCATATTAGCCTTTTATTATTTAGGTCTAGAAGCCCGATGCACGAAGATTCGTGCCAGAATGGGCCTTCCTTCCCCTGGCTGCTGGCACCGCCTTTGCCCTGGCCTGGAGCCGCCTTTCTGCCTTCCCACACTTCTCAGAGGCCCGGAGCGGCTGGGGGCGGGGCGGAACGCCTGCGTCGTCGCCAGGCAATGACGCAAGTGTCCTGCCCCGCCTCTGGCTGCTCAATGCCTGCGTATGCAAATCAACCCGCCATCTTTGTTGTGTTAATTTGCATACTCACTCCTGATTGGCTGGTGGGCGTCGCAAAGGTACAGTCAATTAGCATGTTACCCTTTTATTAGGTAGATATATATCTATCTATAGAAAAGCCTAAGCAACCACCGCAACCTAAACAACTGAACAGATGACCAAACAGGCTCCCTAGGGCGACCAGGCCGACAGGGGGGTTAGTGAGGGATGACCAAACGACTGAACAGCAGGCTGTGTGGGGCAACCAGGCTGGCAGGGGAGGTCAGTGAGGGGTGACTAGGCCAGCAGAGGGGGTCAGTGAGGGGTGACCAGGCTGGTGAAGGGGGGGCAGTAACGGGCGACCAGACCAGCAGGGGGGGCAGTTAGGAGCAATCAGGTAGGCAGGCAGGTGAGCAGTTAGGAGTCAGTGGTCCAGGATTGTGAGAGGGATGTCCAACTCCCGGTTTAGGCCCGATCCTGGGGATCGGGCCTAAACCAGGGGTCGGACATCCCCCGAGGTTTCCTGGATTGGAGAGGGTACAGGCTGGGCTGAGGGGACCCGCCCCCCATGCACGAATTTTGTGCAGCAGGCCTCTAGTATGCATATATATATATATGGCTCTAAAATAAATAAGAGAACCATGATTACTTACATAACCTGTGAGCAACACTAAGTTGTTACCGTGTTTAAGTAAGAGGCAAAGTGTGTAATTTGTTGGGCTCATTAAAACCCAAGCAAATAAGTATAGAATATAACAGGTACATCTTGGACAGCTTCTTCTGCGATTCACCGACTCCGCTCCTTTCCAATGGCACTCGCCCCCCAGCCACAGCCTTCTCTGAACTTCCATTTTATTGCGATCACAGCACCACGTTGGGGATACTGTGTCCTGCGCCTCTGTCCCCTCCCCTCCCCTCCTCACGCTCGTCACAATCTGTAATTGCCTGCCCTGCAGTGTGTCTAATTCCCCCCATAAAAATTAGCTCCAGCAGCTGCGTCTGTCAGCCCCGGGTGCGTGCCCAGTACACTGAGCACGCAGGCCATGCGCAAAGTGACTGTTGGATGAATAAATGAATGTTAAACAGCTCGCCCAAGATCTCCAGCGAGCTGGAAAATGGTTGAGCAGGGTGCAAACCCAAGGGTCCTGCCTGCAAAAACGAAATCTCACCCGGCGGGCGTGGCTCTGTGGTTGAGCGTCGACCTATGAACAAGGAGGTCATGGTTTGACTCCAGGTCAGGGCACATGCCTGGGTTGTGGGCTCGAACCCCAGTGTGGGGCGTGCAGGAGGCAGCCGGTCCATGATTCTTTTTCATCATGGATGCAATTACTCTCGGATGTGCTTTTGCAGCTACAAAACCCTTCACCAAGGCCTGTTGATGCTTCTCTCTTGGCTCAGTGGATAGAGCTGGCCTCTCCCTTCCTCTCTGTAAAAAAAATCAATAAAATATATTTGAGCCCTAACCTGTGTGGCTCAGTGGATAGAGTGTCAGCCTGCAGACTCAAGGGTCCCAGGTTCGATTCCGGTCAAGGGCATGTACCTTGGTTGCGGGCACATCCCCAGTAGCGGGTGTGCAGGAGGAGGCTGATCAATGTTTCTCTCTCATCGATGTTTTTAGCTCTCTATTCCTCTCCCTTCCTCTCTGTAAAAAATCAATAAAATATATTTAAAAAGAGAGAGAGAGAGAGAAAGGGAATTCAGAGACCAAATAAAGAGCAGAAATCAAAAATGAACATTGTCATCTGAGTGGAGTGACCGAACGAGTTGTCTCTCATATCAATGTAGCTGCTGGCTCCTCTCTTTCTTTTTATAACGGGGTCAACTGAGCTAAATCCAGAGCTGGGCTGAGTCTGTAAATCTCCCGTTCAGCGTTTCCATTACGGCGCGGTGATAAATCCCGCGGCGAGCCTTGAGGACGCCAGCCAAGTGCCAAGTTCGTGAGAGATGAAAACGGACGTGGTCCATTTTCCGGCGGGCATCGCATCGGAGGCATCTTCTGAGACGGAAGGACAAAAGCAAGTACTGATGGGATATAATGTTCCATCCTGACAAAGGAAGGGTAGACGCGCTGGAGGTCTCCTTAAGGGCCTATTTCCGTATTTCCCTACCGCTGCCGACACATGTGGAAGTGCAGACATTTTATTTTTTTAATTTTTAAAATATATATTTTATTGATTTTTTACAGAGAGGAAGGGAGAGGAATAGAGAGTCAGAAACATCGATGAGAGAGAAACATCCATCAGCTGCCTCCTGCACACCCCCTACTGGGGATGTGCCCGCAACCAAGGTACATGCCCTTGACCGGAATCAAACCTGGGACCCTTCAGTCCCCCAGGCTGACACCCTATCCACTGAGCCACACCGGTTAGGGCTAAAATTTTATTTATTTTATTGATTTTTTACAGAGAGGAAGGGAGAGGGATAGAGAGTTAGAAACATCGATCAGCTGCCTCCTGCACACCTCCTACTGGGGATGTGCCCGCAACCAAGGCACATGCCCTTGACCGGAATCGAACCCGAGACCCTTCAGTCCCCCAGGCTGACGCTCTATCAAAGTGCAGACATTTTAATGTAGAGCTTTAAGAAAGGAAATTAACGGGCCGTTTTTTATTAGATTGTAATAACGAAGTAGTCGTGCATAAAATCATATCATGAAAACATCAACCGTTTCTAACACTAAGCTGCCCCAATATAATTTCATAACCGCAAAGATAGCACCATGCTCCAGCCCTGGCCGGTGTGGCTCAGTGGATAGAGCATCGGCCTGGGGACCAAAGGGTCCCGGGTTCGATTCTGGTCAAGGGCACATCCTTGGGTTGCAGGCTCCTCCCTGGCCCAGGCACGTGCAGGAGGCAAGCCGTCGATGTGTCTCTCTCCCATCGATGTTTCTCTCTGTCTCTCCCTCTCTCTTCCACTCTCCCTAAATCAATGGGAAAATATCCTCGGGTGAGGATTAAAAATAGATAAGTAAATAAATATAGCACAATGCCCCAAACCCAATTACTGACGGAAAAACACGCAAGTAAACAGGAAATGACAACTCACTACAGAACAAAGTACATGCTAGGATGTGTCCTGGGAACACGCCAGCTCCTGTTACAAAGGAAGGTTTTGCTTTCTTACAAAAGCGGGGCGCTATTTCCTGTGCTCCCTAAATGTCAGATCTGAGAGTGATGAGCCAGGAAAGAATTTTTTTTTTTTTTTTTTTTTGGTTCATTCTTGCCTGAGGATATTTTTTTCTTTTTTAAATATATTTTATTAATTTTTTACAGAGAGGAAGGGAGAGGGATAGAGAGTTAGAAACATCGATCAGCTGCCTCCTGCACACCCCCTATTGGGGATGTGTCCGCAACCAAGGCACATGCCCCTGTCTGGAATTGAACCCGAACCCCTCAGTTCACAGGCCGAAGCTCTATCCACTGAGCCACACCCGCTAGGGCTTGATCAACATTCTTGAGACAATAAATAGAAAATGAAGAGTTGAGGGATTCTACTTTTTTTTCTTTTTTTCCTTAGAGGACGTTTATTTAAAGCTGGGGACAATGAGACCAGGAAGGGCCCAGGATCACAGGAGAGGGACTCCGTGGGGAACTGAGCCAGGCCAGGCTGCTCGGGCTCAGTGAGCAGCCAGAGAAAGGGGCTTCGGGGTCAGGCTCAGGGTTAGTCCTGTGTGGCCAGAGGTGGGGTGGGGTGGGGTGGGGTTACTGGCTGGGACCTCCATTCTCCTCGCCAATTAGAAAAGATTTTAAGGCCATTGGGAATAAAATTCAAGTAAAGTGGGGTTTATTGAAGATTCACTCCAAGCCAGGAGCCGGCCAGACGAGAGAGACCGTGGCCCCGAACTCCTGGATTATACGGTGTTTTTTTTTTCGGGGATTCTACTTTTTTAAAGATTTTCTTTATCGATTTGAGAGAAACATTTGTTGCTTCACTTATTGACGCATCCATTGGTTGATTCTGATATGTGATCAAACCTGAAACCTTGGTGTATTGGGACAATGCCCCAACCGAGCTACCTGGCTAGTGTATTGGCCGGGGAGGGTATGTTGGTGTGTGTGGGTGTGTGTGTGTGTGTGTGTGTGTGTGTGTGTGTGTGGCTTCTACTTTAGAGTGGGGGTCAGAAAATGCCTGTCTTTTTTTGTTGTTAATTCTCACCTAAGGATATTTTTCCATTGATATTTAAAAAATTTTTTAAAAAATATATTTTATTGATTTTTTACAGAGGGAGGGAGAGGGATAGTTAGAAACAGCAATGAGAAACATCCATCAGCTGCCTCCTGCACACCCCCTACTGAGGATGTGCCCGCAACCAAGGTACATGCCCTTGACCAGAATCGAACCTGGGACCCTTCAGTCCGTAGGCTGACGCTCTATCCACTGAGTCAAACAGGCTAGGGCCTGAGGACAGATTTAAAAGCTCTCGCCCACCTGGCGTGGCTCAGCGGTTGAGCGTCGACCTATGAAAACGGAGGTCAGGGTTCAATTCCTGGTCAGGGCACATGCCTGCGTTGCTTGATCCCCAGCAGATGCTTCTATCTCCTTCTCCCTCCCTCCCTCTCTAAAAATCAATAAAAAACATACTGAAAATAATAAAACCCTAATATGCAAATCGACCTAATGGCGGAAAGACCAGTCGCTATGATGCACACTGACCACCAGGGGGCAGACACTCAATGTAGGAGCTGGGCTCACAGCTGGTGAATGCAGCAGTGGTGGCAGGGAACGGGCCTAAGCCGGCAGGCAGACATCACCTGAGGGGTACTGGACTGAGAGGGCGCAGGCTGGCTGAGGGACACCACCTCCCTCTGCCCCGCCCAGCGCACGAACGCCGTGCACCGGGCCTCTAGTATTGAAAATAAAGAAAAGCTCTCGAGGTGACTCTCACACACAGCAAATCACATCTCCAATGTCAGAGCTTGTTAACGGCTGGGTTCCACGCCAACATGTTTCCTCTTATCCGGTGGGTGTGGGATGGGTCGCCAGAATCGGCAGGACTAGCCAGCTCCCAGGAGGAGCTGGAGGTGGACTGGCCATCCCAGGGGCAGCAACCTCTGAGAACTTGGGGTGGCCGAGTGAGCTCAGCAGGGACTCCCTGCAGCCAGGGCTGGTCCCCTGCAGCGCCCACATGCCGGTGGGGGGCCTGTCCTCACAGCGGGATCCTCAGCATCCCTTCCTCATGCACAACCCTGATGTGGCTCAGCCCATCCCTGGGGAGAGGCAGGTCACCGGGCCAGCCCAAGATGTGCCCCCTGGAGTGGAGGGACAGAAAGGCAGGCTGCAGGACCCGCAGCTGAGAGGAGGTGAAACCGAGGGGGCTGCTCCCTCTCGGGGGAAGGGAGAAAGACCTGAAAGGGACACACGGGGGCTTGAAGGATTGATCATGTTGTTGCTGAGAAAGGGGCGTGGGTTCCCGGCTTTCGCTGTCATTGCGCTTTGCGTGCTGTATGTGTGGTCCGTGTGCACATGTATGTATATATGTATGTCGAGTCCAGGAGGAAGATCCATCAACACCCAAGGCTGGCAAGCCCTGAGGCGTGATTCTGACCTCACTGGACGGGCCTCCCCCGACATTCCCGCCAGAGGCCTGGGCCCCGGGTCCTAACCGCGGCAGGAGACGCGGCCAAGGACACCCCCAGGGCACAAGCCCGTCTCTCCCTTCTCATAACGCTCACTTCTGTCCCCTTTTACGCCCTACGTGCAAGCAGCCGCGGCCACGGCCACGAACGCACGGAAGACCAGACCATCATCCTGGGCCTACAATCACTGCCAGTGCCTCCTTCATCACTTCCATTCTTCCCAAGTTTTATTCCCAAAAGGGGGAGGGGATTAAAAGGTCCATGAAGAGTGATGATCATTCGGCTCGACGAACTATCGCGGCCGCTCCGACGGCACCACCCGCTTTCCTCGTCCGGGAGGCCAGCGCTTCCCGTGGGCAGGGGCCGCGCACGCCGAGGGGCCGGGTTAGACCACGGCTTCGTCTCTACTTGTCCTTTTCTTTCTGTTCTTTCTCCTTCTTCTCCCGCTCGGCCTTGGCTTCCTCCTCCTCGTGCTTTTTGATCAGCTGCTCCACCTCCTTCTGCTTGAGGACTCTGATGAGCGTCTTCCCGTTCTCTCTCGTCAGCGTGGCGATCTCCACTAGAGCAAACACAGCGTTACGGCCGCACCCCCACACCCCGGCAGCGAGCGAGGGGTCTCAGCCAGCCGCCCTCTCCACATCCTCACGCCTTCGCTCACACTCACCCAGGACTTAGGCCCAATACGCTTCGTGGGCACTTTTATGGGACAAAACACCTCCAACCTCCCAGCACCGTCATTATCATTTTTACTGAAATGCCTTTCCCTACCCACCCCACCTCCCGAGCGGTCGCACTGGCACCCTGGACACAGGACAGGTGCTGGCGCGAACCCGCCTCAGCTGGGGGTTGAGGGAACCCAGTTTCCTGCTGGAACCTCTGCAGGCCCAGCGGAGCCTCTGACCGTAATTACACGGATTCCCACGGGCTTTTCAAATCCCTTTTCAAAACAATGGCGTGAAGCGCAGGCTCCCTGACTGTGGACAAAAAAGCAGACTGACATCAACGGGAGAAGGAACTTCTGAGCCGGAGGATGGAGTCCGCAGCAGAGGGCGTAAGGCATCCTCTGAGGGCAGGGGGACGTCTCCTGAACTCACTCATCTGCTGGGTCACCGTTTTTTGAAAAACATTACTGCGAAATACTGCCTTATACAGCGACATGACAAGCTACAGAAAGCATTTAAAACTGCAGGGGTGGGCGTGACATACGAGATCAGTAGACTCAGAATAACAGATCCCACAATGCACACACGTTACGCCTCTGGTCAAGTACACCACACGTACATATAAACATGCAACTACACACATGCTCATATGGACACATGAACACAGACACACCGTCACCAAGTCAGTAAGACAACCACCGACGGGAAGCAGCACCGCCCGGTCTCCAGCTCTGGCCACGAGGACCCCAGCCCACGTCCTCACGCCTGGAATAGGTGTGAGGCCACCTGACCTAAGGTCAGGCCCCCACGCTACGGGCCTGGCCAGGAGCCGCTCAGTCCCTCCCGCAGGGAAGCACCTTTCTCGGCAGAGAGCTTGCTGACGTCCATGGTCTTGTTGAGGACTTTGACGGCTAACGCGAGTGCCGACTTGAGGGTCATCTCCCCTTCTTTGTAGTCCTGTTTCAGCATGGACACAGCTGCCTGAGGAACATCGACAGAGGGGATTCCCTTTCAGTCTCGGCATTTTTTAGGAACAGGACCTGGGCAGAAGGATGATGCCTGAACTGGGATTAGCATATAACCAACAGAAACAACACTGATGGCAGGGAGGGTAGCCATGGGGTGGGCAGGGGTGGGTGTACTGGCGCTCTGTGGATGGTCTTTAACCTGGGGCTCAGACCTGCAAGGCCCATGAAGAATTCAGGGAGGGGTCTGTGAAACTGGATGTGAAAAAAGCTGCGTCTTATTTTCACCACTTCTCACTGAAATTAGCATTTTGCCCTGGCTGGTGTGGCTCAGTGGACAGAGCATCGGCCTGTGGACTGAAGGGTCCTGGGTTCAATTCCGATCAAGGGCACATGCCCGGTTTGTGGGCTCAATTCTCAGTAGGGGGCATGCAGGAGGCAGCCGATCCATGATTCTCTCTCATCATGGATGTTTCTATCTCTCTCTCCCTCTCCCTTCCTCTCTGAAATCAACAGAAATATATTTTTAAAAAAGTGTGTCATCATTCATAACCCAACACTATTACTTAGGCTGTGATGAAGAGTCCTTTTTGAGTGCAATATCAATACAGACGTCTGAGATCAGTGAGGGCCACTCTGCTCAGATACATTTCTCAGTTAATCAGATTACTCACGCGGGAACATGCTGAGTTCCTTAAGCAGCACTCAACGCAATACAGAGGCACTTAGACTCTAAGGAACAGCCCGGCCGGCGTGGCTCAGTGGATAGAGCGTCAGCCTGTGGGCTGAAGGGTCCTGGGTTCGATTCCGGGTCAGGGCACATGCCTGGGTTGCAGGCTCGATCCCCAATGGGGGGCGTGCAGGAGGCAGCTGACCCATGATTCTCTCTCATCATGGATGTTTCTCTCTCTCTCTCCCTCTCCCTTCCTCTCTGACATCAATAAAAAATTTTTTTTAAATTAGCATTTCCTTTCGTTACAAATGCAGGCAATAAACCCCAGTGGTCTAGCAGGACCTGTGGCTTCATTACCAACAGCCATCACAGGCGTAAGGTCCCTGCCGCTCCCTGAAAACCGTTTCCGTTCATCACTATTTGAAAATGACGGCAGTCACTAGACCTGCAGCCGGACCTCGCGGCCACTCAGAACTCACGGCGCTGTTGTTCCCGATGCAGGTGGCTTTCCAGCCGCCGTAGTTCCCGCTCGGGTCACTCTGGTAGAGCTGGAAGCCATAGTGCTTGTCCCAGCCGATGTACAGCAGCGACACCCCAAAGGGACGCTTCCCTTTAACACAGAAAACGCAGGCACAGAGCGGCAATCAGACGTAGGTCACCATGGTTACCTGAGCTCCCTGGGAGGCTCAGCATCCGTAACGGCTTTGGGTTCGGGCCACAGACAAGCTCCATCCAAACGCCCACTTTTGTTCCCAGGACTGGGACGCAGCCCGGAGACGGACTAGACATAGGCCCCGTGCCGAATCCCATTATGATGCAGAGAGCAATGTGTTTCCAGATCAGAAACCGTTATTTTGGTCTCTCAATGGCCTATTAATACAACATGATAATCTACACCACGGAAGCCAGTTATTTCACGAAGCAGGGATGTATGGGAAGCATTTACTTCCTCACTTAATTTTCAATTTCCTTTTACCACCTCACAGCTGCCGTTACTCAGAAAATGTGTTCACTTTCTGGAGTAAAATTTGCCCCCAACTTCGTACCTCCAAACTGGGTGTAGGCCTGCTTAATGTCACACAGCGCCGTCACCAGCTGCTCACAGGGAATTGGCTCCTGGTACTGCAGCAAGTACCTGGGACGAGGAAAACGGCAGGTTACTTTTTCCCCTAAAACATATACACTGAGTGGACAGATGATGATGATCTCTGAACGCATAATAATCTGGCCACTCAGTGTATATCCTATATAATAAAAGGCTCATATGCAAATTGTCCCCTTGACTAGGAGTTCAACCAGCTGGCAGGCCGGATCCCCCCCCGCATGCACGAATTCATGCACCGGGCCTCTAATATGTGTGTGTGTGTGTGTGTGTGTGTGTGTGCGCGCACGCGCGTGCGTATACATATATACATATAAATATACTGTATATACACTGAGTGGCCAGGTTATTATGCATTCAGAGATGATCATCTGGCCACTCTGTGTACATTCTAAGCAAAGTGCCCTCTGAAAAGAAGTCTATGCCATGGGGACAACGGAGCAGTCACTTGTAATTTGAAAGGGGAGGCGGGCAGGGGAATGCCAACATCCTAACGTTCCCACGCCAATAACATTTTACAAGTTTGTTTGCTTTTTTAACAATCATTTTCAATTAACAGATTTGTAGTGGCTTCAATCTTTGAGTTCTCCTTAGAAAGGTCAAGCTAACCCATGAGTCGTCGATCACGCTCTTCACGACCGTACCTTTGCGCAATGAGCCTCAGCTCGTTCGTCAGCACGTTGGCGTCGGAAGTGATGCCCGCCACGCTGCACGCCATGTCCCTGGGGAGAAGGAACACATCGATGTGTGAGCAGGAGACGTCTGAGAGCGTCCCTTACAACCTCAAGGGCCACCTCCTCCGGGAAGGGACCAGCTGCTTCACGCCACAGAAGTGTCTGTCTGACAGCTCCCGTCGTAGGATAACCTGGTGCCAGGTGCCAGGAGAGAAGCCCTGCCCTCTTCAGCTCTTCAACAGACGCCTTTACCACCCCACACCGTGAACCGCTCGGAGGGCACCAACACCCGGAAGTGAAGGAAATCCCGGGGAGACTCAGAGGAAGGCCTTGCTGGACAGGAAGAGACTCGCCATGCTCTTGGGAAGTGAGTCTTCCACCTGCGAAGGCCTGGCTGGGGTGCAGTGAGTGACCAGGGCTCGGCTCAGACAGAGGGCTGTCCGGCTCCCCACAGCCCACACCGTTGTCCCTGCGCCCGGGCCGGCCTGCAGGCTTCCCAGCAGGACCAGCAGCGACTGCGCAGGGTGACACCTCCCTGGGCGAGGGTATCACAGGCCCTGTAACCGCATTCACCGCCCCACCACTCGGGAAGGCTCTCACGGGCAGACCCAGCCCCCCGCCAGCTAGGCAGGCCTGCTCGCCCGACCACCCGAGATGACCAGGCTCATCTAACCTACTCCCCGACCTCCAGGAGGTGGGAGTCAGGATAAGGCAACAGGATTCCCGAGCAGCCATTCTGAGCAATACTTTCAGGGCCGGCTACAGGCCCAACACTGTGCTAGTGTGTTACCTTCATTTTATTCCATTTCATTAACCTGCCACCACCACTAGGCGGCGCTGAGGCCCAGAGAAGTTAAACAATGGCAGCAAAGCCACAGCTTGTATCAGCACAGCGTGGACTTAACCCGAATCTGTTATCTTATCAACACAAAGCACTGTTTCTCCACCAAGTGTTGGCCCTGCACCTAAAAAGAATTACACAGCCCGGCCCGAGTGGCTCAGGGGTTGAGCATCAGCCTAGGAACCAGGAGGTCAGGGTTCGATTCCCTGTCAGGGCACATGCCCGGGTTTCGGGCTCGATCCCCAGTGGGGGGCGTGCAGGAGGCAGCCGATCCATGATTCTCTCTCATCATGGACGTTTCTATCTCCCTCTCCCTTCCTCTCTGACATCAATAAAAATATATATTAAAAAAATTACACATGGTCCCAAGCCTCAAAGAGGTTTCAAATTAAATAAAACTCAAACACTTCCGCCAGTAAAAACACCATAACCTGTTCCCTTCCGTTTCACTGCCACCTGGAATAGCCCTCCCGAAGCAGGTGCGGTCCTACTATGTGAGCCCGTGAGCTCCTGAGACGCCCCCCCCCCCCCAACCCCGCGCTCACGCACTCGTTGAGTTTATAAATCTTCTCAGAGAAGAAGACTTCGTCCAGGAGCTTGTGGATGTTACGCCGCTCGGCCGCGAGCAAAACACCGTCGTTCGCCAGAATCCCCAGGCAGGTGCCAGCATGTCCGATCGCCTCCATGGCGTATTCCACTTGGTACAAGCGACCTGCGGAACGCAAGCGGTGAGACGCCGGGATGCCAGCGAATCCGAGAGTCCGCGGGGACACTCAGCCACGCACACGAGTCCCGCCTCCACGATCCCATGTGGCATAGAATCATCCCGGCGACCACAGTCACTCCAGAGCACAGAGGATGAGCAAACGATAAAAAGTGTCTAGATTCGCTCCCCCCCAACCTCGCCACCTCCAAAGAAAAGTCAAACACTGAAAACATTTTGAGATGATTGAACAGGATCAGTTTACCTTCCGGGGAAAAGATCGTGGTCCGGGAGTCATATCTCCGAGACTGCAAAGGAAGCACACGGTGAGTCCCGGCCGGGAGAGCAGCCCCGACAAGCCCACAGGCCGCCGTGTAACACGTCCTCCCCCTCCCCCGTCCTCATCCACCATCCACGCCTGAGCTGCGTACTAGCGAGACACTTTGTCGGGCGACAGCTTCCGGGCAGGTGTACGACTTACCATGTTTCCTGAACTTTACAGCTCCTGCGAAGACAAAACAGGATCCTTATTAACATAAAACTCACAATTTATAAAAAGCATGGACGTGACTTTAAAAAATGTTTTGTCGCCCTGACCGGTGTGGCTCAGTGGATAGAGCATCGGCCTGCGGACTGAAGGGTCCTGGGTTCGATTCCGGTCAAGGGCATGTACCTTGGTTGCAGGCACATCCCCAGTGGGGGGTGTGCAGGAGGCAGCTCATCGATGTTTCTCTCTCATCGATGTTGCCAACTCTCTCTCCCTCTCCCTTCTTCTCTGTGAAAAATCAATAAAATATATATTTTTTAAAATCACTTAAAAAAAAAGTGTTTTGTCACCCTGGCCAGTTTGGCTCAGTGGATAGAGCATCGGCCAGCGGACTGAAGGGTCCTGGGTTTTGATTCCAGTCAGGGGACATGCCGGGGCTGTGGGCTCGATCCCCAGTAGGGGGCGTGCAGGAGGCAGCCGATCCACGATTCTCTCTCATCATTGATGTTTCTCTCTCTCTCCCCCTCTTCCTTCCTCTCTGAAATCAATAAAGAAATATATTTTTTTAAAAAAGTTTTGTCCACTCCCCTCATTTGGCTTTTTTTTTTTTTTTTTTTTTTTTTTTTAAATATATTTTATTGATTTTTTACAGAGAGGAAGAGAGAGGGATAGAGAGTTAGAAACATCGATGAGAGAGAAACATCGACCAGCCGCCTCCTGCACGCCCCCTACTGGGGACGTGCCCGCAACCAAGGCACACGCCCTTGACCGGAATCGAACCTGCGACCCTTGAGTCCGCAGGCCGACGCTCCATCCACTGAGCCAAACCGGTTTCGGCGGCTTTTTTTTTTTTTGAATCATGGTCAAGTCCAATCTCTCTTTTATTTTGCTGTTGATCCTCACCCAGGGATACTTTTTCCGTTGATTTTTCATTTTTAGAAAGAGTAGAAGGGATGGGGGGAGACAGAGAGAAACAGCGATGTGAGAGAGACACATTGATGGGTTGCCTCCCAGGTGCCCTGACCAGGGCCGGGGGCCAAGCCTGCAGCCCAGCTCCATGCCCTTGACCGGAATCGAACCCGGGACTCTGTAGTCCCCCGGCTGACACTGTCCACTGAGCCACACCGGCCAGGGCTCACCTGGCTGACTTCACGGGGCGGCTACCCGGTGCGGCGGGCGCTGCGCGAGAAGCTGGAGCCCCGGGAGGGGTCAGACCGTCCCTGTCCACAGGCGGGAGGTCAGGGGACACACAGCGCAACGTGGGGAAAGTACTTTTCCGGAAAAAAACAAACAAAAAACAACAACACAACACAGACAACGAGCCCACGTGAGACAGGGCAGAGGCGGCGCGAAGGCTGCGAACCCCCGGGTCTAAGAGGAGGAACCGGGTGGGGAAGGAGAGGGTCGGGCCCCGGCCCGTGTGGCTCAGTGGTTGGCGCGCCGTCCCGCACACCAAGGGGCGGCGGGTTCCACCCCCGGGTTTGGGCCCCCGGACCGAGGCTTCTCTCCCACATCCATGCGTTTCTCTTTCCCTTTCTGTTTCCCTCTCTCCGCCCCTTCCTCTCTCCGATCAGTTTAAAAAAATAAAATAAAATAAAGAGGGTCAGGCTGGGGTCATCCTGGTGACCATGATTCCGTCGGAGCACAAAGGGAATGAACAGTGATTAAAGAAGTAGAGTCTGGACTTTTTGCCTCGCCCCGCGGGCGGGCGGGCGGCAAGCTCGGCGTCACCGCTAACGGGTCCGGCCAGAGCCACCCCGGGGCTCGGCGTGACTCGGGCCGAAACCGGACCTCGGACCCCGCCGCCCGTCTCCCCAAACGGGACACCAGGCGTGGGGTCTGCAGGGCCCGCGCGCCCCGGGAGGAAACGCGAACTTTCTCTCCCAGGCGCAGGGGCTCCGCCGGGCGGCGGCGGGCTGGGGCCTCCGGTTCTCCGGGCCCGGATGGCACGTGAGGGCGACCGCTCCCCCTGGCACCGACGGAGGGGGTCGCTTCCCTGCGCGGCTCTTCCCGGGACGGAAGCCACGCTCCTCGGTGCCGCCCACCTCGGCCTCAGCCCCGCGAGCCCGCTCCGCGCCGGGCTTACGGCGGCCGCCAGGGGCCAGCCCGTCGCCCAGGAGCGCCGCACAGTCATCGCGCGGCGGCCCCAGGCCGGACCCGCTCTGCCGCGGCGCCCACGACCCTGGCCCGCCCGCGGGGACGGCGGCCAAGCTTCCGGGGTGCCGGCAGACACGGACTCACCGGGGATAAGGCACTGGAGTTAAGGTCTACACGGAGGGTTTCACCCGCGGGAGAAGAGCACCAGCGTTGGCCCAGTGTCCGCTGCCAATATGGCCTCCGCGCGTGCGCAGAGCCGCCGGGGCGGGGCCGAGGATGCGGAAGTCCTCAAGGGGCGGGGCCGAGGCACGGAGTCCTTCAGGGGCGGGGCCAGAACGCGGACGTTCTCCAGGGGCGGAGCCGAGGGTGCAAAAGGTCTCCAGGGGCGGGGCCTAGAACGCGGAAGTCCTTCAGGGGCGGGACAAGAACGCCGAAGTCCTCCAGGGGCGGAGCCGAAGGTGCAAAAGGTCTCCAGGGGCGGGGCCTAGAACAAGGAAGTCCTCCAGGGGCGGGGCCTAGAACGCGGAAGTCCTTCAGGGGCGGGGCGAAGGACAAGAAAGCCCTTCGGGGGTGGGGCCAACAACGCGGAAGTCCTCCAGGGGCGGGACGAAGGACAAGAAAGCCCTTCGGGGGCGGGGCCAACAACGCGGAAGTCCTCCAGCACAGGGGCTGCTGCGTTGTGGGAGCAGGGAGATGGGGTGCTGCGGCCCTGCGGGGTCCTCAGCCTGAGGAGGGGGCGACATCGGGTGGGGGGGCGCCCGAAAACCGCAGCGAAGGAGAACGTGGGGCCAACAGCTACTCCTGCTCTGCACCTTCTCGCTGTGCTCGCTGGCCCTTCAGCACTGCCAACTGGGACAGCACCCGCGGGACCCCCAAACCTCGCTTCCTGCTTCTTAGTCCCCGCCTCTGCCTTCCACCTCGTCCTTCAGACGGACTCCCCGCGCGCACCATTTCTCTTCTGTCCTGAAACTGTTTTCAGATGCGTTCACTATCCATCTCTCCTTTCTGGGATCCATCCCAATGTAAACTATTTACTATTCATGTTTTATTTTTTTTTTGGGGGGGGGCGGGGGAGGCTAGACCGCTGACCAGCTCTGGAAGAGACCTTGAGAGACTATCTGATTCGAAATATCATTCTGTGTGTTTCGTGGGCAGGGCGCACGAGACCGACAGGAAAACATGACTGTTCATGTCCTGTTTCTTAGTTTAAAATATCATCATGAGATTGAAGACCTCGGTGGCTTCACATGCATGGATCCGTTCCATCAGTTCATTTTTAAAAAATATATATATTTCATTGATTTTTTACAGAGAGGAAGGGAGAGGGATAGTTAGAAACATCGATGAGAGAAACATCCATCAGCTGCCTCCTGCACACCCCGCACTGGGGATGTGCCCGCAACCAAGGTACATGCCCTTGACTGGAATCGAACCTGGGACCCTTCAGTCCGCAGGCCGACGCTCTATCCACTGAGCCACACCGGTCAGGGCCCATCGACTCATTTTTAACTGTGCAGGAACATCCCTCGTCGACTTAGATTTGGTCCCATTGGCTTAACCACCGACGTTCATGTGAGCTTTTACCCAGATCACATGGAGACCCCGGATTCGTAGGACTTGGCGGTGCCGAACCAGATTTCTTCCACAGCTTCCTGGCCCATGGCGAACATCTGCTGCAGGTGCTTCCACCCGGTTTTCGCCGTGATCATGAGGTACTCGGCGTTCTCCGGGTGCAGCCGGCAAGAGTGCGCAGCCATGACCAGCGACTGGCAGAAGCGCCCGCACACGAGCAGGAACAAGGCATCCCTCTCCACGGGGGTCAGCGGGATGACGCTCTCAAACCCCGCGAGCACGTGGCCACCGACCCCCAGCGGGTCCCGGCTCTCAATCATCATGTACATGATGGCGATCGCCACTTCAAACACGTAGCAGCCATAGCTCATGTCCTCAAAGTCTAAGATCCCAGACACGCGAAAGATGGCATCCCCAGAGGCGGACTCGCTGGGCTCGACTAAAATGTTATGGTCGTTAAGGTCCCCGTGATTGACACCTGCAAGGAGAAAAAAAGCAAGCGAGGCGACAACCATCCTTCAATACCCCAGTTCAGCCCTAACCGGTGTGGCTCAGTGGACAGAGTGTCGGCCTGCGGACTGAAGGGTCCCAGGTTCGATTCCGATCAAGGGCATGTACCTTGGTTGCGGGCACATCCCCAGTAGGGAGTGTGCAGGAGGCAGCTGGTTGATGTTTCTCTCTCATTGATGTTTCTAACTCTCTCTCCCTCTCCCTTCCTCTCTGTAAAAAAAATCAATAAAATATATTTAATAAAAAATATCCCAGCCGAAACCGGTTTGGCTCAGTGGATAGAGCGTCGGTCTGCGGACTGAAGGGTCCCGGGTTTGATTCCGGTCAAGGGCATGTACCTTGGTTGCGGGCACATCCCCTGTGGGGGGTGTGCAGGAGGCAGCTGGTCGATGTTTCTCTCTCATCGATGTTTCTAGCTCTCTATCCCTTCCCCTTCCTCTCTGTAAAAAATCAATAAAATATATTAAAAAATATATATATATCCCAGTTCATTCTCTTTCCATTTCTCCGTCTCAGGCATGGCCATTCGAATCATTTGATGAGCAGAGATTTAAAAAAAAAAAAAAAAGTCAAGCCCTGCCCTGGCTGGTGTTGCTCAGTGGTTAGAGTGCCAGCCTGTGTACCAAAGGGTCATGGGTTCGATTCCCAGGGTCATGGGCATGTACCTGGGTTTCAGATTTGCTCCCAACCCCGTTGGGGCGAGTGCAGGAGGCAAGCCGTCGACATGTGGCTCTCACATGTCTGTCTCTCTGTCTGTCTCTCTCTTTCCCCCTGCCTCCTTCCCTTCCACTCTCTCTGAAAATCAATGGAAAAAAGTATCCTCAAGTCCTAACCGGTTTGGCTCAGTGGATAGAGCGTCGGCCTGCAGACTGAAGGGTCCCGGGTTCGATGCCAGCCAAGGGCACATGCCTGGATTGCAGGCTCGATCTTCAGTAGGGGGATGTGCAGGAGGCAGCTGATCCATGATTCTCTCTCATCACGGATGTTTCTATCTCTCTCCCTTCCTCTCTGAAATCAATAAGGAAATATATTTTTTAAAAGCTAAAAAAAATATATCCTCAGGTGAGGGTTTAAAAATAATAAATAAATAAGCCAAACTGTGTTTTTCTTGAAGCAAAATAATTTCCTCTGAAGAAGACAAAAGCCGTTCATTCTGGTGCTGTCTCCGCTTTTGCTTCTCATCCATCCAAAGCCCGTAGATGGAGAACGTAGTTGCTGCAAATGCTTAACGTTTTTGAACCGGAAGAGTAAAGGGAGAAGGAAAACGGCCCCAGCCAGACATGTTCAAAAATATACATGCCTTCAGACTATAAGTAGCGAAGGGTCCCAGGGTGGGCCAGCTGTGTTCTGTATTTTTTGTTTTTTAATATTTTTTTATTGATGTCAGAGAGGAAGGGAGAGGGAGAGAGAGAAACATCCATGGTGAGAGAGAATCATGGATTGGCTGCCTCCTGCGCGCCCCACACTGGGGATCGAGCCCGCAACCAGGGCATGTGCCCTCGGCTGGAATCAAATCCAGGACCCTTCAGTCTGCAGGCTGACGCTCTATCCACTGAGCCACACCAGCCAGGGCACCAGCTGTGTTCTTTATTTTAACCTCGGATTTCCAAGAAATTTGTTCTGACGACAATTCGGTAAAGCTACGTTGTAATTCCAGGCTTTTCCTGATGATTTGAAATCTGACAATTATTAAAAATATATATATATACATATATATATATATATATGTGTGTGTGTGTGTGTGTGTGTGTGTATATATGTGTGTGTGTGTGTGTGTGTATATATATATATATATATATATATATTTTTTAAATATATTTTATTGATTTTTTACAGAGAGGGACAGAGAGCCAGAAACATCGATGAGAGAAACATTGATCAGCTGCCTCCTGCACACCCCCCACTGGGCATGTGCCCGTAGCCAAGGTACATGCCCTTGAGCGGAATCGAACCCGGGACCCTCCAGTCCACAGGTCGACGCTCTATCCACTGAGTCAAACCGGTTTCGGCTAAAATGTATTTTTATTGACTTCAGAGAGGAAGGGAGGGAGAGAGAGACAGAAACACCAATGATGAGAATCAGTGATCGGCTGCCTCCTGCACGCCCCCTTCTGGGAACGGAGCCCACAACCCCGGCATGTGCCCCGACCGGGAATGGAACCGTGACCTCTGGTTCATAGGTCAATGTTCAACCACCGAGCCACGCTGGCCGGCTGGCTGGGCTGAAATTTGACAACTTAAATATCAAGACGAAATACTCACACTCTCGGAAATGACTTAACTTGGCCGTGACTTCGTCCTTGAACAGCCGGATGACCTGTTCCACAATCTCCCGATTCCGATCCTGGCCCAAGGCGTCCAGGTATTTCTCTAGAAGAGGGACGTTCTTCAGGTTCCAGATGAAGTTCTCCCGGCGGAGACACCTTAACTTTGGGTGATGGAACTCCTACACAGAAAGCAAGAAACGCTTAGGCCGTTGCAGCCAGAGCAGCCACGACGGGACGGAGAGATCTGTGATGGGAGACCGAGCCCCGCCCGGGGCAGGCCTGGGGTCCGCCCTCAGGGACAGGGCTGGCATTCTGTCATGGGTGCTGACTCGAACGGCGAGCACTTCACGTTACTCAGGCTCACAGTCCTCAGAGCCAGCACATCCCCGTCTCGCTTCATCCTCTTACTTGTGTGATTCCCTTTTTTTTTTTTTAAACATTTTTTTTATTGATTTCAGAGAGGAAGGGAGAGATAGAAACATCCATGAGGAGAGAGAATCACTGATCGGCTGCCTCCTGCACATCCCCCACTGCGGGGGATCGAGCCCACAACCCGGGCATGTGCCCTTGGCCAGAATCGAACCCGGGACCCATCAGTTCACAGGCCGATGCTCTATCCACTGGGCCACACCAGCCAGGGCTGTGTGATTCCCTTTTAAAGTGTGCACCTGGCCCTGACTGGTGTGGCTCAGTGGATAGAGCGCCGGCCTTCGGACTGAAGGGTCCCGGGTTTGATTCCAGACAAGGGCACATGCCCGGGTTGTGGGCTCGATTCCCAGTGTGGGGCGTGCAGGAGGCAGCCGATCCATGATGCTCCTTCATCGTGGATGTTTCTCTCTCTCCCTCTCCCTTCCTCTCTGAAATCAACAAAACTATATTTTAAAAAAAGAATCTCTTTGGTATTAGTATATTAAAAAATAAAGATAATAATATAAAAGCACTCCCAGACAAATAAAAAATGCTCACACACAAAACAACACCCCAAGCCTTACCTCCAGCGTCTTATCCAACGTGGCAGCCAGCCTCCCGATCTCATACAGCAGCCGGGGGCCGACGGGGACCTCGGCCACGGGCCGCCCCGGGAGGAAGGTCAGCAGCCTCACCACGTGGCCCTTGGTTCGGGAACCACTGTCTGGACAGAAGGAAGGATATGTCCTGTCAAGTCGTCTCAGAAAAATCAGAGGCTCTCCCGCCTTTGTCATTATCATTGCCAAGAAGAACAGAACTCGCAGAACAAGAGAGAAAAGAAATGTGCTAACATAAAACAATCAGCAGGATTCTCTGAGGCAGGGCTGAGAGGACGAAGTTAGGGCACCAGCTGTGTTCTTTTTTTTTAAATAACTTTTATTTTTTATTTATTTTTTAAAATATATTTTATTGATTTTTTACAGAGATGAAGAGAGAGGGATAGAGAGTTAGAAACATCGATGAGAGAGAAACATCGATCAGCTGCCTCTTGCACACCCCCCACTGGGGATGTGCCCGCAACCAAGGTACATGCCCTTGACCGGAATCGAACCTGGGACCCTTGAGTCCGCAGACCGATGCTCTATCCACTGAGCCAAACCGGTTTCGGCTGTGTTCTTTATTTTAACCTCGGAACAGCCCGGCTGGTGTGGCTCAGGCTGGCGTGGCCCAGCGGTTGAGCATCGACATATAAACCAGGAGGTCAGGGTTCGATTCCCAGTCAGCGCACATGTCCAGGTTGCAGGCTCGATCCCGTGTGGGGCGTGCAGAAAGCAGCCGATCCATGATTCTCTCTCATCATGGGTGTTTCTGTTTCTCTCTCTCCCTCTCCCTTCCTCTCTGAAATCAATGAAAAATTTATTAGCCCTAAATGGTGTGTCTCAGTGGATAGAGCGTCGGCCTGCGGACTGAAGGGTCCCGGGTTCGATTCCGGTCAAGGGCATGTACCTTGGTTGCGGGCACATCCCCAGTAGGAGGTGTGCAGGAGGCAGCTGATGGATGTTTCTCTCTCAATGATTTTTCTAACTCTCTATTCCTCTCCCTGCCTCTCTGTAAAAAAAATCAATAAAATATTTAAAAAAGAGAAAAATATATTAAAAAAAAAAAAGGTAGAACAGATGAACCTCAGAACTTGGGAATCAGCCATTTACATCCCAACAAAAGGACAGCCCCAACTCTGCCGGCCCCCCCCCCGCCTCTCGCCCCCGCCCCCTCCCCCCCATCCATGAGCTCTTCGGGCAAACGAATGCCGGGAAACACCTTTTCGTAAGGCTACCACCGAGGAAGGTGTGACGTAAGGAAACGACTGTCCTGGAATCACAGGTTCTGCGGGAGCTGATGAAGGGACAGGCTGATGGCACCCCGGGACGATCGCTAACCCGCAGGGACCGTAAAGGCGCCCCGGTCCGGAGCCAAGCACAGTAAGACGGGATGGGAGAACAACAAGGAGAGAAACAGACAGGCAACTTTTCCACGCTGAAAAAATTCCTGGGGCCCGGCCGGCGTGGCTCAGTGATTGAGCGTTGACCTAGGAACCAGGAGGTCAAGGGTTCAATTCCCGGTCAAGGGTGCATGCCTGGGTTGTGGGCTCGATCTCCAGGGTGGGCCATGCAAGAGGCAGCTGATCCATGATGTGCTGCTCTCATCATGGATGCTTCTGTCTCTCTCTCTCCCTCCACCTTCCTCTCTGAAATCAATACAAATATTTTTTTTAAAAAATTTAAAAATATATATCGTTTACTCATGACATCCTAGGACTGGCAAAGCCGAGAACAGGGTAGGTAAAAGTGTGTTCACAACCCCATTAGGACGCCAGGACGCTGGCCGCGTTGGATCCCTGTGGGCAAGTCTGACCATGAACGAGCTCCCTGACGCGTCCCTAAACCTGTGACTTTTAAAACTGATTTTTTACAGAGGAAGGGCGAGGGATAGAGAGTTAGAAACACACTGATGAGAGAGAAAATCCATCAGCTGCCTCCTGCAATGCCCCCTACTGGGGGATGTGCCCGCAAACCAAGGTCCATGCCATTGACCGGAATCCGAACCCAGGACCCTTGAGTCCGCAGGGCCGACACTCTATCCACTGAGCCAAACCGGGTTAGGGCCATGCTTTTTTTCTTTATCATTAACTAGAGGCCCGGTGCATGAAATTCGTGCACTCGAGGGAGGAGGGGGGGGGGGGGGGGGTTCCCTCAGCCTGGCCTGCGCCCTCTCGCAGTTTGGGAGCTCTCAGGGGATGTCCGCCTGCTGAGGATGTGGGAGAAGGCTCCCGCCACTGCTGCTGCGCTCCCCAGCCGTGAGCCCGGCCCAGGGCTTCTGAGAGCCCGGGATGCCATGCACAATGAACAGATCACGTATCATGGGTTTGCTCGGGGCCCGGCCAGGCTCTGGGCCTGGCCAGATGGATGGGCGGGGGAGGGGTTTCAATGGTCACGGGTATGGGACCGGCAGAAACAGGGCCCCTAAGGCTGGCACGTGGTGGGTTGCGATCTAGCTGGTATTTCGAGCCTCTAACTATGGATATTTAGAGGAGCCTGACATTGACGCGGATATACTGATCTGTCTCCAAAACATAAAAAACGTATATACACGCATGTGACATGTCGAGAGCGAGTGACCCGTATTATGTGTTCATAGAAAGTAACAGCACCACTGGGAGACACTCATGTGCGTAATATATTATATTGATTACAGCTGAAATCATTACGTAGGAGAGGCCGGCGGCTGTGCTCGAGACAAAGCCGTTTTGATACCCTGATCCATGCGGTCTTAGTATGAGTTTTCATATTTGGGAGGAATTAAATACGCAAGGCTTCCCAACAATCAACAGCACCTAAGGGCTGGGCATGCATCAAGCGACCCATTCATGATTGTGGGGATATGGATGCCCGTTCTTAGACACCGTAGGGCGTCCCTTCTGGAATCCAAATACCTTTATTTTTTTACTAATAGTATTTAATTAATAATTATTTATAATTATTTAATTTTTTTTTTATATAATATAACGGGTAGAGTATAAATTTATGTTAACAAAATTAGGAAATAAAAAAATTTTTATTATTTTATTTTATAGCGCAATTATAATTTAATATTTTAAATAAAATTAACGAGACGCTATACCCGTGAAATTAATATATTATTTGCTTCATGATTTTTATTTTTCATAGGAGGGGAAAAAAAAAAAGCCGTTTGAAGTTACCTTTCTGATGTGAAAGAAACTTCTTCCCCGTCATTCCCCCGCCGGTTCCCCCCCCTGGCCTCCCCCTCCCCACAAAAAAAAAAAAAAAAAAAAAAAAGATTCCCCCCCCACCCCCCCCCCCTCCCACCCGACAACGCATCTAATAAAAAAAAAAAAATGGGGCCATGCATGCTCAACAACTAATAATATCTAGAGCCCCTGTCTTGATGGAAAAACGGTCCAAAGTGTGATAGGATGTTCTTAATCTTACTTTTTATTTTGCCCATTCCCAGTTTGGAATCTACTCAGGGAATTACCGCGGTGAAGGGATGTGGGAAACACCCCCGACTGTTCTATTCGTAAATACGTGAGGGATACTTAATACTTCCCGCTCCCTCCACTTCCCTGTCGCGCAATAATGCCATGACTCTGTATGGGAAGTTGAGCCAACGCAGAGCAATGTCGTCATATATAAGACTAGGGTAATTCAGCAGGCTTTCGGACGAGATGGCACTAAGGGCGTTTTATTATAGCCCGAGTAGACAGTGGTTGCATGATCTATCTGTAAAGTGTGTCTGTGTGTGTGTGTGTTAGTAAAACCGGTGCATAAAAACGTCCCTCGGTGTGGGCCCGGGGGGGGGGAGGGTGGTGGGCCCAAAAAGCTCCATGGGGCAGGGGAGGGGACATGGGGGTTGCGGCTGCTTGGTCGAAAGATTCAAGTCGCGGGTGACATAAGATCTTAGCCTTATATCTATATAGGCCACGACCGTTAAGCAAGGACGTAATTGGGGGTGCAGGACCTCTGATCATTGGAACGCCTCCCGCGTGTATTTTCATGTGATTTCGAGCGTCAGGTAGGTGGGTCGGGGAGAGAACGCGCCCGTTTAGAGAGAGACATGGATTGTGCTTTAAACCCCCTCATGGGTGGATGGCTAGAACTGGGACGAGTGCCGTGGGCCCGGAAACTGAAACCCTGCCATCCGTTCAATGTCGCGCTGAACATTAGGGTCACTGGCCGGGGCGAGTGTTTTGCCGACACCACCATGTGGAAAACAGTTCCCCCCCTGTGCTTGAGATCACTCCAAAGGCGGTAGTTGTCCAACTAAGGCCGCCACGACAGGGGTGACCCGAGGACTTTGGTGGCAGACCCAAAGAGGCACTGGAACCAGCTCAAGAAGTGCACAGTGGCGACTAGCTGGACTCCTGATATAGCTCGATAAAGATGACGGACCACCGGCGACGAACTGGGATGAACGTTACTCAGGCGGGCCGCGTAGAAGCGACACCTGTCGCTTGTCGCTCACGCTGCACTGAGCGAAGTTCTGGACGACGTCGGCTGGGAGCGCTGGACATCGGACACCTGGAACCCGAACTGGGAGACTCCACAAGGGCAAACAGCCCTGAGCCACGCTTGAACGGGGGTTTGGCCATGGCATGCGACCCGGCGGTCCTCATCCACATCGACATTCATGTTCGGAGGGACACACCTAGCCTGGGGCAATAGCAACCAAAAAAGATGGACATATTTTTGATTAATTTCTCCAAGCTACATATTTAATTGACTTCAAGAGTGGAATGGAGGATGAGAGAGAGTAAACAACTCTGGATGAGCGAGGAATCCTGCGATTGGCTGCCTCTACCTGCACGCCGACCCACTGGAGGGACGCGCCTCACAACCCAGGCGGTGTGCCCTGACTGGGAAGACTGAACCGTTGCCCTATGCTGGTTTTTATAGTGTCAATGCTCAACCAAACTGAGCCACGGCCAGCCGGGCTGGGAACGAATTTATTAAAATGCAAATTTTCCTTTAATAACATGCCTAATGTTTCTCAGCACTCGCATTAGTCATTTGCGGGTTTTCGATTTTGCTTCAGAAAAGTTATTAAAAAATGAAACCAGTAAAGAAGTAGATGTTTTGCAGGTGAATAAATACCCTCATGCCATAAATCAGTGATGGCGAACCTATGACACGCGTGTCAGCACTGACATGCGTAGCCATTTCTGATGACATGCCGCGGATGCCGAGGATGAAACATTTGCGACTAGAGTCTTGGAGTTAGTTTTTCCTCAAAGTGACACACTACCCGAGTTATGCTCAGTTTTTTGGCGAAGTTTGACACACCAAGCTCAAAAAGGTTGCCCATCACTGCCATAAATTACTATTTTTAAAATGTATTTTTATTGATTTCAGAGAGGAAGGGAGAGGGAGAGAGAGAGAGAGAGAGAGAGAGAGAGAGAGAGATAGAGAGATAGAAGCATCCATGATGAGAGAGAATCATGGATTGGCTGCCTCCTGCACGCCCCCCACTGGGGATCGAGCCCACAACCCAGGCGTGTGCCCTGACTGGGAATCGAACCGTGGACCTCCTGGTTCCTAGGTCCACGCTCAACCGCCAGCCACACTGACCAGGCCATAAATTATTTTATTCTTTTTTTAAAAAATTGTTTTATTTTATTGATTTTTTACAGAGAGGAAGGGAGAGGGATAGAGAATTTGAAACATCGACCAGGTGCCTCCTGCACACCCCCTACTTGGGACGTGCCCGCAACCAAGGTACATGCCCTTGACCGGAATCGAACCTGGGACCCTTGAGTCCGCAGGCCGACACTCTATCCACTGAGCCACACCGGCCAAATCAAAAACTATATTTTAAAAAAAGAATCTCTTTGGTATTAGTATATTAAAAAATAAAGATAATAATATAAAAGCACTCCCAGACAAATAAAAAATGCTCACACACAAAACAACACCCCAAGCCTTACCTCCAGCGTCTTATCCAACGTGGCAGCCAGCCTCCCGATCTCATACAGCAGCCGGGGGCCGACGGGGACCTCGGCCACGGGCCGCCCCGGGAGGAAGGTCAGCAGCCTCACCACGTGGCCCTTGGTTCGGGAACCACTGTCTGGACAGAAGGAAGGATATGTCCTGTCAAGTCGTCTCAGAAAAATCAGAGGCTCTCCCGCCTTTGTCATTATCATTGCCAAGAAGAACAGAACTCGCAGAACAAGAGAGAAAAGAAATGTGCTAACATAAACCAATCAGCAGGATTCTCTGAGGCAGGGCTGAGAGGACGAAGTTAGGGCACCAGCTGTGTTCTTTTTTTTTAAATAACTTTTATTTTTTATTTATTTTTTTAAATATATTTTATTGATTTTTTACAGAGAGGAAGAGAGAGGGATAGAGAGTTAGAAACATCGATGAGAGAGAAACATCGACCAGCTGCCTCCTGCACACCCCCCACTGGGGATGTGCCCGCAACCAAGGTACATGCCCTTGACCGGAATCGAACCTGGGACCCTTGAGTCCGCAGACCGATGCTCTATCCACTGAGCCAAACCGGTTTCGGCTGTGTTCTTTATTTTAACCTCGGAACAGCCCGGCTGGTGTGGCTCAGGCTGGCGTGGCCCAGCGGTTGAGCATCGACATATAAACCAGGAGGTCAGGGTTCGATTCCCAGTCAGCGCACATGTCCAGGTTGCGGGCTCGATCCCGTGTGGGGCGTGCAGAAAGCAGCCGATCCATGATTCTCTCTCATCATGGGTGTTTCTGTTTCTCTCTCTCCCTCTCCCTTCCTCTCTGAAATCAATGAAAAATTTATTAGCCCTAAATGGTGTGTCTCAGTGGATAGAGCGTCGGTGCGGACTGAAGGGTCCCGGGTTCGATTCCGGTCAAGGGCATGTACCTTGGTTGCGGGCACATCCCCAGTAGGAGGTGTGCAGGAGGCAGCTGATGGATGTTTCTCTCTCAATGATTTTTCTAACTCTCTATTCCTCTCTCCCTGCCTCTCTGTAAAAAAAAAATCAATAAAATATTTAAAAAAAGAGAAAAATATATTAAAAAAAAAAAAAGGTAGAACAGATGAACCTCAGAACTTGGGAATCAGCCATTTACATCCCAACAAAAGGACAGCCCCAACTCTGCCGCCCCCCCCCCCCCCCGCCTCTCGCCCCCCGCCCCCTCCCCCCCCATCCATGAGCTCTTCGGGCAAACGAATGCCGGGAAACACCTTTTCGTAAGGCTACCACCGAGGAAGGTGTGACGTAAGGAAACGACTGTCCTGGAATCACAGGTTCTGCGGGAGCTGATGAAGGGACAGGCTGATGGCACCCCGGGACGATCGCTAACCCGCAGGGACCGTAAAGGCGCCCCGGTCCGGAGCCAAGCACAGTAAGACGGGATGGGAGAACAACAAGGAGAGAAACAGACAGGCAACTTTTCCACGCTGAAAAAATTCCTGGGGCCCGGCCGGCGTGGCTCAGTGATTGAGCGTTGACCTAGGAACCAGGAGGTCAAGGGTTCAATTCCCGGTCAAGGGTGCATGCCTGGGTTGTGGGCTCGATCTCCAGGGTGGGCCATGCAAGAGGCAGCTGATCCATGATGTGCTCTCATCATGGATGCTTCTGTCTCTCTCTCTCCCTCCACCTTCCTCTCTGAAATCAATACAAATATTTTTTTAAAAAATTAAAAATATATATCGTTTACTCATGACATCCTAGGACTGGCAAAGCCGAGAACAGGGTAGGTAAAAGTGTGTTCACAACCCCATTAGGACGCCAGGACGCTGGCCGCGTTGGATCCCTGTGGGCAAGTCTGACCATGAACGAGCTCCCTGACGCGTCCCTAAACCTGTGACTTTTAAAAAATATATTTTACTGATTTTTTACAGAGGAAGGGCGAGGGATAGAGAGTTAGAAACACTGATGAGAGAGAAACATCCATCAGCTGCCTCCTGCATGCCCCCTACTGGGGATGTGCCCGCAACCAAGGTCCATGCCATTGACCGGAATCGAACCCAGGACCCTTGAGTCCGCAGGCCGACACTCTATCCACTGAGCCAAACCGGTTAGGGCCATGCTTTTTTCTTTATCATTAACTAGAGGCCCGGTGCATGAAATTCGTGCACTCGAGGAGGAGGGGGGTTCCCTCAGCCTGGCCTGCGCCCTCTCGCAGTTTGGGAGCTCTCAGGGGATGTCCGCCTGCTGAGGATGTGGGAGAGGCTCCCGCCACTGCTGCTGCGCTCCCCAGCCGTGAGCCCGGCCCAGGGCTTCTGGCTCAGCGGCGCTCCCCTGTGGGAATGCACTGACCACCAGGGGGCAGCTCCTGCGTTGAGTGCGCGTCATAGCCACTGGTCATTCTGCGGTTCGGTCGATTTGCATATTAGCCTTTTATTATACGCTGAGTGGCCAGATGATGATGATCTCTGTACAGTGTGTGTGTGTGTGTGTGTTAGAGGCCCGGTGCATGAATTCGTGCATGGGTGGGGGCCGGCCAGCCTGGCCAGGGGGAGGGGACATGGGCGGTTGGCCGGCCTGCCTGCTGGTCGAACTCCTGGTGGAGGGAACAATTTGCATATTAGCCTTTTATTATATAGGATATACACTGAGTGGCCAGATTATGTGTTCAGAGATCATCATCATCTGGCCACTCAGTGTGTATTTTTATTGATTTCAGAGAGGAAGGGAGAGGGAGAGAGAGAAACATCCATGATGAGAGAGAGTCATGGATCAGCTGCCTTCTGCACGCCCCACAACTGGGGATGGAGCCCGCAACCTGGGCGTGTGCCCTTGACTGGGAATTGAACCATGACCTCCTGGTTCACAGGTCGACGCTCAACCACTGAGCCACGCTGGCCGGGCCGCCGAGCCTGTTCTTGATATTTCCACTTGGAACCAAAACCCACCCCTGTGCATGGACTGGCGGCGTCCGGCGCGTCAGGGGTCCCTTACCCACGGACACGAGCGAGGTGACGCCGCCGCCTTTGGCACGACACACAGAGGCCGTGGGGAACCCAGCCTCGTGCAGGAACATGGCGACGTGGCTCTGCACCTCGATGAGGTCGGGGGTCTTGCTGGACTCGGTGTTGCTGATTTTGAGGACGTACTCCGTCGGGCCGCCCGCAGCGTCTCCTGTCCTTGACACGCGCACGCGGAAGTTCTGGTCGTCGTAGCTCGGGAGCGGCTGGATCTCGGACACCTGGAACCCGAACTCGGACTCCACAAGGGCACAGGCCTGCGCCTCGCTGAACGCGGGTTTGGCCAAGGCCTGCGACCGCTGGTCATCTCCACTCGACATCATGTCGGAGGGACACAGCCTAGAATGGGGAATTAGAAACCTAATGGACATATTATTGATTTATTTTACAAGATACATTTTTATTGATGTCAGAGAGGAAGGGAGGAGGAGAGAGAGAAACATCCATGATGAGAGAGAATCATGGATTGGCTGCCTCCTGCACGCCCCCCACTGGGGATCGAGCCCACAACCCAGGCGTGTGCCCTGACTGGGAATCGAACCGTGACCTCCTGGTTTATAGGTCAATGCTCAACCACTGAGCCACGCCAGCCGGGCTGAACGTATTTATTAAAATGATTTTCTTTAATACATGCCAATGTTTCTCAGCACTGATTCTGTACTTCTGAGGGTTCGTTTTCGCTCAGAAAGTTAAAAAATGAAACCAGTAAAGAAGTAGATGTTTTGCAGGTGAATAAATACCCTCATGCCATAAATCAGTGATGGCGAACCTATGACACGCGTGTCAGCACTGACATGCGTAGCCATTTCTGATGACACGCGGCCGCATGCCGAGGATGAAACATTTGCGACTAGAGTCTTGGAGTTAGTTTTTTCCTCAAAGTGACACACTACCCGAGTTATGCTCAGTTTTTTGGCGAAGTTTGACACACCAAGCTCAAAAGGTTGCCCATCACTGCCATAAATTACTATTTTTAAAATGTATTTTTATTGATTTCAGAGAGGAAGGGAGAGGGAGAGAGAGAGAGAGAGAGAGAGAGAGAGAGAGAGAGAGATAGAGAGATAGAAGCATCCATGATGAGAGAGAATCATGCATCGGCTGCCTCCTGCACGCCCCACACTGGGGATGGAGCCCGCAACCCGGGCATGTGCCCTGACCGGGAATCGAACCGTGACCTCCTGGTTCCTAGGTCCACGCTCAACCGCCAGCCACACTGACCAGGCCCATAAATTATTTTATTCTTTTTTTAAAAAAATTGTTTTATTTTATTGATTTTTTACAGAGAGGAAGGGAGAGGGATAGAGAATTTGAAACATCGACCAGGTGCCTCCTGCACACCCCCTACTTGGGACGTGCCCGCAACCAAGGTACATGCCCTTGACCGGAATCGAACCCTGGCCCTTGAGTCTGCAGGTCGACGCTCTATCCACTTAGCCACACCGGCCAGGGCCCCATCAATTATTTTAAACCCACTTCCAATACTGAAGGTATGTTTCCAGGGATGGAACGCAGACCAGGAAAGTACCTTGGTGTCCGCCAGTCCCACTCCGCCCCCTGACCACTCCCATCAGCTTTACCTATAGGGGCCATTTAGGTCCTCAGAGGGTATGGGCTTGGCCCAAAAGTACAGACCAAGTCAGAGCAAGAACTCAGCTCCCGAGATCCCTAATCCATGACGATGTCCTTTGGACTATGTTACCATTCGTTTGAGTTAAAATATAATTGCAAGCCCGGCCTGCATGGTCCAGTGGTTGAGCATTGACCTAGGAACCAGGAGGTCAGGGTTCGGTTCCCGGTCAGGACACAGGCCCGGGTTGCGGGCTCGATCTCCAGTGTGGGGCGTGCAGGAGGCAGCCGGTCCATGATTCTCTCTCATCACGGATGTTTCTATTTCTTTCTCCCACTTCCTTCCTCTTCGAAATCAATAAAAAAATATTTATTTTTTAAAATATTTTTTTGATTTCAGAGAGGAAAGGGAGAGGAAGAGAGAAATAGAAACATCCATGATGAGAGAGAATCATGGCTCGGCTGCCTCCTGCACACCCCCCACTGGGGATCCAGCCTGCAACCCTGGGCATGGGCCCTTGACTGGAATCGAACCCGGGACCCTTCGGTCCACAGGCCGACACTCTATCCACTGAGCCACACCAGCCAGGGCTAAAAAAATATTTTTAAAAAGCAAAGTATAAACCTCATTGCCACTCCCCTCCACAGCCACCTTCCCCGATCCTCCGATCCGAAGTGGTTTCTCTGTCTCCCAAGCTCGCGCGCCCCTGGGCCCCAGGCCTGTTCCCCCGCCTGTTCCAGCCGTCCCATTCTTGCCAACCACGCCTCATGCTGACTCTCTGACCAGACCCTTTGCTTTCAGGAGCAAATTTAAGCCGTTCCGATCTCATGACAAAGCCCAAATGGGGTTTCAAAACCATTTTTGCGCCTGAAAACTTCTGGGAACCAGGATATCCCGTCACACCAAATTTGGGCTTAAGACTTGACATGGAGCCCTAACCAGTGTGGCTCAGTGGATAGAGCGTCGGCCTGCAGACTGAAGGGTCCCGGGTTCGATTCCGGTCAAGGGCATGTACCTTGGTTGCAGGCACATTCCCAGTAGGAGGTGTGCAGGAGGCAGCTGATCGATGTTTCTCTCTCATTGATATTTCTAACTCTAACCCTCTCCCTTCCCCTCTGTAAAAAATCAATAAAATATATTAAAAAAAGAAAAAAGACTTGACATGGAATTTTAACATTATTCCTTCTGGGGATTTACACACTGGTGTAAGCCAATATTCAGAATGTAACGTGTAACACGTTACAAAGTCCAGGGTTTTATTCTTAACTCTTTAACTAAAGAGTTCAAGCTTTAACTAAAGCTTTGAAGTTTTAAGGGACAAACATTCTTTCAAGTGTTAAGGATGTCAGAAGAATTCTGAATGTGTTATGAATGATGAAAGAATCTTAGAGGCAACTGGTGAAGGCCAATCTCCCTCCCTCTACAAAATCCTATATAATAAAAGCCTAATATGCTAAGTGTCCAGTCATCCATTCAACCAATCAAAGTGTAATATGCTGATGATATGCTAAGGCTGCTCAACCGCTCGCTATGACATGCACTGACCACCTAGGGGGCAGTCGATCAGTCAACCAGTCGCTATAACATGCATTGACCACCAGGGGGCAGATGCTTCTTCTGGTAGGTTAGCTTGTTGCTGAGGTCCATCTGATTGGGACTGAGTGAGATGGGCTGGACACGCCCTCCTGCGTCCCTTCCCAGCCCCGATCGTGCACCAATGGGGGTCCCTTGGCCGGGCCTGTGCCATCTTGCAATCCGGGACTCCTCGGGGGATGTTGGAGAGCTGATTTCGGCCCGATCCCGCAGGCCAAGCCATGGGACCCCACTGGTGCACAAATTCGTGCACAAGGCCTCTAGTGCTCCTATACCATCCTTGAATGGGGCTTGTTAAGCTTCTGCTCGAACAGTCTTATTTTCTTTTTTAAAAAAATGTTTTACTTATTTTTATTTATTTATTTTTTAATTACTTCATTGATTAAGGTATCATATTTGTCATCAACCCCCGCCTCGAACAGTCCTATTTTCTCAACGAGTGTAAAGCAATGCTGGCCGCTCTAGCCATCAAAAGACAGCCTGGTGCCTGGTTCAGTGGCTCACGCCAGGCCCATCAACCAGGAGGTCATTGCTCGATTCCCGGTCAGGGCACATGCCAGGGTTTCAGGCTCGATCCCCAGTAGGGGGTGTACAGGAGCCGGCCAATCGCTGATTCTCTCTCTCATCATTGATGTTGCTATTTCTCTATCTCCCTTCCTCTCTGAAATCAATAAAAACATATTTTAAAAAAAAAGAGATTAGAGCATTCAAAATAAAAAGACAGCTTGGTATAATAAAAGTTGGTCGTGCCCTAACCGGTGTGGCTCAGTGGATAGAGTGTCGGACTGTGGACTGAAGGGTCCCAGGTTCGATTCCGGTCAAGGGCATGTACCTTGGTTGCAGGCACATCCCCAGTCGGGGTGTGCAGGAGGCAGCTGATCGATGTTTCTCTCTCATTGATGTTTCTAACTCTCTCTCCCTCTCCCTTCCTCTCTGTAAAAAGTCAATAAAATATATTTTTAAAAGAAGTTGTGCTGGTTAAGTGTATTTTATCACAATGGGAAAAAAATGGAGCAAAAAATGTTGTTACACTGGGAGAAATAAAACGTAATTTAGCCCCTGCTTTGCTACCTCGTCTCTTACGGGGCGTTGGACTCCATCATCCCTTGTAGCTCTACCATTCATTCTATGCTTCTAAAGTGCTTTCTTTTTTTATTTAATTAAAATTTTTTTTAGTGCTTTCTTTTTTTAAAAAAATATATATTTTATTGATTTTTTTACAGAGAGGAAAGGAGAGGGAGAGAGAGTTAGAAACATCGATGAGAAACATCGATCAGCTGCCTCCTGCACACCCCCTACTGGGGATGTGCCCACAACCAAGGTACATGCCCTTGACCGGAATCGAACCTGGGACCCTTAAGTCTGCAGGCCGACGCTCTATCCACTGAGCCACACCGGTGAGGGCAAAGTGCTTTCTTTTTAAACTTAAATTTGCTTTTTTTTTTTGTATACAAGGACCCCAAACTATGGAACTAACGGCCCAGATCAAGTCAGTTCTGGAAAGTAAATAAATCCAAAGACAGGTGTTTAATCAAACGTCTCCTGCGTGTGTGGAGGAGGCGAAGAAGGGACTCCAATCCCACAGGCAGCTGGTCTGCGTCCCCTGCCAACGGGTGGGGTTTTACTCAGTCCCCCCCCTCCTCCCCGGAGAAAGGGCCAGCGCCAGGCCTCCTGCCAAAATCTCACCACCTTTGTCCTGCAACCAGAGGGCTGGACCTTCAACTCCACACACTGTGCAGGCCACACCATCACACCCTTTCCTCCCCTTCGCTCCCCACGCGGTACAAAGTCCAGGAAGTTCTACCTTGGCACCTGCTCCAAAGCGGGCCTCCTGCTCCTGCCACTCCTCCCAGGAGGAGAGCAGGAAGTACACAGGCAGGTGCCCGCACCCCAGCACCTGGCCCAGGTGGAACCGAGGAAAGAAGGGGTGCCTTCCCGCCAGAGGCTCCCGGAGCCCGGCCAGGCAGGGCTCAGTGGTTGAGCGCTGACCTAGGAACCAGGAGGTCAGGGTTCGATTCCCGGTCAGGGCACATGCCCGGGTTGTGGGCTTGATCCCCAGTGGGGGGCGTGCAGGAGGCAGAAGATCCATGATTCTCTCTTCATGGGTGTTTCTCTCTCTTTCCTTCTCCCTTCCTCTCTGACATCAATAAAAAATACATTAAAAAAGTAAAAAACTGCCCTGCCCTGGCCGGTGTGGCTCAGTGGATAGAGCGTCGGCCTGCGGACTGAAGGGTCCTGGGTTCGATTCCGGTCAAGGGCGTGGGCCTTGGTTGCGGGCACATCCCCAGTGGGGGGCGTGCAGGAGGCGGCTGATGGATGTTTCTAACTCTCTCTCCCTCTCCCTTCTTCTCTGTAAGAAATCAATAAAATATATATTTTTAAAAAGTAGAAAACAAACAAACAAAAACACGGAGGCTCCCCGGCCTTTACCCCAAAGGGGGTCGGGGCGCAGGAAGGCAGGGGAAGTCGAGTCTGGTTTTCAAGGACAGCGATGCACTGCTGGGCGCTCCGAGGGGCTCCCGCTGGGCTGGGGAGTGGGGCGCAGCGGGCTGCAGGGTGCTGGGGACCCAAGACGCAGGGGGCACCCGGGTCGGTTCACAGCGCTTAGGGTGCCAGGTCCAGCGGACCGCACCCCCGTGGGGGTCTCCACGCTCCAGCTCTGGGGTCAGGGAGGAGGAGGCACCGACCCCCAGCCCGCGGGGAGCCTCTCTGCTCTCGGGGCGGCCCCCCTCCCACCGCTCCCCCCCCACCCGCCCGCCCGCTCACCCTGCACGACCCGCGGTCCGAGGCGGCGTCCGCTGCCCAGCGGCCCGGGCTGAGGGCTGATGCTCGCGCTGCGCGGTCTCGCGCGGGATGGCAGCCACTGACCTGCAGCACCTCGGCCCGCCCCAGCTCCGAGCCCGCGACCCCTGACTTCTGATTGGCTCCTTGAGAGAACCCCGCCGCCAATCAGCGCAGACGAAGGGAAGGCGAGGCCCCGCCCCCCATCTAGACTATGCAGGACGAGATTAGGCTTCTGATTAGCTCCCTGCAATCTGACCCCGCCTCCTCTCCGTGCTCACGTCTGTCAAAATCTGGATGCCTCGCCGCGTAACTGCGATTCTTGTTTCTGATTGGCTGTTCGACATTCTGCCCCGCCCGCCGGCGAGCCGCTCTGAGCGGGCTTCGGGCTATTGAGTTGCGCCGCGCAGTGAGCACAGTCCCAGTAGGAGGTCTCGAGGACCGAGGCGGCGTCCGCTGCCCAGCAGCCCGGGCTGAGGGCTGACGCTCGCGCTGCGAGGTCTCGCGCGGGATGGCAGCCACTGACCTGCAGCACCTCGGCCCGCCCCAGCTCCGAGCCCGCGACTCCTGACTTCTGATTGGCTCCTTGAGAGAACCCCGCCGCCAATCAGCGCAGATGAAGCGGAAGGCGAGGCCCCGCCCCCCCATCTAGACTATGCAGGACGAGATTAGGCTTCTGATTAGCTCCCTGCAATCTGACCCCGCCTCCTCTCGGTGCTCACGTCTGTCAAAATCTGGATGCCTCTCCGCGTAACTGGGATTCTTGTTTCTGATTGGCTCTCCGATATTCTGCCCCGCCCCCTGGTGAGCAGCTCTGAGCGGGCTTCCGGCTATCGAGTTGTACGGAGCAGCGGGCACAGTCCGGGTAGGAGGTTTGGAGGACCGTGTTTTCTAGGGATCGTAGGTGTCTGGGCGCCACCCTTTCTCCGGGCAGCACTCACCCCGGAGGCCGCCTCCGGACCCCCGTCCCAGGAACTGCAGGTCTGATGGGAGGTCCCGGCGGGCGGGCTGGCTGCCTTCTGCACCAGACCCAGCTCCCAGGATCGCGGGCAGAACAGTAGTCTGCACACTCCTAGTGCTTGCTCTTGGGGAGCTTCAGGGGGCGCAGGGCCTCGACCAGACACACAGCACCCCATTTCCTACTCTCTTCCCGAGCCCCTGACTTCAATGTAACGGATGCAAAGGGGGCGGGGAGGTTTCCCAGGGGCGGGTCAGTAGTTGGGTCAGAAACTGTAGAGTCCGATTCTCTCCCCGCGAGGAAAGTGCAGAAACACGTGATTTCCAGGAGGCTGCCTGTGCATCACGGTGTAGAGGCCGGAATATTTGGTAGGTAACCCTCGTTGTCAAGGACAACCAGGCTCTGATGGACAGCTGGATGCACTCCCGCAGCCCACAGGACTTCTGAGGGGGGATCTCCCCACCCGGGTGCTTGTTTTTTGTAAATGCACAGCCCCCACGCTTTATTTTTGTTTTAAATATTTTTTTAAATTGATTTTTTACAGAGAGGAAGGGAGAGGGATAGTTAGAAACATCGATCAGCTGCCTCTTGTACAACCCCCACTGGGGATGTGCCCACAACCAAGGTACATGCCCTTGACTGGAATCGAACCTGGGACCCTTCAGTCCACAGGGTGGCACTCTATCCACTGAGCCAAACCGGTCAGGGCCCGCCACCCACGCTTTTATTCTTTTTTTCTATCAGGATGTAGGGCCCTCGGGTTATCTGGGACCGTGATTGACTCGGATGTTTGCCAAACCTCTGCCGAGGGCTGGCCTTCGCCCCTTTGGATTTGGGTCTTATCTCCAAGTAGCACGCTCTTTCTGTAATCCCATTCTTTTTTAATATATTTTATTGATTTTTTACAGAGAGGAAGAGAGAGGGATAGAGAGTTAGAAACATTGATGAGAGAGAAACATCGATCAGCTGCCTCCTGCACACCCCGCACTGGGGACGTGCCCGCAACCAAGGTACATGCCCTTGACCGGAATCGAACCCGGGACCCTTGAGTCCGCAGGCCGACGCTCTATCCACTGAGCCAAACCGGTTTCGGCTGTAATCCCATTCTTAACCATCTCTTCCCTCTAGGCTGAGAGACCAGCTTTGATTTGGTTTTCTGTAGCCAGAGTCTGACTCCTGGTGGGTTCATGAGGGCACTCTGCTTAACTGTCCCTCAGGCAGTGCGTGAATTCTCCCTCCTCACCCATGTTCATTTTGTCCTGTTCTTTTTTTTAAGTACATTTTTATTGATTTCAGAGAGGAAGGGAGAGAGAGAAACATCAATGATGAGAATCATCAATCGGCTGCCTCCTGCACTCCCAGTTTGAAGAGAAAATTCTAGATGCCATCCTATTTCTCTTTGTTAGGTGTTTTGTTTTCAGTCACCACAAAATATTTTATTAGAAGAGTCAAACATGTGATAATACAATTTTTTTATTAAAAATAATTTACAGCATCAATAACATATACACAATTGTCATCAACGGAACTTCGCCTCCAATATATTTCTATACAATACTTAGCGTCATTGAACTTAAAACTGCTACACGGTGTTGTTGGCTTTAGTTGATTGACAATCCGTAGTCGTGTAAGTGAGACAGGTTCAGGGTCACGTGCTGTGGGAAGTGGGTGGGAACACCGGCACCATCCCACTCGGGGAGAAGGCCACCGAGGAGGCCCAGTCCCTCTCCTTCCCCCCCACCCCCCCCAAATCACACCGAGTCAACTCCCAGCATCTCAGTGCCGCTCCGAAACCCAAAGGCAAAGGAAGGGGTCTTAACCACAGGGAAACGCCCGTCAGTCCATCCCTCCCCGCCGGCCGCTCGCCCACGGAGGCGATGCACAGTGACCACGCGTGCAATGGCCTGGCCCTCATCAGGTCTGAGCTGCACTCGCCCCTTCAGAGCCACTGGAGTGTGATCACCCGTGAGAAACCGAGCAGCCTGGCCACGGGGTCCTGACCCTTCACTCAGGGGTCACCTGGACGTCTGGAGACAAAACAAGCACCGTGACAAATGTCGGCCTGGGAACCTTCCAGAACCTGCGGCGTAACCACGCAGTTCAGTGGCGGGTGCCATTCTCACTGACCCAAAGGCACGGAACATGGCAACGCTCTAGCAGTGTGCTGGAACTCGACAACACTTCTCTCTTCTCTTATGAAACCACATGTCCTTCCCACAATATTTTTTTAACACATCATTACCAGATAGTTAACAAGGGATAAAACAATAAAAACCAACAGATGCCACGTTTCTGCACACACAGTGCTTGGCTGGGGGCAGAGCTGTCAGGTACACACGGACACATCCATTTCCCTCCCTAGCCGATAACCATGCTTAGCCAGCTTTTGGTTCAGAGATGAAGAGGCCCTGATCCTGTTCCTGAAACACAAGGTTTGCTGGTACTATTACTGGGCGAGGCAGGCGGAAATCTAAGTGCTTAATTCACAGCTTGCTTTCCTGTCTTCATCTCCTGGATCCCACGTTTATGACCCCCATCCTCTGCCTCAGGTGATATAATATCCTCAAACCCAACACAGATGCCCGCCCCAACCCAATCTGGAATTACCATTTCTTCAAACCCTATCGTGGGCGTTTCAACGTTCACCTTGAAAATTCTCCATCCCCAACTCATGTTTTCATGTAAATTAGGAACACACGTGCACTGACAAATACACAGAGTAAAATAACAGACCATTTGATCTGAGTACCAGGTAGCATCTTTAATGAAGGGGGGGTCGGCCTCCAGCCATCTAACGGTCGGAGCACGGGCTTGCAGGGCGCTGAGGGACAGCATGGCTGACAGCTAAGGCCTCAGAGCTCTGCACCCCCTGGGGTCGCGCTCTGGCATCCGAGAGCCAGGAGCCCTCTTCCTGGGCCACGTGACCTCACGCGGAAGTGCAGCAATGAATCAGGTCACACTCAAGATCTCAGGTGAGAAACACCATGCAAATCGCCTTCTGCCACGGAGGTTAATTTCCTGGTTTAAAAAGGGGCATGGATGGGACTTTCTGAAATTCATTATCCAGGCTTTTTCTTAAAAGCTGCCCGCTTCTCGGAGACCGAGCCCTCGAGGGGGGAGCCGACGCCTCTGGAGAGAACTGGGAGGTGAGCAGCCCCTCCGTGTCCCATCCTGAGGGTCAGCTTTGGTTACAACAAAAACAGGACCGCCCCCCGCAGGTCATCCAAACCAAGGAAAACACGGATTCCAAACGACAGGACATCTCCTGAGTCACTAAGAAACAGCCAACCCTTGCAATGCCTCGGCCGAGCTGCGACACGGCAGGGGGGCAGTTTAAGTCCAGAGGAGCCACCTGAGTGTTCACGGTGAGCAGCTCCAAGCGGTGGAATCTGGTTGGCGATCCCCAACTACCAGCTCCCGGGGGTGACAGCGCCACACCCGGTGAGCAACCACGTCCTCCCCTCAGCCAGCCAGCCAGCCGAGCCCCGCCGGAGGCTCTGCCGCAAGTGCCCGGGTGTGAGGGCTGCATGTGACACCTGTCACTCGCCGTGGGGGGCCCACACTCTGCCCCGCCCCGTGGGGGAGGGACGTGTGGAGCTGCAGAGGCTGTGCGTGGAGGGCCTCCCCTGGCAGTTGGGCTGGGGCCGAGGGTACCCTGGCTCAGGTCTCCACCCAGCACCGCCCGAGGAGGAATTCGTCCACCTGTTCATCTGATCCCAACTCGCACAACGTTAGCGCCTCGGCGGGCTTCTGCCGTCCCCTCTCCCACCCTGACGCCAACACACAGCGCAACAGCTTTAAAGATGCAAAACTGAACAAACCACTCGGAGGCTCCTCACAGGAGAATCGCCAACAAGTCAAGTCCTGCCTTTATTTACAATCGGTGAGGACGCCCTCACTTACCTCTCGTCCACCACACACTCACGCTGAGTCTAGCAGTGTTAATAGCACCATTCGTATAGGATTGAAAATCAAGATTTCATTCTGCCGCTACGTGATTCGGAGCCTCTCTCTCCCGCGAGGAGACAGGGCGTCAGGAGTGTCTGCAGCGCCAGGCGAGGTCCCGGGTCCAGCACAGAGGCGTGGCTTGCAGTTACGTTTGGAGGGGATCCATGGGGGGTCGGTACTATGAGAACTTTCGTGCCACAAAGTTTAATAACCCTCCGTGTTTGTACAACGTTATTTCCACATCATTTTCAAACGAAGCGATCACGCTGAATGCTTTCCCAGTGCTTGTCTGGAAACAAGCAGAAACACCCATGAGTGGGGGGCCTCCCGTGCCCCTCAGGGGTCAGGACCGCTGTCCCCCTACGCAAGGCTGCTCCCCCCCACGTTCTGTCCGGGAAACCTCTCCTGCTCGCCCACCACCCGCGATGCCCACCCTGGGCCTCGCAGTTATGGAGACAGTGTCATCCCTGATTCCGAAGGGTCACGTGACCTCACCCAGAACATGAATCCCGTCAGGTGGATTCTGACTGTTAGCCAGGAGGCCGCACTCACTGCTCACGTCCATCTCACGTCCAACACTCACCGCACAGAACACCCGCTCCCCTCCTCTCTCCTGAGAAAGCCTGTGCCTCTGCCCTGACGGTCAGCCCTGCCTCCCTGTGGAGCGGCTCCGGCGCCGATGAACGTGGGGTCAGGACAGAGCTGAGCAGGAGAGGCGGCCGGCACGTGCGTCCGCCCTTCCTCCTGGGCCACGTGCCCTGCTTCCCGCCTCCCTCGGAGCTCTCACCCCCGGAAGGCCACACGGCCCCTGCCCAGCTCACGGTCCCACCCGACGTCCGAGCAAGTCCCGGTGACCGCGGAGCCGCACGCGCAGCCGTCCACCCGCACGCGGCGCACTTGGGACTGGGGATACCTTCACGTCCAGCGTGGCTCCAGGAGACAGCTCCTCAGGGAAGGCCAAGGAGAAGGTTTCGCGGCCGGAGAGGCCCAGGGCCGCGGCGCTCTGCCCGGGGAGGAACTGCAGGGGGGCGATGCCGATGCCCACCAGGTGCTCTTTGTGGATCTTCTCGTAGCTCTCCGCCAGCACCGCCCTCACGCCCTGCAACACACGAGCGTCACGTCCCTCCGTCGCCCGAGGCTCCTTTACTGCACTTTGTACGGGAGGAGGGACTCTCCTTTTGGCCTCTCCTGTTATAGCAACTTTCCAGCTCAAACAAACAAACGAACAAACAACCGCTCCAGCTCCCAGCCCACACTCAGGTCGACGCACCAAAGCATCCGGGGCCTCTTACAGGCTGTTCTGTGCCTTCCAGGGCGCAGGGGGCCTGGGCCCAGGAGGGCTCCTGCCTGTCCCTGGAGGGTCTCCCCTGTGCTCGCCCTCCTCCCAAGATGCCCCTACAATCCAGGAACAGGGAAGGGGCAGCTGAGTGAACTCGGTGCCCCGCAGGAGAGGGCACAGGCAGCGCCTGCGCAGACAACACCGAGTGCAGGAGACACACGATGCCGGGAAGGCCCGGCCCAGCCGTGCCACCTGCGTGTCAGTGTCCAATGAGCGGACAGGCAGGGACCACCTGCGACAGGAGGAGGCCCAGAACGTAAAAAGCGAAGACTAGGAACATCTCAGAAGGAAGGAAGGCAGGCTACGCCCATCACTAACATTCACGGTCCTTGTAAAAGCTCAGAAGAGGAGCTGCGTGCGCCCACCACCCAGGCTGACCATTCAGGGCGTTAGAATGAGAAGACGAAGCCTCACGCACACGAGGCCGAGAGGGGCGAGGCCAGCCTCCGACCACCCCACCTGCAGGGACCCACTCGCGCCCCACGTCTGAGGTGGCGGGGGACACGTGCCACGCATGCCACGGACTGTGCTCGCCCGCCGTCCCGCTGCTGCCCCCCGAGGAGCCGCCTCAGGAGACGCTCCCTGGCAGACGGCCAGGCCCCGTCAGCGCCACGTGGGGAAACCGAGTACAACTGGGCCCACACCTCAGAGCGTGCACCTCCCTGGAGCAAATCCGAGAAGAGGAAGTGCAAGGGGGGCACGGCACATAAAGCTGCCAGTGGGGACACATCACTCCCCATTTCAAGTAAGAAAAGGCTGCCCTGACCTGTGTGGCTCAGTGGATAGAGCGTCGGCCTGCGGACTGAAGGGTCCTGGGTTCGATTCCGGTCAAGGGCATGTACCTTGGTTGCGGGCACATCCCCAGTGGGGGGTGTGCAGGAGGCAGCTGATCGATGTTTCTCTCTCATCGATGTTTCTAACTCTCTACCCCTCTCCCTTCTTCTCTGTAAACAATCAATAAAATATATTTAAAAAAAAAGAAAAAGAAAAGGCTGATGTGGGCTCAAGTTCAGAATATTAATGCAACTAGCTTATGTAAGATCACTCATAAAACCCACACATTATGAGATCAAAACAAGCCCAGAAGTCCAAAAGGGTAAAATACGCCTTGCCAGGGTGCTGCGGGTGCAGTTAAACCTGAAGCTCAAGAGAGGAAATGGAAGACTCGGTACCAGCAGATACGGGCCCTTGGCCGCCCAGTCTCGGGAGCTCCCGGAGCCGTACTTCTTTCCCGCGAGGATGATGAGTGGGATGCCTTCCTTCTGGTACAGCTCTGCCGCCTCAAACACATCCAGCTGCGGACGAAGACAGACAAAGGTCCTTCACACACAGCCCGGCTCAGTCAGCACGGGTCTCCACGCTCTGCACACCCCCTTACCGTCTGTCCCGACGGGAAATGGATGGTTTTGGGAGCCGGCTTCCCGATGAACTTATTGAAAAGCTTGATGTTTGCGAAAGTGCCTCTTGTCATCACAGCGTCGTTGCCTCTCCGGGCTCCGTAGGAGTTGAATTCTCGGGGGGTAAGGCTGCAAGAAAGCCAGGAGTCGTAACACTTCCTCCAACGCACTTAATTACAGAAAATTCCCAGCTTCCATGCAAGGAGGGAAAACGGGACAGCGAACGCCCAAGGAACTCAGTGTATCTGAACGGTACACATTTCAGGTCCTTTCTCTAGGAGACAGGGACCCTTAAAAAGACCACCAATAGCAAAAAAGCAAAAAAAAGACAAGAAAAGAAGTCACGACTTCCTACTATCAGGCAGCCAGTTAACACTCTACAGTCCCGGTCTCCACTCCTTTGTGATGGGTTGTTCAAATCAGGACCCAAATACGGTTCATGAATTCATCCCGTTCATTTCGCTCCTTTAACGTCTCTTTGTCCCCTTGTACCTCAGGGCATGGTTTTCTGCATCTAGGCTGTGCCGACCGCCTCTCTATGCTGTCCTCACACACTCTCCGCCCCTGTACTCTTACAAACCGACTAGAGGCCCGGTGCATGAAAATTCATGCACTGGGAGGGAGGGTCCCTCAGCCTGGCCTGCCCCCTCTCACAGTCTGGGAGCCCTCAGGGGTGGGAGGCAACCCAGTGATCAGGGGAAGGTGACGCCCCACCATACCTCTGCTGCTGCCACTGCCGGCAGCACAAGCCTCGGCCGGCCCTGGTTACCTGAGCCTCAGCCAGCCCTGGGCAGCTGGGCAGCCGCCATCCGAGGCCTGCCTGTGCCTTGGGCTGGGCCCTGGGCGGCTGAGGGGATGGGCTCGCCCCCAGGACTGAGGGGACTGGGCACCACCATCTTGTGGCTGTGGGCGCAGCCATCTTTGTGAGGGTATGATTGTCAATTAGCATACTCCCTCTTTATTAGATAAGATGTGGGATCAGTGGTGTGGTAAGACCTGCCTTGCCCTGGCCGGTGTGGCTCAGGTGGCTGGAGTGGTGTCCCACGCACAGAGAAGTGGGGGTTCAATTTTTGGTCGGAGCACACACCCAGGTCGCTGGTTCGATCTCCAGCTCAGCATCTACGTGTCGCAACCCACCAATGTTTCTCTCTCCCATCAATGTTTCTCCCTTCCTCTCTCTACAATCAATGAAAAACTTCTCCTTGAGTGAGGATTGAAAAACACACCTGGCTTTTGATTCGATACCAGCCCAGCCTCACGAATGTGCACTCGCTCTACAGCCCACCAAGCACATGGACAACCTGCTCCCACACAGGAGGGCAGTGAGGGCCAACCCCCAGCCTTTACTAGGGCGGGCAGACCAAGCCCAACCCACTGAGCCACACTGACGTTTCAACAAAGCAGCATGGAAACACATCTCATTTCCGACTGGCTTTTCATGTAGACCACGAGGGCCCTATTTAAATCAACTTCCACTTCTAAGGCTCTCAGCAAAGGCAGGTATGCGAGGCCCCCATTATGGCATGCCCACTGCCCTGCCCCGGGCACCAGGCGGCAGGCGCTCCCTGCAGAGGACACGCCCGGGAAGGAGCGGCCGTGGCACCCACCCTCTGTTCGTCAGGTACTTGGCAGCGGCGCTGCTGCGGGAGATGCTCCCCGCAGGGGAGATGTGGTCGGTGGTGACGGTGTCCCCCAGGTGCAGCAGGACGTGCGCGTTCTCGATGGGCTGCGGGGCGGCCGGCTCTTTGGTCTAAAGGGAAGGAAGGGGGAGGCACTGAACTCCACGGTGTTACTTCACAACCACCTCTCAGACAGGAAGAACGACCGTACTTACAAGCTTGTCAAAAAACGAGGGACACCGGATGTACGTGGACTTTGCGTCCCACGGAAACAAGACAGAATCGGGTGCCTCCAGGGAATTCCACCGCTTGTCACCCGTCTGTGGGAGAAGACAAGAGGGGTCAGAACAAGAGGCTTATGCAGTGTTCACGGGAATAAAACTACTCAGGCCTTCCCCATTTCCTAAGAAAGGCGAACGGCGCATTCTAAACCATCATGGCACCCTCACCGTGTGGCTCAGTGGAAAGAGCATCGGCCTGTGGACTGAAGGATCCCAGGTTTGATTCCGGCCAAGGGCCCATGCCTGGGTTGTGGGCTTGATCCCCAGTAGGGGACGTGCAGGAGGCAGCCAATTAATGATTCTCTCTCATCACTGATGTTTCTCTCTCTCCTTCTCCCTCCCTCTCTGAAATCAACAAAAAATAAAATAAATAAAAATAAACTATTATGGCACCCTCACCGTGTGGCTCAGTGGACAGAATGTCAGCCTGCGGACTGAAGGGTCCCGAGTTCGATTCTGATCAGGGCACAGGCCCAGGTCGCGGGCTCAATCCCGAGGAGGGGGCATGCAGGAGGCAGCTGATCCATGATTCTCTCATCACTGATATTTCTCTCTCTCCCTCTCCCTTCCTCTCTGAAGTCAATAAGTATATTTTTAAAAATAAAATAAACCATCATGGCAGTGCTAGGAATCGCCCGTGCGCATCCAATCCCAGCACGCTGTATTTTCAGGAACACCTTCAGAGTTAACTTTTATTATAAACTGAACATAAAAGGCTACAGAACCCACCCTGACCAGGTGGCTCAGTTGGAGCGTCAGCCTGTGCACCAACAGGTTGCGGGTTCGATCCCAAGTCAGGGCACCTACCTAGGTTTCGGTCCCGTGCCCAGTTGGGGTGAGAAAGGGAGGCAGCTGATTGATGTCTCTCTCTCCCCCTAAAAATAAATGACACATCCTCAGGTGAGGATAAAAAACCCACAAAAAAAACCAAAACCTTAATGAATGCAAAGGGAGCCGGAGAAGTTAAAGATCCACACACGCTGCTGAAGAGGAGCGTGCTGTGCTGTGTGAGTGCGCTGTGTGTGCGAGTGCTGTGTGTGTGTGTTCTCTGTGTATGAGTGCACTGTGTGTGTGCTGTGCTATGTGTATGAGTGTGCTGTTAGTGCTGTGTGTGCGCTATGTGTGCGAGTGCTCTGTGTGCGTGAGCTATGTGTATGAGTGCGCTGTGTGCTGTGCTGTGTGTGAGAGTGCGCTGTGAGTGCGCTGTGTGCGTGTGTGCGAGTGCTGTGTGTGTGCGCTCTGTGTATGAGTGCACTGTGTGTGTGCTATGTGTGCGAGTGCTCTGTGCGTGTGCTCTGTGTATGAGTGCACTGTGTGTGTGCTGTGCTATGTGTATGAGTGCGCTGTTAGTGCTGTGTGTGCGCTATGTGTGCGAGTGCTCTGTGTGCGTGAGCTATGTGTATGAGTGCGCTGTGTTTGTGTTGTGTGTGTGCTGTGTGCGAGTGTGTGCTATGTGTATGTGCGCTGTGTGAGTGCGCTGTGTTTGTGTTGTGTGTGTGCTATGTATGAGTGCTCTATGTGGGTGTGTGTGCTATGTGTATGAGTGCACTGTGTGTGTGCTCTGCGTGTATGTGTGTGGGGGAGGGGCTGCTGCTCACCATGAAGAACAGGACAGAAAAGCCTCTGCTTTAGATCTGTCCCACCACCTCCCCGTGTATCCGTCCTCCCCAACCACACGCCAGTGCCCACTGCTCAGCACCGAGGGCCCTGCATCGCCCATGCTGGACCTCGACGTCCCTGCTTCCTCCTCACTGCCCCCAGCACGGCTCAGTACACAGAGCCAGCCCCTGACGACACACCTCCCTTCACAGCCTCCTGACGACACACCTCCCTCCCAGCCTCCTGACGACACACCTCCCTCCCAGCCTCCTGACGACACACCTCCCTCCCAGCCTCCTGATGACACACCTCCCTCCCAGCCTCCTGACACACCTCCCACCCAGCCTCCTGACACACCTCCCACCCAGCCTCCTGACACTCCCCACGACGCTCCCCTTCACTCCACTCAGAGCAAAGACCACGTTTTATCGCAGCTCCCACTAACTCCCACAGGCCTGCTCCGCCCCTTGCTGCCATCACTTCCTCCCGCCACCCTCACTTCCTGTGGAGCCAGCGGTCGTCCTCCAGGTCCCCTCCTCAGGCCGGGAAAGCCTCGCTCTGGGCCCAGGCATGTGACCAACCTGCTCACCTTTAACCTTCGCTCAAGGCCGTTTTCAGCCCTCCCACATAAAACTGCAGCGTACCCCCACATTTTGCACAACTGGTTTTGTCCTGTTTTTATCTATATTTTCCATAGCCTGTACCGCTTTTTAATATTCTGTGTAACTTACCTCGTCGTTCTGTGCACTAGTCACTGCCTACCTCCCCCATGAGAATTCTGTTTTGTTCAGACACATGCTGACCACAGAGCAGGTGCTCGATAAACAGGTGAGTGCACAGATGCCTTTTCTGCCTCATATTTGTATTGTTTTATGCTTGTGTGCGCATAAACCTCTCTGGGAGATGCTTAGGGATCTGACACCTCTGAGGAGAGTGAGTGGGAGATGTCCTTGTTTGCACCCAATTCTTTTGAATTTTGAACCATTGTCAGTAAGAGTGACAAGCAAGGGTAGTTTACGGTGAGAACAGAAACACGATGAGAGAGAATCATCATCGATCGACCGGTGCCTCCCGCATGCCCCACACGGGGGTCCGAGCAACCCGGGCGTGTGCCCTGACCGGGGATCAGCCAGGGACCTCCTGGTTCCGGGGCCAACGCTCAACCGCTGAGCCCCGCCAGCTGGCTGCACTTCCGGTAAGCGATAAAACAAATGCTTGTCCTCCAAGCTGTTCTCTTAGGTGTTAGATTCCAGATGTAAAACGACCCTCTGCTTCAGACTGCGCATGCCAAACCGCGCCACGGAGACGTCTATCCTCCTCGGAGACCACGAGGAGCGAGGCCAACCCGGCCCGCGATGGACCACGGGAAGCCCGGAGCTCTGACCTCCATCTTCTCCTTCAGCGCCTGGAACACGGAGCACAGGACCTGCTCCTCCTCCACCCGCTGGACTTCCTCTCGGCTCGGCCAGATGTCGTGCAGGTAGATGTGCTTGCCCGCGGGGTCAGTGCCTGGTGAAAAATGAATACAAAGCGTAACTCCCAACGCCCCTGGCAACGGGCAAGGAGACACCTGACTGGTGCTGTTGCTCTTCTGTCAATCAGGGCAAAGCGCTGAAACCAGTTTGGCTCAGTGGATAGAGCGTCGGCCTGCAGACTCAAGGGTCCCGGGTTCGATTCCGGTCAAGGGCATGTACCTTGGTTGCGGGCACATCCCCAGTGCGGGGTGTGCAAGAGGCAGCTGATCGATGTTTCTCTCTCATCAATGTTTCTAACTCTCTATCCCTCTCTCTTCCTCTCTGTAAAAAATCAATAAAAAAAAAAAAAAAATCAGGGCAAAGCGCATGTCCAGGCCTCAGCTCAGCCCAGCTCGATGCCCGTGTCAATGGCCAGGGCTGTTTCATGCCTGAGGCACATGACATGGTACCTGCTAGGTCCTGGCGGGGGAAGATCAGAAACACTGGTCTGATAATAAGCAGGTTACTGATGTTAACGGAGGCTCAGGAGGGATGCAGTTCTAAAGCTTGTGGAGCTGTGATTGCTCCAGTAACTTCCAGGTAACAGTAAGCAGGTAGTTCTAGCACAGCTCCATTGAGGGTGGACATGTCACCTAATAGGTTCTGTGCATGGATAGATGTTATTTAAAACTGGGTGCTATGACCCCTTACAACTTCTTAGAGGGACAAGTGGCGTTCAGCCACCCGAGATTGAGCAATAACAGGTCTGTGATGCCCTTACAACTTCTTAGAGGGACAAGTGGCGTTCAGCCACCCGAGATTGAGTAAAACTGGGTGCTATGAGAATAGTAAAGGGGTCACTACTGGCTTCCAGAAAACTCGATGGGGGTCTAGTGTGGTGATGTTGGAATGATTTCAGAGGGCGGTTACTGTGAATCAGCTATTCTCAGGAGCCAGAAGGTTCCAATCCTGAGCCTCTGCCCTTGACCTGCCGGTGTGGTCTTAGATGCATTTAACCGGCCTGTTTCTCGCCTGAAAAGTGAGTTTTACTGACGGTGCATATGAGCTGTTGGAAAAAATAAAACATGAGAAGCACCTAATATGGGGCCGGCACAGTTGCAGCTACCAATCTAGAGGAGCATCTGTCTTTTTCTGGGCTCGGAAAAGAAAGGAAAAAAAAAAAAAAAAGGAATGCCCTCCAGACCGCGCCAAAGACACACCCAGAAGCCTGGTGCGTTATCAGCAACCGGCGCTGCAGGCTTCCGCGGCGGAGACCCGATTACGCGCACATTCTGTCCTCCGCCTTCCAGTGCGGAAGCTCACACTCCGCGTGTGGGACAAGCCCCTGGAACAATCCGAAGGGGGAACGGGGTCGGCAGCATCTAGAAACACGACGACCCAACACGGACCCAACGCCGGGAGCGCCGGTGGGCACGTGTCCCGGGGACGTACCGAGAGGCTCGGCCTGGAAGTCTATGTCCACGGTGCCGGCGATGGCGTACGCGACCACCAAGGGCGGAGAGGCAAGGTAGGTGGCGCGGACGCAGTCGCAAAGACGCCCTTCGAAGTTTTTGTTTCCAGACAGAACGCCACAGGTGACCAGGTCCCCCTGGAACACACACACGGGTCCGTGTGAGAGACGGCGCGACGTGGAGGGCCACAGAGCAGCCTCCACGAGGACACTGCTGCGGGCGGACAGCCAGAAGCCCAGTTCCAGTTACGACACAAATGAGCGGAATAACGCCTCACGTTTTAAAGAATTATTTCGAGAATCCAAAAGTGACCCTTTTAATGACTTTAAGATGGACGGTGCGATGACTACAGAGTATAAACGCATCAATAGACAAAGCACGTGAGGAGGAAGCGTGTGGCTCTCACCGAGCCGTTACCTGTCTCACGGCACTCAGAACGGCTTCGGACAAGGGCCCCGTGTTGCCCACGCACGTCGAACAGCCATAGCCGACAACTTCAAATCTGCGGCAGAAAGGCACCAGGTTGGCCAGAGCACCACCACGCGTGCGTGTGGAGGGCAGGGTCAGCTTCCTTCCTCACTGTCACCCGCTACCTGAGGAGTCGTGATGCAGACAGACCAGCCACGCCATTCGTTCCCCTCCCAACCCTGGGCCGAGGCCACCCTCAGGCTGGCTGCCCACTGCCCACACGTACACTTGGAGGAGCACACCCGGAGGGGCACACCTGGAGGGGCACGCCGGGAGGGGCACACTTGGAGGGGCACACTTGGAGGAACACACCTGGACGGGCACACTCGTAGGGGCACGCCCAGACGAGCATGCCTGGAGGAGCACACCTGGATGGGCACACCCGGAGGGGCACACCCAGACGAGCACGCCTGGAGGAGCACACCTGGATGGGCACACCCGGAGGGGCACACCCAGACGAGCACGCCTGGAGGAGCATACCCAGAGGGGCACGCCCGGAGGGGCACGCCGGGAGGGGCACACTGGGAGGAACACACCTGGATGGGCACACTCGGAGGGGCACACCCAGACGAGCACGCCTGGAGGAGCGCACCCGGAGGGGCACGCTCGGAGGGGCACACTCAGAGGGGCACACTTGGAGGGGCATGCCCCGAGGGGCACACCTGGAGGAGCCAGGGCTGAGGCTGCCCCAGGGGGTTGTGATGAACTGCATCTGACACTGTAAGCAAGCCCTCAGCCTCCTCGCTGGGAACACGACCCAAACCGTGTCCTGCACGTCCTTCCAGAGGGCTCACACTGAGGAGTGTCACCTGACCTCGGAGAGGCCCGAGCGGCTCTGGGGCCGGGACTGACAGGTCACTCTTTCCCCTCAACCACTCGGCCAAGAAAAGTCCCTGACAGACACTTCAAGATGATAGAACTAAAAATATGCACATATAACCCACAGAATTACTTTCAGACGCTCTTCTAAATTAAAAAAAAAACAAAAAACACAAAAAACATAAACCGTATCTGGCTTGCAAGAAATTTACGATTTATGTAAGACAGTATGTTTGAGCCCGCCTGGCGTGGCTCAGTGGTTGAGCGTCGACCCAGGAACCAAGAGGTTCGATTCCCCGTCAGGGCACACACCTGGCTGCGGGCTTCACCCCCAGTGGGGGGCGTGCAGGAGGCAGCCAATCCATAACTGCCCCTCACCATTGCTATTTCTCTCTCTCTCTTCCTCTCTGAAATGAATAAAAAATTTTTTTAAAAAGACACCTTACTCAGTTAATACTGCAACCTGTAGAGCGGCATTCCTTTCCGAAAGCTGCCCTACGGGCTCCGAGAGCACGCCCTGGCCGGCCCCAGCCCTGCCCGTCACCGACACCTGGTTTGACCTGCCCGTCCTCCCGCCAGCACCCTGCCTGCCGCGGACGGTGCCCCACGTGTCTGCTGAGGGCAAGGCCGCAGGGGGCGCGTGGCAACGGCCAGGGGACTACAGGACTAAGCCTATTCTTCCTCTCTCCTCTGCATGATGGGCCCCGACGCGCAGCTCCGTCACTGCTGGGCCCCACGTCGACGCGGCAGAGAGGACGCGGCAGAGGACGTGGCAGAGGACGTGGCTTACCCGAGCCTGCGCAGGTACGGCAGCACGCCGCTGGAGCTGAGGTAATGCGTGACCATCCCGCTGCCGGGCGCCAGGCTGGTCCTGATGTAGGGCTGCACCCGCAGACCCGCCTCCACCGCCTTCTTCGCCAGGAGACCTGCCCGGGACAAACAGGGTGGCCATGGCGCTGCTGCCCACGTGGGGGGGGACAAGACAGGCCGTTCAGCAGCTGGCCCCCAGCTCCCAGGAGGGAGGTCCACATCCACACACTTATTTCCCATCTTCCCCCCCCCGACTTGTTCCATCGGAGACCAACGGGGCAGGAGGCGCAGCCCGGGCACAGGCTCACGCCCGACATGGACTGAGCTGTCTCCGTCGCCACCATCACAATAATGAAGCCACTTAGTAACGGGACACGGTGCCCACATTAACCACGGGTTGTGTACACACAACGGACGGCGTGGCAGCCCTGTCAGTGTCTCCTCGCTCACGCTCAGGGGTCCAGCACAGCGACGGCAACTCCCGCAGACACCAGACCTGCTGGTCCCAGTCCTCCTGGGTGAGCAGAGGCAGATACGGCCTGAACTAACAGACGTGTAAGTTATAATGTGCCTTCCGTGTGATAAAAAGAAAACTGGTAACACACGTCAGCCCTAGGCCCCTGAAGACTAACTAAAACCCAGAACGTCGACGCCCAGCCTGTTGGACACCAACCCTCACCACCACCTGACGGACAGAGTGACCATAAGGGACAGAAAGGCCGTAACTTAGGAAGGACGACGGGTGGTGGCCTTGAACCGCCCCCTACCTGCCGCCAGCATGACGGACGGGTTGCAGTTGTTGGTGCAGCTGGTGACCGCGGCGACGACCACGGCCCCGTGCGACAGGCGGTAGTCACTTCCTTCGTAGTGAAGAGAGACGGTGTCGCACTGCTTCTCGGCCGCAATCTGGAAGCCTCGGAATCCAACCTGGAGAGATTCCCACACTAACGTGAGCATGTTCTGACACAGAGAGAAATCACGGCCCTGGCCGGTGTGGCTCAGTGGATAGAGCCTCGGCCTGCGGACTGAAGGGTCCCAGTTCGATTCCGGTCAAGGGCACATGCCCGGGTCGCAGGCTCGATCCCCAGTGTGGGGCATGCAGGAGGCAGCCAATCCATGATCCTCTCTCATCATTGATGTTTCTCCCTCTCTTTCCTTCTCCCTTCCTCTCTGAAATCAATAAAAACACATAAAGGAAAAAAAAAAAAAAACACGTGGGGATTGAACACGTGTGTGAGGTGCTGACGGCCGGGACGGGCAGCAGCTGTGACTCAGCTGGACCCTGCGTGTGCCGCCACGAGGCGTCCGCTGCCCAGTCCTTTCTGCTGCGAGCCCAGCCTCGCGGGCCCAGCTCTCCCTCAGCTCTGGTTCTCAACCATCCCTGCCACAGCCATCCTTAGGGGCGGGACCAGCTCTTTGTTAAAATGGCCCCGAGGATCTGCTCCCAATGACTGTGTGTGCGTGCGTGTGCGTGTGTGTGTGCGTGTGCGGAATCTGCTAGAGCTGGCGATGGTTGGAGCAAGGCCCATGGGAATTCACGACCTTGTTTTATTCCTGTACAAGCCTGACGTTTCCCTCAAGAAAATCAACAAACTGTAAAAACTAAAGCTTTGGAAAGACAGCGAGGGACCAGCCTTCAGCACAGAGGTCATGAAGCCACGCGTCTCGGGGGTGTGTGTGTGTGTGTGTGTGTGTGTGTGTGTGTGTGTGTGTTTCCCTTGAGTCGGCAGCCACATGTCACAGGCTAGAGATCGCACAGAAATGTCTGAGACGGTGGGAACACGTCAGGGAGAGCCACAGCCACGCAGTATCCCGCGTGTGAGACAGAGCATGTGACTAAGAAACCAACCTTTCAGTTGAAAAATTAAGGACCCCGTGTGGACGGCTGCCCTGAGACCCGCCCGCTGTCCCCTGGGCCCCTGCAGTGGGAACAGAGACGAGGCGAGGCCCACCTTCTCACTGAGGCAAGCTCGGAAGTCCCTCTTCATCTCCGTCACAGCGACTCTGTCCTGCGGCCTCTTGGGACCACTGACAGTTGCAATGATGGAGCTCAGGTTGATCCGGATCACCTGGGCAAGGAGAGAGGTAAGAGGAGGAATCAGGGCTCGTAGGGACGGATTCCAATCCAAGCACTACTTTCTGAGAAAAAGTATATTGTATTTTTTTAATGCAACTTGTTTTAATGAGGAAACACACCCACCAAAGATGTTTAAAAACCCATTTACTTATGAAATACATGAAAACGTGCTAAAAGCAAGACTAGCAGATGCATATGCAAACTGCCACACCAACAACGGCGTCCTCTACGTGAACTTCATCCCGCTGCCCTCCCGCCCACAGCAGCGCCATCTCTACCAGCGCCTGGGCAGCCAGGCACTTCCTGCCTCGGCTCAGACCCGCCCTCTCTGCCTGCGTGTGAGGGTGAGGTGGGCTCAGTGAGCCTTCCTTCCCAGCTTCACTGAAATAAAAATCTACATAAACCTAGTGAGTGAAGTCGGAGCAGGGTCACAGAGAACGTGTTAATAACAACAATCCTATCTAACAAGGAGGGGATATGCAAATTGACCGTCACTCTGCCACAAATGGCAGCACCCGGCCGTGGAGGGCAGTTGTGGGCCATGAGGCTGGTAGGGGAGGACATTTGGGGGGAATCAGGCCAGTAGGGGAGAGCAGGCCAGCAAGCAGAGTGGTTAGGGGCGATTGGGCAGGCAGGCAGGTGAACAGTTAGGAGCCAGCCATCCTGAATTGTAACAGTGATGTCCAACTGCTGGTTTAGGCCCAATCCCGCAGGGACATCCCCTGAGGAGTCCCGGATTGGAGAGGGTGCAGGCCGGGCTGAGGGAACACCGCCCCCCCACACCACCGTGCACAAATTTCGTGCACCAGGCCTCTAGTAGTAACAATAACAGCTGTCAGCAGTGAGCCTCCCGGCACCTGAGCCTGTCCTAAGGAATGTGCATCTCATCTCAGGAATCCCGTGTGGCAGTATCACCTTCGCATTTAGAGATGGGGACACCGAGGCAGGAAGGCTACATGCTTTGTCCGGGTCACACAGCTAACGGACCTCAGAGCTGGACCGAAGCCCGGTGGCCAGGCTCAGCGTTCCCCCAGCCCAGGCCGGCTCTGCTCTCACCTGGGAGTACTCCGGCCCCCCCGAGTCACTCTGGTCACTTCGGAACAACTTCACAGCTTTCAGGTAGGTCTCCATTGATTTGAGTCTGGCTTTGTCAAAACCTGGAAGACAGACAACAGAAACCCAGTGAGGAATTCTGAAACCTCTGGGGAAAGGGTGCTGAATTCCAAGGATGAGCAAGCGACAAATGTCACAAATCACTGAGCACCCAGAACTGACTTCTTTGCGAATCAGCACTGGACAGTGCTCAAGAGGCTTTTGAGCAGCTCTGTTAGCTCCACAGCAGCCCCTCCAGTTCACAGATCGCAGCAGGACCAGGAACGCTGGGCCGGGCGGGCCCCTCACTGAGGGCACGGGAGGCGCAGACCTGCGCTCGGCTCCTTTCTTTAAGCTGCGTGTCGATGGGTCCGCGGAGACTAGGGTTTGAGGCCCAAACACTAAAGTCATCTGGTGGTTTATGTGAAAGTGATTGTCCCAAAATCACATAATTTCATGAACATTAAAAAACAAGGCAGTGACTCACCATGAAACACATCAGACAGACACATGGGAAGGCAGCGTGTTTACCCGCAAGACCTTCTGTCTTCTTACCTGTGTGCTCTAAGTGTTTTAACGTCACATTGTCCACAGGGAAGAAGCTGAGGGTAGCACCGTATTCCGGACTCATGTTGGCGATGGTCGTCCGATCCACTATGGATAACTGTGAGACTCCACTTCCAAAAAACTCCACGAACTTCCCGGCCACTCCCGCCTGCCTGAGGTGCTGTGGGCAGGGACACAGACGCACAGTTAGCAATGAGATGGGCTCGGACTCTCCGAAAACCCTACAATCTGATCTCCACCCAATGCCAGGGAAGGGAAGCAGAGGACTGTGCTGTTCTATGGCACAAGCTCGCTGTGGTCCAGCAGGCGTTCTGAGATAAACAGTCAGTCAGAAGGGAGGTCAGTGTCAGTGTTGGGCAGGAAAGGGCGTGATGCTCATGGCTGGGATTCCCATGTCCCCGTTCTGAGACTGGGGTGCAGGGTGGACTCCTGGTGCGTGTCTTTTCCTCGCTGAACAGCACATAAAGTAACCGTGCTTCTAGCCATCGATGGCACCTGGGCCTGAATGAAATACTCAAACAGTGATCACACTGTGTATATGAACACAGTTATACATTCTTCACACTCCAACTCCTGTCCAAACATTCCAGCAGTGATCGTTATAGGGGAGTTCCATTTTGATGGGATTTACCAGGTGGCTCCAAACTTAATTCCTTCTAACGGCCTTTTTCTTAGTTACTAGCAAGCAACCGAAGCAGCTGCCCACCCTTCCTCACTTGTACAACTGGCTCAGACTGGCGTAGGGAGAGCTGGGGGGGAGGGGGAGGCCAAGAGGGAAACCACCTCCGACCTATGAAGACTCTTAGCCCACAGGATAGAGGTTCTGGAGGTCACTTGATCCAAACTCTTTACAGATGTACACACGCAAGCCTAAGAGACGATGTCTCCTTCGATTCATGGTTATTGTTTTTGCAAACGAGAACAAGACAGGTTAGATACACCAAGATGCTGCTTTCGCCAAACTAATGAGGCAGCATGTTGAACACACTGAAAAACACAGGATTAACCCTGCAAAGACCATGAATAGAACAGGACCTCCACCAAATACTAGCTTCAATATTCAACTTTTGTATCCGCAAGTCAAAATATCAAAGCCAGGCTCAGGATACTGTTTTAAGGATGCAGCCAGAGGGATCTGAGAGGCAACATTAATTTTGAGGATCCTGCAGGGAAGAATCGATTTCTACAGAAACATAATGGGATGTTCCTTTTCCTTCAGGAATAGGCTGTAATTCTCAATTTAGCTTCTTGATCTTTGGTCCATACGAAATCAATCACTTCTGTGAGATGTCAAATGCTTCCCAAATTGGGGAAGGATCAATACTGCATGCCGGGAGGGGGGCAGCACGTTTCTTCCCTGCGGAGTGTCCTGAAGGCCTCCCCCTACAACCGACCGGCCGACCCCCGGGGAGCACAGCGGGCCCCAGGTGCACGTGACTTCATCATGTAAACGGAGTCAGATGATCACACTGTGTGACACAGCCCGAGCTGGTGAGCAACCAAGCCTATGCCCTGCAGTGCGCTCTCTCCTCTAACACAGGCCGTTATATGGACTTAGTGTCAGAAATACAACAAAACGAAGTCAGCGAGCACCAGGAATCCCGGGGGAGTGGACAGCGGCTCACTGCAGACCCTTGCGCAGTGCTGTGAAGCAACGCAGAGCAGCCCACAGGAAGCCTGCCGTGCCCTGGCCGGTGTGGCTCAGTGGGTAGAGCGTCAGCCTGTGGACTGAAGTGTCCCAGGTTTCGATTCCGGTCAAGGGCACATCCCTGGGATGCGGGCTCAATCCCCGGTGGGGGGCGTGCAGGAGGCAGCCAAGCCATGATGCTCTCATCATGGATGTTTCTCTCTTTCTCCCTCTCCCTTCCTCTCTGAAATAAATGAAAACATATTTATAAAGAAAGGCTGATGCCACCGCAGCCCCAGTAGCTGTTTCTGAAAGGATCCCCGGGTAGAGCGATGGTCCCGAAGGGGCAGGTGACTCCGTGACGTGTTCAAGGAGATTAGACTTTCCCCAACACCCACGGAGCCCCGAGCTGCGTGCTGAGGCAGAGGCAGGGGCAGGGAGGGCTCCAAAACCCGGTGCTGGGAGGGAGTGCTGGGCCCTTCCTGGCCAGCCCGGGGCCCTCGGTGAGCCCGTCAGCCTCCCGGTGCCGCTTTCACCGAGTGAAGGTGGGCAATGGCCCAAACAGCACCCCTCCCGGCTGCGAGTGGGACGAGGGAACAGGTCGGCGAGCAGCGACACCGACGGCCAGGCCTCCAGGACGAAGGGGTGTCGCGCCAGCACCACCGGCACGTACCTTGGTGATGCCAAGAACGACGTCGATGGACGTGACGAAAGGGTTGGAGGAGCCGGTCAGCTCACATCCCACCACCTCGGGCAGCGTGAGGGACACGGGCAGCCCCAGCATCACGGCTTCGGTCTCGATGCCTCCAACCCCTGCGGCGAGACGCACGTATGAGCACAGGACTCGGGGGACACGCGCGCTTCCCGTGACACGAGGAGTTTCGCAGGCTCCTCAGAGCCGCTTCCCTGCGACCACCCGGGCTCGGAACCCGCGTCTCCTCGCTCACATGGCGAGAACCCGCTTTCACTGTTATGCTAAGTGCAGGAAACACTGAGTCCCTGTTAGGCTAAGTTGGGGCCTACGCTCAAGATAGGATATCAACAGAACCCCGCCCATGCCAGGCTCAAGCAGCCTAGCCTAACCGCACAAACAAAAAAAGCAAAAAGAAAGCTGGTGGTCACCCCGGGCTGAGAAAGAGGAAGTGCGCTCGGCCAGAGGGAGCGGCGCGTGCGAAGTTCGGGGAATAGCCCGTCTCTAAGGTGTGTGTGTGGCGGGGGGCAGGGATGGGGGGGCAGGAATGGGGGGCGCAGCCGCAGCACCAGGCTGTGAGGGCCTGGTACAGAGGCAGAGCAGCCTGGGTGTGTGGAGGCGGGGAGCCACGGAAGCACTGTACACAAGTGTGACCACATCACCTTCACCGCACGCTAACCGCCCCCTGGGGTGCGCCGTGCGGGGCGCTGTGCACGTTTCCCAAACCCACTCTTAGCCCGGCCGGCTGTGGCTGGCGGTTGAGCGGTGACCCAGGACCCAAGAGGGTCACCGGTTCGATTCCCGGTCAGGGCATGTGCCCAGGTTGCGGGCTCCATCCCTAGTCGGGGGCATGCGGGAGGCGGCCGATCCATGATTCTCTCTCCCTCTCCTTTCCTCTCTGAGATCAATAAAACAGTATTTAAAAATAAATAAACCCTCCCATCCTACCCACCCGAGCTAAGCTCTCCCTTTCCGCTGCCCGGATAGACACAGCCTCAGCGGCCACACGACCTGTGTGTGTCCTGTAAGGCCCACGCCCTCCGCCCCAAGAACAGCAGGCGGGCCGTGTACTCACCCCAGCCCAGGACGCCCAGTCCGTTCACCATGGTGATGTGGGAGTCCGTGCCCACCACGCTGTCCGGGAAGAGGAGGGCGTCTTCCTCGAAGACCACCCGGGACAGGTACTCCAAGCTCACTTGGTGGGCCAGGCCCGTGCCGGGGGGGATCAGGGCCACGTTCCTGAAGACGCGCGAACACCACTAGGTCGTGTGCAAAGAAACGCGGTGGGAGTGCGTCACACGAATGCGTGCTCACCATCAAGACAGACACTGACACTAAACTATCTGACCCACGGCCCATACAGTCCCAGTCTACAGACGAACCCTAAACATACCCACTCGGCAGACTGTTAGGCACAACTAAAGCAAAGAACATCCCAGAGCCCAGATAGATGGCGTTTCCCACCGTGCCCCAGGACTCGGATGGGGGGGAGCCCACCCAGCCACTGCTGTAAGTTCAAAAACTACTAGTCTCAAGACATCAACACCCCACCTGCCAGTATTGCACAAATTGCAATTAAAGGTTCCCCCAGCATCTATACCTTGAAAAATTGGAGCCTCTCCCGGTTCCTGCCGAACTCCACCTCCTGGTTCTTTAATACGGTCTCGGGTCTGCAAGGAGGTAGAGCCGCGTCAGTGCATTACAGGAAGAGCCACCCGCTTCTCCGTCTCCCCTCCGACACCCCGTCTTCCCTCCGACACCCCGTCTTCCCTCCGACACTGTTCCGCAGCATCTGGGAACCGCCACGCCTTTCCAAGAGGCGGTGTGGCCCCGAGAAGACCCGCTAGGAAGCGCCGGCAGGGATGCGGAGTGTATGGCACAGGAAGGCCATGCCCACACGTGTCCCAACTGCCCTTCCTGGGCGTTGCTGTGAGTCGTGGCTAAAATCGTATTAAAATCAGGTGTAAGCTTTGCTGGGTCCCTCATGACAAGGAAGGAGGCGGCAGCTCACACACCATTAGCATGAGCGTGCCACCACGGGCCTCGTGTCTGGGACATGGTCAGCACCAGCTTCTAGTTTACAGAGAGCTTCCTCTCGCCCCGAGTGGAAGGGCCTGTTTTGCCTGCAAGTAGCAGCTCGCCTCGTATGGGCTGCAGATCAGCTCAGGAATCGTTTAACTCAGATACAGCATTTCCCTCTGAGCAAGACAGAGGCCCCTTTCAGGGACCTTCCGGGCATCTAATGGATGTTTTAAAAATCGTTACAGCCAGTCTTAAGTTGCTCATTTTCCTGCCAGCCCAGCTGGTGATTAAGGTTTGATTGAATATCAATACAACGTAAATTATACATGCCCTCCAGGGTCCAGATAATTATAGCTGTTCAATTGGCAAGGTTTTCAATACAAAGACCACGTTAATAATTCACTGCTGAGTGGTCTCGGGAGACTCCCCAGGCCTGGGGGCAGCTTTCTGGAGCCTCCCCAATTACTCTAGCCCGCAGCACCTGTGGCCATAAAGCGCCATCCACGCCTTTGTCAGCTCGGAAGCCGATTCCCAGTGAGGCAGCGATTGCCACTCGTGCCCTCGGCTTCCTGCCTGAGCCTGCAGTTACTACATCCCTGGCACACCACGGCACACACAGAGTTATTACTTTTTACACAGCCCGGGACGGCATGTAACCCATCTTACTACTTTATAATTTAGACTTAAAATTGAAGGGAAAAGTTACAACCAATTGGGTTTTTAGAAATAAAAATATACCATCTTGGCACTTCATACGCTGCCAGTTATAAAAAGACAATAAAAAAATCAGTGATGTTTGAGTCAATAAATCCTCCTTCTCAAGAATCTCTGTGTTAGAGGAGATGTTGATCTCAAAGTCAACACGCCCGAGCAGTCGGCACACTGGGCAGTGGGAATGCGGGGCGAGGACATAAGGTGCCATAACTGAGGGCGAAGGACCCACAGATCATAGTGAGCTCTTAGGAAGGAGGAACATGAGGTCCCTATAACCTTCATGTACCTCAATACAGCCAAAATTAAAAAAAAAAAAAAAAAAAGGAAACGTAACTTTAATAAACTGCCTGCTAGGAAACGGAACCGACTCCTGTGACTAGGAGCCTCTTCCCTGGCACCATCCAGGCCATCACTCACCTGGAACGGCTGTCAGATTATAACACACCCAACGACATAGTATGATGGAGTAAGACAACATAAAACCCTCCTGGTAGGGAACAAAGCTAGAAATATAAACAGGGAACCCACAGAAGAATGATGGATGAATAATGAGCATGCAACCGGCACACACTCACTAAAATAAAAGCTCGCTGTGTAAGATGCAGGACAGCTGTTCGCCTACGAGTCAGGAAATTAACCATATTTACAGGGAAACCTTACGGTTCCTTCCTGGGGACAGAAGCAGACCTAACAGTGTGCTCTGCTGGGACACAGGGCGCACAAGGCAGCATCCCCCACACAGGCAGTACGGGGCCCAGGAGCATCCCCCACACAGGCAGTCCGGGGCCCAGGAGCATCCCCCACACAGGCAGTCCGGGCCCAGGAGCATCCCCCACACAGGCAGTCCGGGCCCAGGAGCATCCCCCACACAGGCAGTCCGGGCCCAGGAGCATCCCGCACACAGGCAGTCCGGGCCCAGGAGCATCCCGCACACAGGCAGTCCGGGCCCAGGAGCATCCCGCACACAGGCAGTAAGGGGCCCGGAGCAGGGGCGTGTGTAGGGGGTCAAGGGGAGGACGGGTTCTCTAAGAAGCAAACGGCAGTGATAAGAATAAGAAGACGCCCGTACTCAGGCACTGGCTGCAGATGGAAAGGACAGAGCAGGGGGGTGTTCTCGATCTGCGTGGACGGCCTCCCGGCGCTGCGGCCCAGGCCCGGCTCCCCCGGATCGCAGGGCCCCCGGCAGGCGGCCGGGCCTCGGCAGGGCAGTCTCCTGGGCGGCGCTGGCGCTTTGAGTGGCGAGAGCTTGGCTGCTTTCGGCAGGTCCCCGCCTCCAGGGTTGGGCGCGTTCTGTATCGCACTGTCATTCAAACAAGGGAACAAAAGCCGGTTAGAGTGACAGAAACTCAGCTCTTCAAACCGCCCCAGCAACGCACACGCCAGGCCACACACACACACCAGCAATGCACACGCCAGGCCACAAGCACACACGGAAGGAGCAGGCAGCTGCAGTCGACGGAGAAGAAAACGTAGCCCTCAGGGCCCATAAGGCCACGCTCAGCTGCTCCCGAAACAAGGGATGTGCCTGGGCCAGCGGAGATGCTTCACCCCCGACGCAGCAGCAGCTGAGCCACAGCTCCCGCCAGGGCAGCGCTCGCAGCCGCGAGTGAGTCTGCCCGACCCCGGGAGTGTGAGAACCACGTCTTCTCCGGTCTGAGGATGGTCAGGGACCTCCTGAATATAAAACTCTCAGTGGAAGAAACCAGAGCTTTAGTGAGGAGCTCAGTGTTCTCAGTCACCAGCTAACTAACGAAACGCATGGCTCACGCCTCGCTGTTCTCTTCGGAAGGAAATGAAAAAACTTCCTTTAGGGATATGAAGCCTGCAGTCATGCCCCAGAACAGCAGGCTCTGGGCTCACTCACATTTCCATTAAAAGCGGCCACAGAAACACACAAACAGGATCATAACTCAGACCGAGAAAAAGAAACCACGACTAAACATGTCACCAGCTCTTCTCGTTACGCCAGTCAATACCACACGCAGGAAACGGGCATGGATTCTCCCCTCCCCCTCCTCCGCCACACACGCCCGTGGGTGGGGCGCCCGCCTGCATGCTGTGGTCATAGCCTCGGCATCACGGTACCATTTGCTGAAGTCGATCTGCAGAGAGTGGTCGACGGTGAGGTCTGTTGGGCAGGCAGGGTGGACTTTCTTGGGGTCCCCGCCCAGCGTCTTCACCGCCTCCCGCATCGCAGCGAGGTCCACCATGGCCGGGATGCCACTGAAAGCAGAAAGGGGCACACTGCAGCTCTAACTGCCCTTCACAGGCGCTCAAGTTGTAAGACGCATTTACTCGTTTCTGTATTTAAAAAGGAGCCCTTTTGCCCTAACCGGTGTGGCTCAGCGGATAGAGTGTCGGCCTGTGGACCGAGGGTCACAGGTTCGATTCCGGCCAAGGGCACATGCCTCAGTTGCAGGTTCGATCCCCAGTAGGGGGCGTGCAGGAGGCAGCCGATCAGTGATTCTCTCTCATCATTGATGTTTCTATCTCTCTCTTCCTTCCCCTCTGAAATCAATAAATATATATTTAAAAAAAAATGAAATAAAAAGGACCCCTTTTAATCTGCATTCGTGCTTGACAATGGACTTGCTATCCAGAGCTGGAAGCTCCCTGGGTTAATGATTAACGTGAGATACTATCTGAGACCGTGAGAGCTCAGAGGTGGATGTTCAGACAAAAGAGAACTTCGGGGAACGGCCGATGGCATTCCTCCTCCTGCCTTCCATGTTACGCGACCCCCGCCTTCTCCCGGGCCCAGGCCCTCCCAGCCCAGTGCCTTCTCGCTGGCCCTCAGTTACTCAGCAGACACGTGCACATTCCCGCCGCCAGGCAACCAGCACTGAGCAAAGGCCTTCGGGGGCCAGGCCCAACGAGACGGTCCTGCCCTCAAGGACTCAGCGGGAAGACGAAGCAGTGGCTCCCGGGAAGCAGCACCCACAGGCAGGCAGTGCAGGAAACCCCGTCCGCCTGGGGCTGAGCGCATGCGCTCTGCCAGCTAACCCCTGCCCTCCTCTGACATCGTCTAAAGGCACCTCTTCTAGCGATGACTCCCTGACACCCAGGGCAGGCAAGGCCCTTCAAGAGGACGCGGGCTCTGACTCTAGTGTGAGGGGGGCCAGCTGGTCTACACGGACGGGATCACAGACGAAGGGAGCAGGAGGCAGGGGCAAGCCTAGATCTGCCCCGAGCCAACGGGAGACCACCGGGCAGTCACTGCGGTGGGAAAGGCCTGGAAGGAAGGGCCGGGGCAGACCATCAGTGCGAGGTGAAGTCTGCGAGCCTGAGCTGGCGAGACGACAGGGACGCAGCTAAACAAAAGTGGTTTTGGAATAAAGAATACGAGAAACAAGCGCCTTAATTTTTAAAGAATTGCTTCAGTTTAGAAAGGGCATTTTAAAAAAAAATACTTTTTATTGGTTTCAGAGAGGAAAGGAGAGGGAGAGAGAGAGAGAGAGAAACATCAATGAGGAGAGAGAATCATGGATCGGCTGCCTCCTGCACGCCCCTCACTGGGGATCAAGCCCACAACCTGGGCATGTGCCCTTGACCAAAATCAAACCCAAGACTCTTCAGTCCACAGGCGGACGCTCTATCCACTGAGCAACACCGGCTAGGGCTAGAAAGGGCAATTTAAAAAAACTTATAAACTAATATTCAAAGTTAGAGCCAGGGACTTTCACAGAAGACGCGCTCTGCAGCGCTCGGGAAGCAGCGGCCACTCACGTGAAGTCCTGGAGGAGAACACGGGCCGGGAAGAAGGGCACCTCCACATGCCTCTGCGTGGCTCGCCAGTCCAGGATGTTCATGACGTCCTCCTTCTTCAGCAAAAAGCCATCACAGTTCCTCACAGCCGCCTCCAACAGGACCCGGACGGAGTAGGGCAGAGCGTCTGATTCGAGAGACAATGTTCAGGCAAGTCTTAACGAGGTATCATAAAGACTCAAATAACAGAGTTAAAGGTACAGGTGCACTGCCTGGCCGGTGTGGCTCAGTGGCTGAGCGGCGTCCCATGCACCAAGAGGTCACAGTTCGATTCCCGGGCAGGGCACATGCCTGGATTGCGGGCTGGGTCACCAGTAGGGGGCGTGCAGGAGGCAGCCCGTTGATATCTATCTCCCTCTCCCCTCCTCTAAAATCAATAAAAACATTTTTTTTAAAAAGACACAGGTACATATTTTCTCAATTTAAAAGTATTTTAGGCTAGTAAACACAGAACAAAGCACATTCCTGAGCACCAGGACTTGTCAATCGGAGGCCCCACGTGTAAGCAGGCCCCGAAAAAGCAGAGACAAGACCTTCACACACGCGTGCTGACTTGGGCACGTGAGACTGGTGAGTGCACATTAACGTCCAGGGAAGTCAAAGAGAAATTGAAAACCACAGAAAACAGGAATTAAGTACAATAACAAAGACAGTCCTTTAAGACAAATTATGGGTTAAACTGTGTACAAGTCTGTAATAGGTTTAAAAGATTCCCATAAAAAATGGCTCAAGTTTAGCCGAAACCGGTTTGGCTCAGTGGATAGAGCGTCGGCCTGTGGACTCAAGGGTCCCAGGTTCGATTCCGGTCAAGGGCATGTGCCTTGGTTGCGGGCACATCCCCAGTAGGGGGCGTGCAGGAGGCAGCTGATTGATGTTTCTCTCTCATCGATGTTTCTAACTCTCACTCTCCCTTCCTCTCTGTAAAAAATCAATAAATTTTTTTTTTTTTTAAAAATGGCTCAAGTTTAAAAGTGAATCAGGGTCTTAGATGAGTAAATCCACTTCCTGAAAACCACCTTCCGTTCTCGATGATTGGGGTTTGAGTTCCACAGAATCAGGTTCCACATTAACGTTTTCAACCGTGCTAACTCGCACAGCAGGAGAGGCTGCCCCGGGGCGGGCTGAGGGGGAGATGTAACCACACGAGGGGCTGTCTGAAGGCAGGAAGCCCGATGCTCCCTGGTGAGGCGTGGTCGCCGGGACAGACCTCACAGGAAAGCAGCTCACAGCACATCACCTTTTCGGCAAGAGAGGGAGTCCACCAAGTACACACACACTGTGACACAGCAGAACGTACATTCAATGTGTTATTATTTAACGTCCGGAAGGACAGGCTGGAAATCTTAGCACCTACTGCGCGTTGTCTGGCTGCACCTCCCTCCCCGCAGGACACGCACGAAGGACAAACACGGGCACTGACCCGGATGCTGTAATTCTGACATTATCACGTACACCGGGTAGGGCAAAAGTAGGTTCACAGTTGTGAGAGGCGAAGGACAGCTTATTCGTGTCCATTACCGCTATTTCCCACAGGAACTGCTGCCCCACGTGTGTAACGAGGAGAAGGCGCTTCTGTTATAGGCCTGGAACCGAGGCTGTCAGGTGTGAGCACGGTAAGGGTAAGCGCACAATCCGAGGGGCCCCGTTAACAACACAGAACACTGGCCTCCAGGTGGAATCCTGGCTACAAACTTACGGTTTATTTATCTTTCTCAAAAACACGTGCTTCCTCGCTGTTCAGCGAGAACGCCTGCAACAAGGACAGTCCACTAGTCACAACCCTGACGCCCCAGCGCTGCTTCGACAGCTCCCCTTTGGGGGACGCGCAGGGAGGGCGCGCCCCGAACCACCTCGCGTCAAGAGACCAAATGGGTCGCCCGAGGCTGATGGGGACAGTGACGATCAATGAGCGTCAGAATGAACAATGACGGCCACCCCGACTGTGTCACATCTGTGAACAGCCCTGCGCTCAGAACGACCCTGACCCCTGCATCGACCCTGGAAGCGGCTGAGCACTCAGCCCCTGAAGCTGACAGCGGGGGGCGACCCTTCATCCCGTCTCCCCGAGTCCGGCCACGAGCAATTAAGAGCACGCTCCCCGTCCGAGTCCGGCCACGAGCAGTTAAGAGCACGTTCCCCGTCTGAGTCCGGCCACGAACAGTTAAGAGCACGTTCCCCGTCGAGACGGTCACAGCTACTAATGCAGAAGGATGAGTAGAGACCTCATGAGGCCGGGGGGAGTCCTGGACCGGGACCCCAGGGAAGCGGGGGGCAGGGAGGGGGGCTGGAACCAGCAGGTGACCCGTGAACGGGCCTCCGGAGGCGGGCCAGGCTGCTGTCCCCCACCCACGGGGCGCCCTGAACATGGGGTGCCGTGGACATGCCTCTGATGGAGCAGGAAGCACACCCACCCACTACGCACGTTCCTGTGACAACAAGCGCACCGCAACGGATCACACACTCGCTCCACCGGCCGCCGGCCGCACAGGGACAGGGCGGCAGCGAAGGAAACCACGGAGCAGCAATCCACAGACCCAGGATGGGGAGCAGGGCCCTCCCACGGATGGCAGGGAAAGGGCAGGAGGGACCGTGCGGACTTGAGCCTTGTGAGACAGAGCAGCCAAATGCCAGGCGCTCATGTCTGGGTACGTCAGCACTCCAGCTGTAGAGATGTGAATGTGGACTGGGTCCATACCTGTTAAGGAGTCACTGTTAATTTCACTAGGTATGGTCAAGGCACTGAGATGATGGGTGTTTTTAAAACCCTTTCAAACACCAGAAATGCAGTCTGCCCATAAGCTCAGTGGGTGAGTGGCGACCTATGAGCCAGGAGGTCCCAGTTCGATTCCGGTCAGGGCACAGGCCTGGGTTGCGGGTTCGATCCCCGGTAGGGGGTGTGCAGGAGGCCAAACAGGCATGCTGGGCAGCAGCGCCGGGGCGTGGAGGGGCCAGCAGGACAGAAAGGGGCTGGGGAGGAGGGGCTGGGAGGAGAACCAGGGGCTGAGACGGAGGGCTGGAACTAGAGATGGAGGGGCTGGGACGGAGGGGCTGGGGAGGAGGGGCTGGGACGGAGGAGGGGTTGGGGAGGAGGGGCTGGAGATGGAGGGGCTGGGCAATAAGGGGACAGCCCCTTCGAGTTTTAAGTGAAGACAGTTCCAACCTGAAGGCGTGGCTACTGGAGGAGCCGTCCTATCAGGCAGGTGAGCACAGAGCCCAGGACAAACAGGCCCCAGGGCCCAGGCCTGTCCACATGGGGCGCTGCCAGAAAGGAAACGGACTGACAGATCACCTGACTACCCCGGAGGGGGAGGGGTCGTTCTTTCAGAGGTGAATTACTGTAAGGGCACAGAAAACGAAGCCAAAGAAAAGAGAGCCACTAATCCCAGGAAAAGGACAAAGCTGTGTGCAGCTGAGATGCACAAGCACCGAATGCCGCCTTAACCACAATCACGGGACTGGACCAGAAAGAGGCACACAGCGTCTCTGCGAGAGAGAAGACAAACACAAACCCTCACACTCCACGGAAGAAAGTGTTGTCAGAAACGGAAGACTCAAGGAACATCTGGCCAGTGTGACTCAGTGGACAGAGCGTCGGCCTGTGGACAGAAGGGCCCTGGGTTCGATTCCAGTCAAGGGCACAGGCCTGGGTTGTGGGCTCCATGCCCAGCGTAGGGCATGCAGGAGTGGTTTTACTCCATCCTGAAGAATAACTAAACATTAAGTTAAAAAGCAATCATGAGGCTGGTGGTCAGGGCACGGCATAGCGCTCAGTCGTTCCGGCCACTTGGGCTTTTATATATGTAGACTACATGCCCGTTGCACGAAGATTCATGCCATAGACCTTCCTTCACCTAGCTGCTGGCACCAGTTTTCCTCCGGCCCCGGGGACCCAGGCCTTGGCTCTGGCCTCCCGCCGGCCTGATTGGTCCCCCCTCAGCGCCGGCCTGCTCGGTACCCCCTCAACGGCAGCTGATCGGCCGCCCCGAGTCCCACCGCCTGTGCCTCCCGCCAGCCCGATCAGTCCCCCCTCAGCGGCACTCGCGAGTCCCACTGGCCCGATCTGTCCCCCAGCTGTGGCTGATCGGGAAGGCGCAGGCGGTGGAACTTGCGCGATGGGGGGGGGGGGGGCGGGGCAGCACGTGGGGGCCGCCATCTTTGCTGGGTTAATTTGCATAGCGCCCTGATTGGCTGTGGGCATAGCAAAGGTACGGTCAAATTAGCATATTACTCTTTTATTAGGTAGGATAACTCAAATGGATCAAAAGCTAAATATGAAAGCGCAAGCTGTAATTAGATGAAAACAAACATAATCTCCGTGATTTTGGATTAGTTAGGAAATGATTCTTTGATATGGCACTAAAAGCTCAGACAAGAAAAAAATAAACTGCAATCATGAGGAAGGCAAGTCACAGACGTGAACAGGTGTCTGTGTGTAGACGCACTCACTCACCGTGCCTCAAGGCCAATCCTCAGAGCCTCCCCTCACACAGGAAGGAGAGCGACCCTTCTCTGTGCCGCCGCCAGGGCACAAGCAGCCACACAAGTAGCCCAGTGCCTGTGGCAGGGGCAGGTGTGGCCCGTGGCCCGTGGCAGGGGCAGCGTGCGATGCTCAGCTGGGTGTGAGCATCCGCATGCCGGGCAGCCTAGCCCGGCCCTCAGTGCCCACAGGACCGCTGGCCCGCGCCCCCTGCCGCCCAGCACCCCAGGCCACACAGCCCACGTCTGTGATCTAGAGGCGGAGCCGCACCTTCTCCCGAGGTCGGAGCTCCTTCTGAGCGCGTCTCCGCCAGCCCCACGCACGGCACCCCTCACCTCTCACAAGGACGGTCCCCTCACCCGTGGACGCCAGAAGCTGCAGACAGCACCCAACCTGGGAAGGACTGTTTTTCCCAGTCCATACACACCTGGTAAAGGCTAACGTATAAACTGGACGATTTCAGAGAGGGGATGCGTTCTAACCACAGCTTAGCAGCCTCGACATACAGCGGCTTTCTGAAGTCCAAAACGCTCGCTTGTCACGTCAAGGGAGCACCTTAAGGGTTCCCTCTGGCACGTCCGCACCGCCAGCACCACCGCCCTGCGCTTTGGGACTGGGATAGAAGGTGACGGCGACACCAGCACCAAGACACTCCGCCGATGGCCGGGATGGCTGCGCAGCGGCGAGCAGACACCAAATATTCATGTTCCGGGAGGAATGGAGCGGATGGCGCAAAACCCCACCGCTCCTCCCAGCGCACAGCCTGAAACTCGGGACTGTTTATTTCTGGACCGCGCTCACGGGGGGGCGGGGGAACACGGGACGGGACGGGGAATGGGGGACTGCTGTCCTCTCTCATCAGTTAGTATTGATGTTAAACTTCCCTGCTGGAGCCTGTGACTGGCCACGCCTGCTACAGGAAGGCCCTGTCCTTGCATTTCCCACCCGTGTCCCCGTTACTAACTACTGTGCTTCTTCAGCACAGGAGGCTGCCTGAGCCACCGGGCATTTCCACCCGGAGCACCACCAATGCTGGCCGACCAGGGCCGGGGCGATCCGTGCCGGGAGAGAACGGGCTGGATTAACCCGCCCCACACCCAGGAATCTCTGGGATCCTAAGAATCCGGAAAGCTAATCCTGTAACGTCAGATAGCAAGCCCGACCCGTGGGAACAGGACAAGCTGGTAATTGGAAGCTGGAGCAGGAGGATGGTGGTATCACACTACTGAAACGGCTGATAACAGGCGCTCTGGTCAGGCGCTGGGGGAGGAAGATCCCGCAGATCCTGCAGGTGCGGGCCTCTAGAGGCTGCGCTGCCACCGCCCCGGGGACTGGGGGGTACGCGTGAGGCAGGTCCAGCCGGCCCCCAGGGTGCAGACCTAACTCATCAAGACCAAAGGCTGCTACTGAGGTTGGCAACACGCGCCGCTCAGGGCAGAGGTCACAGCCGCCGGCCTGATGACCGGTTTCCTTGCTCTGCGCTGCGTTTTGACCTTTACTCGTAAAATTTAACCGCCAACCCTGGAAGTCCAGGATCCTCTCACGAGGACATTCCACAGCACCGCCGTCCCTTCTGCTGGACGAGCAGCCTGCCCTCGCCTGCAGTTCCGACAGGGCCGGCTCCCGGTGTGCGGTGCCATGTCCTGGTGGGCACGGCCTGTGCCGGACAGTAGGTCTTCCGAACAGAGGCTCCGTCAGGCTTGTCCAGGGTCCCCTCCACCCTTGGCGGGGACAGCACTGCAGTGGCCCCTGGCCAGGGGGTCAGAGCTGACCTCACAGAAGGAACGTAGTCCACAACCAATAAACACAGCAGCTGGTACCGCCCTGCCCAACCTGGGAACATGGTCCTGAGGGGAAAGCTCGTCTAAAAGTAGAAGGCAGAGTCTAAGGCCAACTCCTCGCAGGTGTGTGACTTTAGGCAAATTCCTCAGGCTCCGCCGAAGCCGGTGTTGCTCAGTGGATAGAGCATCGACCTGCGGACTGAGGGGTCCCGGGTTCGATTCCGGTCAAGGGCATGTACCTTGGTTGCGGGCACATCCCCAGTGGGGGGTGTGCAGGAGGCGGCTGACCTATGTTTCTCTCTCATCGATGTTTCTCGCTCTCTCTCCCTCTCCCTTCCTCTCTGTAAAAAATAAAAAATAAAAAAATTCCTCAGGCCCCTAGACGCAATGCCTCCTCTCTACGAAGTGGAGACAAGACCGCCTTCCCTGCCCGTCACAGAGCAAGGGAGCGAGACAGGCAGATGATGCCCAAGCGTTCTGTGGAAATCCCCGTCGATGAGAAACCTCCCATGGCGACAGCAGTAGTAACGGGCTGGTAAGCCGACGCCAGGTCAACCAAACGAGACAGAAACGCCCCAGACGGGAGGCCGGAAGCGCTCGCTCTCGGCCCAGGCCCAGGAGCAGCAGCTCGAGAGCAGCGACAGGCAAACCTCAGAAGCTGCTCAAGGCCAGGGGCCTGGAGAAAAGGTACTGGAGGAGCCCTGGCCGGTGGCTCAGTGGTTAGAGTGCCAAGTCACACAACTAAGGGTCTCGAGTTCCATTCCTGGTCAAGGTTCAATTCCTGGGTTGCAGGTTCGATCCTCAACCCAAGTCAAGGCAGGTTAGGGGGGCAACCAATCAATCGATGGGTCTCTCTCACAAAACAAGACCCTGGGTGAGCTCGTACCACGTCTGAGCGCTTGTCTCCAACCAGTCCCAGGCGGAGCGGCACTGATTTCCAGTAAGAACCAGCCCTTTTTCATCTATTGCACTGGAGAGCGACAAAGAAGGCAGAAGCAGCCCTAACCGGTTTGGCTCAGTGGATAGAGCGTCGGCCTGCGGACTCAAGGGTCCCAGGTTCGATTCCGGTCAAGGGCATGTACCTTGGTTGCGGGCACACCCCCAATGGGCGGTGTGCAAGAGGCAGCTGATCAATGTTTCTAACTCTCTATCCCTCTCTCTTCCTCTCTGTAAAAAATCAATAAAATATATATATAAAAAAAAAAGGCAGAAGAGCAAACAGAGTCCTGCTTAGGGTCCTTCTTTCACTCACGGACAGACAGAACAAGAAGAGCCTCTGTCGCTGGTGAAGGTGCAGACACTCCTCCTTCCCTGGTAGCAGGCAGCGGCCTGTGCTCCCAGGGCCGTCCCACTGCTCCACGGAGTGCAGTCCTGGGTCCACGCCTCCCTGGCACGGCCCTGAAGCAAGACCGACCCCTTGGAGGCCAACGACCAACGCCTGTGAGAAGACACACGGGAGCACTGGCTCCCTCACTCAGGGAACTGCCATCAGCACACAGACCAGACCAGAAAGGTGTCCTGAGCGGCCACGGGGGCTGAGCTGCCCCAGGGCCATGTGCAAACTCACAGGCAGAGGCTTGTTCGCAGTGGAGCAGAGGGAGCAGAGGGGTGGGAATCTGAAACCCGAGAGAAAAAAGAGCTTCCTCGATTCTGGCCCCACCCACTTTCTTAAGATGCAGCCACGTTGCCCTGGCTGGGGAGCTTTGTGCCCCACAATGCACCTTTCTTCCCTTGACCCAGCGGGCGTCTGTTCTTTACCACCAAAGGCCTAACCTAGAACGGAAACGGTCTGCAGAAGCAGAGGTGCCACAGGCCCTGGGACACAGTGTGGAGGGTGGCGAGTGCATGGCGGTGCGCGGAGCAGACTCGGCGGGTAAAGGCCATCCTGGCCACGTGGTGGACTGTGTGTCTACATCCCAGCAAACGACCTCACGCCCACCCGACTCACAGGCCTCTCCAGGCCCACGGGGGAGACAAGATCAGGAAAGTCGGACTCGCACCCATGTCCCAGCCCGACACCTGGCCTGCCCAGCCACAGCAGGTGACACGTGGGTGGACAAGTCCACAGAGGTACTTCCTCAACTGGCTGGTGGCTATGCTGGGTGCTACCCACAAAGAGTTAGGGCTGCAGATAGAAGCCTGGAGAGAGCGTCAAAGATCCGGGACGAAGAGCCAGGCAGCCTGTGACGAGCTGAGCAGACTCCGGCTGAGAAGCATGGGCTCCCACGAGACTGGGCTGCTGCCTGCCTGTCCTGGGATGTCAGCAAACAGCACTTCTGCCTTGAGCGCTGAGCTAAGTGAGTTTTTGTTCCTTATGTTCAAGAGTCAAGACTGGAACAGAGGATGTGCAGCGAAAGTACAAAAAGAGAAGCATTTGGAGGGTGGAGAGAACACCACACTTTCAACCCAACCATCCTATGTAATAAGAGAGAAACATATAAATTGACCACACCTCCACTACACTCGCCAGCCAATCAGGAGTGAGTATGCCAATTAACCCAACAAAGCTGGCAGGTTAATTTGCATACACAGGCACCCAGAGAGTGGAGCGGCTTGGGGAATTTGGGTCCCCAAGCTGCCAGGAAGAGAGAAGAGAGGGAGAGCTGGCGGCATGGAGGACTTGGCAGAGCAGGAGGCCGTGGGCCAGAGACAGAGCAGGAAGGGAAAACCAAGAATGCGGGGAACACCAGGAATGCTGGGAATCGTAGTTCTGGTGGCAGACAGAGCTCCTAGACCCGTGGTTGGCAAACTGCGGCTCACGAGCCACATGCGGCTCTTTGACCCCTTGAGTGTGGCTCTTCCACAAAATACCACTTGCGGGCGCGCACATACAGTGCGATTGAAACTTCGAGGCCCATGCAGAGAAGTCGGTTTTCGGCCTGGGCGAGTCTATTTTGAAGAAGTGGCGTTAGAACACTCAAGGGGCCAAAGAGCCGCATGTGGCTCTCGAGCCGCGGTTTGCCGACCACTGTCCTAGACACTAGAGCAAAGTGAGTCTGGAGCAAGTGACTGTTGCGGTGGGGGATGGAGGGCAAGCAAAGGTGAGAGACATGTCAAGTCAGAGTGTCGAGGAAAAATTAAAGGAAGATATCCTAAAACTTCCAGGAAATCTCCACCAATGAAGCAAAGAAAGAAAAAATGCCTCTGTTATTCTGTGAGCAACAAACCAAACTGGGTTGGGGTCTCAGACAATTTGCTCATATGATTGCAAAGACAGACAGAAACTCCCGGATTGGCCGAAACCGGTTTGGCTCAGTGGATAGAGCGTCGACCTGCGGACTCAGGGGTCCCAGGTTCGATTCCAGTCAAGGGCATGTACCTTGGTTGCGGGCACATCCCCAGTGGGGGGTGTGCAGGAGGCAGCTGATCGATGTTTCTCTCTCATCAATGTTTCTGACTCTCTATCCCTCTCTCTTCCTCTCTGTAAAAAGTCAATAAAATATATTTAAAAAAAAAAAAGAAAAAGAAAAAAGAAACTCCCGGATTGGAGAGGGCTCCCCTGAGGGCTCCCAGATTGGAGAGGGTGCAGGTCGGGCTGAGGGACTCACCGCCCCCACCACCGCCATGCAAGAATCTTCATGCACCGGACCCCTAGTTCTATATAAGCTTGCATCAAAACTCACACATCACACATGCACAGCAGCTTTACTTATAAACAGGAAGAAGTTGCCAACAACTTTCAGTTTGGGAAAGCCGAGTCCTGCCTCTATGAAGGACCAAGCAGTCCTGTGGTTAAAGAAACAGGCAGAAAAGGAAAAAAGAAAGGGTGAGCGAGACAATGGAAATGAAGAGGGGGTGCTAAAGGCTGCTGAGCAGCTGCTCCACAGTTCACAGCACAGGCCAGCCTCCCACCCCCCACACTCCCCAGGCCTCGCAGTGCTGACTGCCCTGTGACCCGTCTAACATTAACTCAAGTCCCCGTTCCTTCGGGAAGAAGCCAGGCTCTGACAATGGAGAGAGACCTATCTTCCAACTCAAAGATCTCCTGAAGAGAACCCGGCGAACCTCCGAGGCTGCAGTCAGTGCACGGGAACGCCCGGCAGCCCATCACAGTGGTGAGCTGTTTGCTTGTGAATAGCAACAGATTCCAAGACAAGGACCTTCTAGGACACTCCAGGACATCGCAATCTCCCCATCATGTATGAGATAACACTGCTGGTGGCAATCTAGAATATGCAAGTCCCTCCATATCTACAGATATAGCCCTGGCCCGTGTGCTCAATGGTGCGAGCCCTGAAGGGTCACGGGTTGGATTCCTGGTCAAGGTCACGTACCTGGGCTGTGGGTTTGCCCCCCACCCCTGGTCGGGGCGCGTGCGGGAGGTGACCAATCAATGTCTCTCTCTCGCATCGATGCTGCCCCTCTCTCTCTCACACAAAAGCAATCTTCTTGATTAAATAATGCAAGGGAAAAAAAAACAAGGTAAAGAAAAGCTCTCTCCAAAACTGATGTCAATATATTTGACATTCATCTTTTCAAGTAGTTTTTACTAAAAAGTGTGACAATAATCATCCCTCTTCCCAACACGTCTTCCCTTCATTCATTGGACTGGTTGAGAAAGCCATTCCACTCTCACTAAAGCCAAGACTTCCATCCAGTACCCTGGGGGTCAACCAGGTTCGCGCTTCTGAAACCTCAGTGAAAGACTGGACCCTGATCACGTGCCTGCAAAGGTCTGGCAGAGTGTTGGTGCACAGACCGGCAAACCATGGCCAGTTCTGGAGAAAAACTCAAATCCGTGAGCCTGCTGACTCGCATTCAAAGGACGGGCGACAAAGAATTATGGGCATTATTCACTAGAAAAATTAAAATATACAATGAATAGCTGTAGAATATTACCAGTCAGGCTTTTAAAAATTGTATTAGTAGTTTACACGGGTTAAAAAAAAAAAATCATTGATTAACGTAGATTTTTAAATGAGAAGTTAAAGCATGGGCTTACATCTTTCTCAAACAAAAGTGGTCCCAAAAGTTTTAAAAACATTAGAGCTATGTGTAGTTGTACCTTTTACAACACGGTGGGAAAAGATTTACATTTTTTAAAAAATATATTTTTATTGATTTCAGAGAGGAAGGGTGGAGGGAGAGAGATAGAAACATCAATGATGAGAGAGAACCATTGACCGGCTGCCTCCTGCACGCCCCCACAACCCAGGCACGTGCCCTTGACTGGAATTGAACCTGGGACCCTTCAGTCCGCAGACTGAAGCTCTATTCACTGAGCCAAACCAGCGAGGGCTACATTTTTTTTTCCAGCTCAGGCTGACAAACACATATTTATTTATTTATTTATTTTTAAATACTTTTATTGATTTCAGAGAAGAAAGGACAGGGTTAGAGAGATAGAAACATCAATGATGAGAGAATTATTGGTCGGCTGCCTCCCGCACGCCCCCCACTGGGGACCAAGCCCGCAATGTAGGCATGTGCCCTTAGCTGGAATCGAACCCGGGACCCTTCAGTCTGTAGGCCGATGCTCTATCCACTGAGCCAAACCGGTGAGAGCGACAAATGCATTTTTATTAGGAACGAAAGGAGCCCCAGAAAATTGAAGCAACATTACCATACTTGGTGCCTCCAAGTTTAGGTACATTGAAGAACTTCTTGCGTGAACTGTCATTTAATGTTTCAATAAGGTACTCAAAGTTGTATCCTGAAAAAATAAAATAAAATATATGTTAATTAGACACAATTACAAAGTACCTTACTTAGAGGCAAAACACCTGGAAATCAGTGTGACCCAACAGAATCTTCTGCAATAACAATGCTGTATTCATGCCCTGTGCAATGAGCCACAGGTGGCTACTGAGCACCTGAAATGTGGCTACGGCCACTGGCGAACTCAAACTTTTAATTTTAATTCATCTATACTAATAAAAAGGTAATATGCTAATTAGACCGGGAGACCTTCCAGACGTCCTGGACAAAGCCATGGTGGTGGGGCCGAGGCAGAGGCGGTTAGGGGCGATCAGGCCAGGGGGGAATGAGGGGGGCAATTGGGGGCGATCAGGCCAGGAGGGGAGGGCAGTTGGGGGTGATCAGGCCAGGGGGCATGAGGGGGGCAGTTGGGGGCGAGCAGGCCGGCAGGCGGAGTGGTTAGGGGCGATCAGGCAGGCAGGCGAGCGGTTAGGAGCCAGCGTCCCGGATTGCAAGAGGGATGTCCGACTGCCGGTGTAGGCCCAATCCCTGTGGGGTCCCAGATTGGAGAGGGTGCAGGCCAGGCTGAGAGACAACCCCCCATCCCCCCATGCACGAATTTCATGAATCAGTCCATGAAAAAAGTCGCATGCAGCTATTGTCCACTGTATTGGACAATTCATCTCTCAACCCTGATTCTTATCAACTAAAAACTGGTAACAGAATTAAGTGCTGAAGTATGATAACAAAGAACACCTGGAAAGGGACAATGAGAGTGACTTCAATGATGTAGAGGCATGATTGGGGAAGACACGTCCTGAATATTTCATAAGGACAGGCAGCAATTTGAGAACGCCACAATTATGATACACGGATTGACTTTTCTTAAAAAAAAAAAAAAAAAAAAAAGGCCCTAGCCGGTGTGGCCCAGTGGATAGAGCCTCCCCCTGCATACTCAAGGGTCCTGGTTCTATTCCGGTCAAGGGCACATGCCCGGGTTGTGGGCTTGATCCCCAGTAGGGGGCGTGCAGGAGGCAGCCGATCCATGATTCTCATCATGGATGTTTCCCTCTCTCCCTCTTCCTTCCTCTCTAAAATCAATAAGAATATATTAAAAAAGAATCAAAGGACAAGATTATGACAATGCATTCAACAACATGGACAAAATCAAAATCAAACCCAACCCAAGAAAGACTCCAACAGGCCTGGAGGGTGAATGCAAAAGTGTTAACAAAACCTCCCGGTAAATGGGCCGATCCTCCCTAAATGAGGACGCGTTCTTCCGGCTTTTGCACGACTTGAGACTGAACCACGAAGGCTGGGACCTCGGGGGTCCGCACGTTCGGGGAGGGGCGGGAGGCGGCCTCGAGGGAAGGCACAATGGACTCCCGGCGGCGGGTGCGCAGCCCCCCCCTCGGCCTGGCCGGGCCCTCGGTCCGAGGAGGAGACCAGCCCGGCCCGCTGGCAGAGCCGCCCGAACCTCGCGGACCCGACGGAGCGGGGACCGCGAGGTGCAGGCCCCACGCTGCAGTGCGTGGCCGGGGGCCTGGCCCACCGACGCCCGGCCTTGACGGCCTCCCACTCCGCTCCCAGGGGCGAGGAAGCGGGGAAGGGCCGGAAGCGGGCCCCTTAACGGGACTAGGAGCCGCGGGACCCGGGCGCGAGTGGGCCCGGTGCGGACTGGGCCCCGCAGGGAGGCCTCGGGCAGCGACCCGAGCCCGAGGCCCGCACGCTGGCCGGGCGACTCCAGACGAAAAACACCGGGACCCGGCGCCGGACCGCGCGCCCGCAGCTGCCCGACGCCAGGCGGCGAACGGCACTGACCTGCACTTGGGGCGTCCATCGCCGGAGACCATATTAGCCCGCGGGGACGGGCCACGGGGAAGGAGGGGAGGCCGGGAGGGGAAGGGGAGAAGGCGGCCGATCGGCCAGGAGGAAGGAAGGGCGCAGTCTCGTCCAAACACCGCGAGAGCAGCAGCCCAGCCGGCCCGAATCCGCGCTCGCGAGATTTGCTGCGCAGGTCTCGCGATATCTCCAGACGGAGGAAACAAAGGAAGAGGCGGGGCGGGGCGAGAGGGAGGCGTGTCCTCGCGCGATCTCCGGCCGGGAGGCTGGTCGCGGGCGTCTCCGGCGTGGCCGGTTTCGCGGCCCGTTACTTAGTGCGGCCCCACGTGTCCCGTTAGGGCTGTGAGCTCCGCTGGGTGTGCGGGGCGGGGCGGAGCGGAAGTTCGCGTCCTCCCCGGGGATGGATGGCCGGGTTCGCCTGTGCGGCGTGGCATCCACCTGCGCGCCTATCGGGGCGCTCAGCTCGCCGCACGGAGCGCGCATCGTGCGCCGCTACAACCGGTGCGTCTCCGCCGCCTGCTCCCTCCCTCCTCCCGGGGGGCGGGTCGCCGGGCTCCGACTCCGCCCCTCCGCGGGATCCCCGCTCCCCCCGCCTTATCTCCCGCTGGCAGCTGCCCCTGCGGTGCTCGCCGGGCCGAGGCCACCCTCCCCTCCCCGCACACGCCCGCCTCCCTCCACCCGCGTCCTTCCTCTCGCTCTTGTTTACTTTTTAATTATTTTTTAAATACAATTTTATTGATTTCAGAGAGGAAGGGAGAGGGAAAGAGAGAAGCATCAACGATGAGAGACAATCATGGATCAGCCGCCTCCTGCACCCCCACCCCCACCCCCCTACTCGCGGTCGAGCCCGCAACCTGGGCGTGTGCCCTGACCCGGAATCCAACCCGTGACCTCTTGGTTCCGGGGTCGAAGCTCAACCGCTGAGCTACACCTGGCTGGGCTTTTAAATATTTCTTACTGCTTTCAGAGAGGAAGGGAGAAGGAAAGAGAGGGAGAGTGATTGAGCGTGGACCTAGGAACCAGGAGGTCAGGGTTCGATTCCCGGTCAGGGCACAGGCCCGGGTTGCGGGCCAGATCCCCCGTGTGGGGCGTGCAGGAGGCAGCCGATGCATGATGCTGGCTCATCATGGATGCTTCTCCCTCTCTCCCTCTCTCTTTCTCTCTGAAATCAATAAATATACATTTTTTAAAAATAGGCCTAACCGGTTTGGCTCAGTGGATAGAGCGTCGGCCTGCGGACTGAACGGTCCCGGGTTCGATTCCGGTCAAGGGCATGGACCTTGGTTGCGGGCACATCCCCAGCGGGGGGCGTGCAGGAGGCAGCTGATTGATGTTTCTAACTCTCTATCCCTCTCCTTTCCTCTCTGTTAAAAAAAATCAAAATATATTTTAAAAAATAATAATAATAACAACCACCGCCATCCATCCGCAGCTCCCCGGCTCCCGGGAGGCTGAGAGAGACACCAATGAATGGGAAACGTGTTTATGTACAGTTTGCTGAATCGTTCACCAGAGGGCGTTTAGCAATAACGGGATCCTTGGCCAGAACTGGCTTGTATTTGCAGAGTTTTTTCTCCTCTTCCTCTCATCCCAAGTGCCCCAGGCACCTTGCACCGCCCCCCCGCACCCGGAGGCCGGAGTGGGCAGGTGGCCACTCCCCCTGATCCCACTTTTATTTAAAATATATTTTTATTGCCCTGGCCGGTTTGGCTCAATGGATGGAGCGTCCGCCTGAGGACTGAAGGGTCCCAGGTTGGGTTCATACCTGGGTTGCAGGCTCCATCCCCAGTAGGGGGCGTGCAGGAGGCAGCCGATCCATGATTCTCTCTCATCATGGATGTTTCCATCTCTCTCTCCCTCTCCCTTGCTCTTTGAAATCAATAAAAATATATTTTAAAAAATATATATGGCCCTAACCGGTTTGGCTCAGTGGATAGAGCATCGGCCTGCGGACTGAAGGGTCCCGGGTTCGATTCCGGTCAAGGGCATGTACCTTGGTTGCAGGCACATCCCCAGTAGGGAGTGTGCAGGAGGCAGCTGATCGATGTTTCTCTCTAATCGATGTTTCTAACTCTCTATCCCTCTCCTTTCCTCTCTGTAAAAAATCAATAAAATATATTTAAAAATATACACACACACACACACACACACACACACACACACACACACACACATATATTGATTGATTGATTTCAGAGAGGAATATCAATGATGAGAATCATGGATCGGCTGCCTCCTGCACGCCCCCTTACTGGGGATCCAGCCCACACCCCAGGTATGTGCCCCAGACCGGGGGAATGGAACCCAGGACCCTTCCCTCCGCAGGCCGAGGCTCTATCCACTGAGCCACACCAGGTAGGGCCTGATCCCACGTTTTCAAGAAAGGGCACCTCTAGGTCGAATGCCTTTCCCCCAACACCCCCCCTCCCCATTCATGCTGATTACAACCTTCTGTAGCTGTTATTTGCAAGTTCGTGGGCTCTGTAGAAGCGTGGCCGGTGATTGTAAAAGCCTCATTCCCTCACTCCCCGGCTGCTCTGACACTCCCATTCAGCAGAGGAGCCGCAAGTGAGAAAAGAGGGGGTTCCCCCCTCCTGTGGGCGATGTGGGAACATCAAAGAACGGGGTAAAAGAAATGAACCGCCGCTGGCACCAGAATGGACATGTTCATAACCCTTCTTGGTTTCCTATGCTGAGTCACCGTTATGGACGATATAGAACCGAGAACTTGACCCCCCCTCCCCCCCACCAGGAAACAAACAGTCCAGCTGTTGGAAGGGCTGTCGATGCGAGCGGGACAGAGGAAGAGAAAGCCATTCTGGCTGCGGGGTGTGGAAAAGCTTCGCCGAGGGACGACAAAGCAAAGGAAAACGAAACGACACACAAAAGCAGTAGGGCCCCGGCCGGTGTGGCTCAGCTGGTGGAGCATCGTCCCGTGCACCCGTAGGTCCCCGGTTCGATTCCCGGTCAGGGCACATGCCCCGGGGTGCAGGCTCCATCCCCAGTGGGGGGCCTCCAGGAGGCAGCCGGCCCATGATTTGTCTTGCTCAGCATTGATGTTTCTCTCCCGCTCCCTCTCCCTTACTCTCTGAAATCAATAAAAATATATATTTAAAAAAAAAAAAAAAAGACTGTGGGCTTTAAAATAAATAAGTAAGAAAATAAATGTGTTTTTTTGGGAAAAAAGCACATTACTGTCGATAGCACCAGTGAGACCCTGTTTGAATTCCCCCTCCTCTCTGCTAAGGTGTGTGGTCGGGGCTGTTGTAAGGCCAGACCTAGAGGTGTGAGCTGAACCCAAACCACACTGAGAGGTGGCTGGGGCAGCAGGGGCAGGAAGTGGGGGGACCCCAGGGGGCTGGGGTGGGATCAAGTCCACCTGGATGGCTGGCGGGGGAAGGGAGGGAGGAGGCGGGGAGGCCTGGCTGTCAGACAGGTTGGGGCTTCAAAGGAAGATCCCGGTCGCTCTGAATTTCGCTCCTACAAGCTGCTGGGGTGGGGTGGGGGTGTTGGCACCCCCCCACAAAGGGCCGGGCGAGCGGTGAAGGAGACCCAGACAGAAAGAGCAGTCACAGTGGATAAAGGGGAGAAGCAAGCCCTCGCTGGCCTGACTCTGGATAGAGCGTCGGCCTGCGGGCTGAAGGGTCCCAGGTTCGATTCCGGTCAGGGGCACGTGCTTGGGTTGCAGGCTCGATCCCCAGTGTGGGGCGTGCAGGAGGCAGCCAATCCATGATTCTCTCTCATCACGGATGTTTCTATCTCTCTCTCCCTCTCTCTTCCTCTCTGAAATCAATAAAAATTTATTTGAAAAATAAAAATAATAAAAGTCAGTGTTATTGGGCCTGGACAGTGTGGCTCAGTTGGCTGAGCATTGTCCCATGTGCCAAGAGCTCACTGGTTCCATTGCTGGTGAGGGCGCATGCCCAGGTTGTGGGCTCCATCCCCAGTAGGGCCGTGCAGTGGGCAGGTGATCAATGTTTCTATTTCTCTCTCTCCCTTCCTCTCTCTCTAAAAATCGATAAACTTGTCCTGGCTAGTTTGGCTCAGTGGATAGAGTGTCGGCCTGCGGACTGAAGGGTCCCAGGTTCGATTCCGGTCAAGGGCACATCCCCAGTAGGGGATGTGCAGGAGGCAGCTGGTCGATGTTTCTCATCCATGTTTCTGACTCTCCATCCCTCTGCCTTCCGCTCTGTAAAAAATCAATAAAATATATATTTTAAAAATGGATAAACTTGCCCTGGCAAGTTTTGCTCAGTGGATAGAGCATCGGCCTGGAGACTGAAGGGTCCCAGGTTCAATTCCAGCCAAGGGCACGTGCCCGGGTTATGGGCTCGGTCCCCAGTGTGGGGCATGCAGGAGGCAGCCAGTCAATAATTCCCTATCATCATTGATATATCTATCTCTCTCTCCCTCTCCCTTCCTCTATGAAATCAATAAAAACATTTTAAAAAATATATATAAATACGTTTTTATTTATTTCAGAAACATCCACAGTGAGAGAATCACGGATCGGCTGCCTCCTGCACGCCCCCACTGGGGATCGAGCCCGCCACCCAGGCATGTGCCCTGACCGGGAATAGAACCATGACCTCCCAGTTCCTAGGTGGACGCTCAGCTGCTGAGCCATTCCGGCCAGCGGGTGCTACAGGTGGGCTTCCAGGCTTCAAGCCCAGGCCCGCAGGAGCCTTGCCTGCATTGTCCTGCGTGATGCTGGGAAGCGGTTCTGGTCACCGCTCCGGGGTGGGGACGCAGAGCACAGGAGTGCCCACAGCCATCCTCCTCGGCCTGCCTTCATGTCAGACTTGCGGGGCCAGGACTCAGACCTCCAGGCCTCTCATCCCAGCCCTGCCCCTGCCGCCAGCTGCTGTGGGACTCCGGTGAACTCTCCCATCTCAGGGCCCCTGTGCAAAGAGGGGGTGCTGGCTTCGTGGCATGAGTGGGAGCCGGGGCAGGAAACAGCCCCACAGGGTCTGGAACCCAGTCCTTCACTGCTCATCAGAGGCAGCAAGCAGCACGGGGAGGGCATCCCCTGGCCACGTGGCACTGGGAGCATCCAGGCCTGAGCCTGGGGAGGTGGTGGGGTAGGGGAGGAGGAGGAGGAGGAGGAGGAGGAGGAGGATCAGGGGGAGGTGGGGAGGAGAAGGTGTTGGGGAGGGAAAAGGCCCACATTTCAAGCATTTCCCCAGCACATGCCAGGCGGCCAGGCCCTGACGGGGGAGGCTTTCCCTGTCCCACCCCACCCCCTCGGCCCGCGTGTCCCCAGGAACGCATAGCTGAGGCAGGTGGAAGTACTTATCCCTGTTGAGAGGGAGCCGGAACTCGCTAGGAGGCCCCGAAAAAGGAGGGCAATGAGAACCAGATTCTGCAGAGTGAGTGGCGGGAGAGCCGGGACCCGCAGCCAGGTCCCCGCAGACACTGGGACGGGAGGGGGCGCGCCTATTAGGGCGGGAGAAGGAGGCAGACGGTCCTGCATCTTGCTCAAGGTCACACAAGGTCACAGAAGCATTAAGACTCAAACATGGCCCGGCCGGCGTGGCTCAGGGGTAGAGCGTCAACCTATGAACCAGGAGGTCAGGGTTTGATTCCTGGTCGGGGCACAGGCCCGGGTTGTGGGCTCAATACTCAGTGGGGGGCGTGCAGGAGGCAGCCGATCCATGATTCTCTCTCATCATTGATGTTTCTCTCTCTTTCCCTCCCCTTCCTCTCTAAAATCAATACAAATATTTATATTTTAAAAAGGCTTTAACCTCATGACACCAGCAAGAATCCCTCCCCTCTACACCTCTGTTTTGATGTTTGAGTTTCTTTCTTTACTTTATATATATTTTATTGATTTTTTACAGAGAGGAAGGGAGAGGGAGAGAGAGTTAGAAGCATTGATGAGAGAGAAACATCGATCAGCTGCCTCCTGCACAACTCCTACTGGGGATGTGCCCACAACCAAGGTACATGCCCTTGACCGGAATCGAACCCGGGACCCTTCAGTCCGCAGGCCCACGCTCTATCCACTGAGCCAAACCAGTTAGAGCTTGATGACTGACTTTCTATCAGACTAGCCTCTCCGTTCCTTTGGCAAGAGCTGCTGATTCATATTTAGTGAAGGTTTATGTGTGACAGGCTCTGGGCTATGTACCTTGTAGGTACTTTTTAAAAATATATACTGAGTGGCCAGATTATGATGATCTCTGAACGCATAGTAATCTGGCCACTCTGTGTGTGTGTGTGTGTGTGTGTGTGTGTGTGTGTGTGTGTGTGTGTGTGTATTAGAGGCCCAGTGCATGAATTCGTGCATGGGTGGGGTCCAGCCAGCCTGGCCAAGGGGAGGGGACATGGGCGGTTGGCCGGCCTGCCTGCTGGTCAAACTCCTGGTCGAGGGGACAATTTGCATAGTAGCCTTTTATTATATAGGACATACACTGAGTGGCCAGATTGTTACGTGTTCAGAGATCATCATCTGGCCACTCAGTGTGTATTTTTATTGATTTCAGAGAGGAAGAGAGAGGGAGAGAGAGAGAAACATCAGTGATGAGAGAGAATCACGGATCGGCTGCCTCCCGCACACCCCACACTGAGGTTCAAGCCTGCAACCCGGCCATGTGCCCCAACCAGTAATCAAACCCTGACCTCCTGGTTCAAGGTTGACATTAACCACTGAGCCACGCCGGCCAGGCTGCCACTGTGTGTTCTCAACGCCCTGAAAGCTGGGACTCAGGAGGGAGCAGGTGCGAGACGGGAACAGAGCAGGTGAGCACGGAGCCTCTGAGAGGCTGGGGGGCAGGAGGCAGTCCCAGCACAGATGGCTCCCCCAAAACATGCTGACCTCACCCCCTGCCGTGACCTTGCTGGGCCGACCCTGGCGCCTCCCCAGGTGGACAGAGACACAGACCATCTCGCATCGGCCCTGCCCACCTGGACACGCAGCGGGGCGGGGGGACAGGGGACAGGGGGCGGGGTTGTGGGGGGGCTGGCGGGTTTAGCGGTGGGACAGGCGAGGTCCCAGAGCTGCTGCTCCGGCCCCTGCTTCACACCTGCCCACACACGGAGCCTCCTGGAAGGAGGGCGGACCTCCGGCTCAGCGTGATTCCTTTGCCAAGACACCTCCACGGGGACCCTGGGGCCGCTTCAGGCCACTCGTACACGCGCCCCCACCCCCACCCCCACTCCACGCAGCTCGTTTCTTTGCGGCCTTGACTGTGGTGACGTCTTGGTTTTGTTTTTTTAATATATTTTATTGATTTTTTACAGAGAGGAAGGGAGAGGGAGAGAGAGTCAGAAACATCGATGAGAGAGAAACATCGATCAGCTGCCTCCTGCATGCCCCCCACTGGGGATGTGCCCGCAACCAAGGTACATGCCCTTGACCGGAATCGAACCTGGGACCCTTGAGTCCACATGCTGACGCTCTATACACTGAGCCACACCATCAGGGCCCTATTTATTTTTAGAGAGAGTGGAAGGGAGAGGGAGAGACACATTGATGTGAGAGAGACACATCGATGGGTTGCCTCCTGCACGTGCCCTGGCCAGGGCCAGGGATGAAGCCTGCAATCCAGGTATGTGCCCTTGACCGGAATCAAACCTGGGTCCGCAGGCTGATGCTTTATCCACTGAGCGAAACCAGTTGGGAAATAGAGACATTTTAAAAATATATTTATTTTTTGCCCTGACCGGTTTGGCTCAGTGGATAGAGCGTCCGCCTGCGGACTGAAGGGTCCCAGGTTCGATTCCGGTCAAGGGCATGTACCTTGGTTGCGGGCACATCCCCAGTAGGGGGTGTGCAAGAGGCAGCTGATCGATGTTTCTCTCCCATCGATGTTTCTGACTCTCTATCCCTCTCCCTTCCTCTCTGTAAAAAAAATCAATAAAATATATTTAAAAAAAATATATATATATATATATTTATTTTTATTGATTTCAGAGAGGAAGGGAGACGGGGGGAGAGAGAGAGAGAGAAACATCCATGATGAGAGAGAATCCTGGATTGGCTGCCTCCTGCACGCCCCCCACTGGGGATCGAGCCCACAACCTGGGCATGTGCCCTTGACCAGGAATCGAACCCTGACCTCCTGGTTCCTAGGTCGACACTCCACCACGGAGCCACGCCGGCCGAGCAAATAAAGCCTTTCTCATCTTCCTTAGCCTCTGGGGCCGGCTCCTCTCTGGGAAGTCACTGCTGGTCTGTGCCCTGGGAAGAACGAGGAGCCAGGTCACCTGGCAGGTGCGATGCCGGGCCCGGTCCAGCCTCCTGTCTCAGCATCTCAGGATCCCCCTGCAGCTTCCTCACCCGCTCACGGCCACCCTGAGCTGCTTTTTCCTTATGTCAGCTCGACTTCCTGGAGGGCTGGGGACCCCCTGCATCCCAGGGGCTCCCGCTGTCTCCTGCAGGATATGAACCGTGCCCGCGGGCGATCCGTCTCGCTGCCTTTAAATCTGCTTTATGCACCGCATCTACACTGAGTGGCCAGATGACAACGATCTCTGAACGCATAATAATCTGGCCACTCAGTGTGTATCCTATATAATAAAAGGCCAATATGCACATTGTCCCCTCGACCAGGAGTTCGACCAGCAGGCAGGCCGGCCAACCACCCATGTCCCCTGCCTCTGGCCAGGGTGGCTGGACTCCATCCATGCATGAATTCATGCACCGGGCCTTTATATATATATATATACACACTAGAGGTCCGGTGCATGAAATTCATGCACTGGGGGGTGTCCCTCAGCCCAGCCTGCACCCTCTTCAATCTGGGACCCCTCGAGGGATGTCCGACTGCCCATTTAGGCCCGATCCTGGTAGGATACAGGTAGTCGGATATCCCTCTCACAATCCAGGACTGCTGGCTCACAACTACTTGCCTGCCTGCCTGCCTGATTGTCCCTAACCACTTCTGCCTGCCAGCCTGATCACCCTCTTACTACTCCCTGCCAGCTTGATTGATGCCTAACTGCTCCCCTGCCAGCCTGTTTGCCCCCAACTTCCCTCCTCTGCCGGCCTGATCACCCCTAACTGCCCTCCCCTGCTGGCCCAATTGCCCCTAACTGCCCTCCCCTGCAGGCCTGGTCACCCCTAACTGCCCTCCCCTACAGACCTGGTCACCCCCAACTGCCCTCCCCTGTGGGCCTGGTCCCTCCCAACTGCTCTCCCCTGCTGGCCATCTTGTGGCTGCCATCTTGTGCCCACATGGGGGCAGCCATTTTGTATTTTGGAGTGACGGTCAATTTGCATATTACTCTTTTATTACATAGGATATATATATATATATATATATATATATATATATATATATATATATATATACACACACACACACTGAGTGGCCAGATTATTATGCGTTCAGAGATCATCATCATCTGGCCGCTCAGTGTAGGTTGGCCATGTGTGCTGCTCAGCGAAGCCATTCCGTTTCCAAGTGACATTTTCTGAGAATGGCCTGGATTCATCCTGAGGACCCAGGGACCATGTGGCCCACATCCCAATGCTCATTTGTGTCAGTGTGTCCTGCAGACCCGCCTCCACTCAGACCAGGGCTGGGGCTCAGGTGTGTGTGGGACCCAACCACCCCCAGGATCTTGCTGAGCCGCAGAGTCTGTGACGAAGGATCTTTGGCCTCAAAAGTGCTGCCAATGTCCTCTCTCTTCCTGGCCCAAGTTCCCCCAAACCCGGGAGAGACAGCTGCTGCCTCCTCGGTTCTCCCCAAGCCCCGCACGCTGTCACTTCCCAGCTGTGTGACCTTTGGCACGTGGCTCAACTTCTCTGAGTACAATTGCTTCCACTGTCAGCGAATCGCACGGATCCCCCAGACGGCGGGCCTCAGTGTGGCTGAACATCCACCTATGAACCAGGAGGTCACGGTTTCATTCCCAGTCAGGGCACGTGCCCGGGTTGCAGGCTCCTCCCCGGTCCAGGCCCTGGTCAGGGCACATGCAGGAGGAAACCCATCAATGTGTCTCTCTCACGTCAATGTTTCTCTCTGTCTCTCCCTCTCTCTTCCACTCTCTCTAAAAAGCAATAGAACAATATCCTCGGGCCCTAGCTGGTTTGGCTCAGTGGATAGAGCGTCGGCCTGTGGACTGAAGGATCCCAGGTTCTATTCCAGTCAAGGGCATATGCCTGAGTTGCAGGTTCAATCCTCAGTAGGGGGCATGCAGGAGACAGCTGATCAATGATTCTCTCATCATTTATGTTTCCAACTCTCTCTCCCCCTCTCTTCTTCTCTAAAATCAATAAAAAATATATTTTTTAAAAAAGAAAAATATCCTCCGGGGAAGGTTAACAAAATAAATAAATTAATTAATAAATTAATTAGTTATTAAAAAATAAAATATATACTAATAAAAGGGTAATATGCTAATTAGACCAGACATCTTCCAGACAAAGCCACAGTGGCAGGGGCTGAGGCAGAGGTGGTTAGGGGTGATCAGGCCAACAGGGGAGGGCAGTTAGGGGTGATCAGGCCAGCAGGGGAGCAGTTAGGGGCGATCAGGCCGGCAAGAGAGCAGTTAGGGGCTATCAGGTTGGCAGGGGAGAGTGGTTAGGGGCAATCAGGGCAGCAGAGGAGCAGTTAGGGGTGATCAAGCTGGCGGGGGGGGCCAGTTGGGGGCAATCTGGCAGGCAGGCAGAGTGGTTAGGGGCGATCAGGCAGGCAGGCAGGTGAGCAATTAGGAGCCAGCGGTCCCAGATTGCGAGAGGGATGTCCGACTGCCAGTCCATGTGGAATCGGGCCTAAACTGGCAGTCGGACCTTCCCCGAGGGGTCCTGGATTGGAGAGGGTGCAGGCTAGGCTGAGGGACACCCCTCCCCCCCATGCACGGTTTTCGTGCACCGGGCCTCTAGTAAATAACATAAAAATCAGCCCGCTACATTTGCTGAAACATTACATCAACTCACCCCTCATGCCTTGGCAGGGCCAGACCCAACAATTTCTCGGGTTTTGTGCAGCCCCTGGCCGGAGGGGTTCCCCACCCCCGCCCTAGGGTCACCCTTCACTGTTCCTACCTCCAGCCCAGAACCCTCTGGCCCTGCCCTTCTGAACGGTGCCGTGGGGGAGCCCGTGTGTGTGTGTGTGTGTGTGTGTGTGTGTGTGTGTGTGTGTGTGTCCTCTTTTCTCATCTCAGCGCGGCTGCCCGGGGAGCCCGACATCCACGGAGCAGCCACGTGAGGTTTCAGAACCAGTGGGTGGTCCCTCCCCCGTGGGCTCGTAACCACGGCCCGGATTCCAGAGGCTCATTATGCGAGAAGCAGGCTGTGAGGCACAGCAGGGGCTGCCGCCCTGCTCAGCTGTCAGCCAGCGGGCGGGCAGGCGGGCGGGCGGGCGGGCGGGCGGGCGGGCGGGCAGGAGGACAGGCGGGCGCCCGAACTGCTCTTTGCTGCTCTGGGGGAGGTGACTGAGCCCAGGAACATCTGTGGCAGCCCCTCCCATCCTGTCCTGGGGATGTGGGCCCCACCCTCTGGGTGCACCTGCTCTGGGACCCCCAGCCGTTGGGGTGGAGGCTGGGGGTACAACGGGGGATTGGGTAGGAACGGGCGATTGCACAGCTTTGAGCTGGAAATGGAGCTGGTCACCTCTTACAAACCCAGAGGCAGGTACTGGGGAGGGGGTTGGCGGGGGGAGCTGCATGAAGTATCACATACAGATGCTGCCTGTGAGAAATGTGTAATCTAAAGAGAGATCGGGGAGACTCACCCTCCATTCATTCTTTTTTAAAATATATATATTTTATTGATTTTTTACAGAGAGGAAGGGAGAGGGGATAGAGAGTCAGAAACATCAATGGGAGAGAAACATCGATCAGATGCCTTCTGCACACTCCCTACTGGGGATGTGCCCGCAACCAAGGTACATGCCCTTGACCGGAATCGAACCTGGGACCTTTCAGTCTGCAGGCCAATGCTCTATCTCCTGAGCCAAACTGGTTATGGCAGTTTTGTTTGTTTGTTTTATTGTATTTTTAAAATATATTTTTATTGATTTCAGAGAGAAAGGAAGAGGAAGAGAGATAGTAACATCCATGATAAGAGGGAATCCCTGATTGGCTGCCTCCTGCAGGCCCCCCACTGGGGACCAAGCCCCCAACCCAGGCATGTGCCCTTGACCGGAATTGAACCCTGGACCCTTCAGTCCGCAGGCCAATGCTCTATCCACTGAGCCAAACCAGCTAGGGCTGTTTGTTTTAAATATACTGTATATTTTATTGACTTCAGAGAGGAAGGGAGAAGGAGAGAGAGAGAGAGAAACATCAGCAATGAGAAGAGAGAATCATGGACCGGCTGCCTCCTGCACGCCCCCTACCAGGGATTGAGCCCACAACCCGGGCCTGTGCTGTGACCGGGAATCAAACCGTGACCTCCTGGTTCCTAGGTCAATGTTCAACCGCTGAGCCACGCCAGCCAGGCTCCATTCATTTTTTTGTTGTTGTTTTTAATCCTCACCCGAGGATATTTTCCCCTTGATTTTAGAGAGGGTGGAAGATAGAGGGAGAGACAGAGAGAAACACATCGATGGGTTGCCTCCTGCATGCGCCCTGATCAGGGCCTGGGCCAGGGAGGAGCCTATCACCGATTTACATGCCCTTGACCAGAATCGAACCAGGGACCTTTCGGTCCGCAGGCCGACGCTCTATCCACTGAGCCACACCGCCCGGGTCCCATTCATTCTCGTATGCCCCTCATCCTTCGGTGCAGCTCTCAGGGACAGATGGGTATTTTGGAAGGGGCACGGGAGGGCGAGGGGAGGGAAGAGGGCCTGATTTCATACTTCCTAGGGGGCCATGCACACGCACAGGGCGGGTGCTGAGGTGGGAGAGGCAGCCCCCGCCTGGGGTTGCTCAAGGCCTAGGACGCCCGCCGCTGCCCGAGGTGCCTGTGGGGCAGTTCATCAAAGAACGCTGGAAAAAATGCGGGATGCGTGCAGGGCACACGTTCCCTGGAATGAACCAGGAGGGGTACCCCGTCTTAGCAGCTCTGTGGTCTTGGGCAAGTCGCCTAACCTCTCTTGCACGGCCCTGGAGATACGGATGGGACTGGGGCATGAGAATGGCAGGGCATAAGGGGGTCTCTTAGCTCCCAAAGGGGGGCAGAGGGAAATGAAGACTAGGGGCTGGGCCTGGCTGGCCTGGCTCCGTGGTGGAGCGTCGACCTAGGAACCAGGAGGTCAGGGTTTGATTCCCAGTCAGGACACATGCCCGGGTTGCAGGCTCGATCCCCAGTGTGGGGTGTGCAGGAGGCAGCCGACCCATGATTCTCTCTGGGCTTCATTGCTTGTGTGGATAATGGGGAGAAGGGAGAGAGCTCCTGTGGGGGGCCCTTGCACCCCACCCTTTCTTCAGAAAGCACGGGGCAAGACACACAGAGGCCCTGCCTTCGGGGAGTCAGAAGACAGAGAATGCACAGGACCGGCCAGTGGGTCAATGCCTCCGAGAACAAGAGGCTGAAGAAGGGAGTGGAGGATGAGGAGGGAGGGTTAGCAATTTTTTAAAAATATTTTTACTAGAGGCCTGGTGCACGAATTCGTGTACCCGTGGGGTCCCTCGGCCTGGCCTGCGGGATCGGGCTGAAACCAGCTCTCTAACATCCCCCAAGGAGTCCCAGATTGCGAGAGGGTGCAGGCCAGGCCGAGGGACCCCACTGGTTCATGGGGCCAGGAAGGGCTCCAGGGTGTGTCTGGCCCGTCTCACTCAGTTCTGATTGGCCGGACCCCAGCAGCAAGCTAACCTACCTGTTGGAACATCTGCCCCCTGGTGGTCAGTGCACATCATAGTGAGTGGTTGAGTGGCCTTAGCATATCATTAGCATATTACCCTTTGATTGGTTGAACGGACAACCTGATGACTGGACACTTAGCATATTAGGCTTTTATTATATAGGATTGATTTCAGAGAGGAAAGGAGAGAGAGACATCAAGGATGAGAAAATCATGGCTCGACTGCCTCCTGCCGTTCCCCACTGGGGATCGAGCCCACATCCAGGGCATGTCCCCTTGACTGTAATCGGACCCGGGACCCTTCAATCCACAGGCTGCCACTGTATCCACTGAGCCACACCAGGTTGGGTGAGGGTTAGCAATTTAAAACAGGGTGGTGATCAGGGGAGACCTTCCTCGTAAGTTCCCAAGTGATCAAGGGGGTGGGGGTGCGGACAGCACGTGCAAAGGCCCTGGGGTGACTGCGAGCTTGGTGTGACCTGGGTCCAGTGAGAGGACCCTGTGGCTGGAAGAGCGAGCATTGGTCTCCATGGAAACTGGCTGCAGAGGGTGTGGAAAGCCGGTCCCCTTCCCGCCATGTAATCAGAAACAACTGGCGTGGCTGCGGCAGGAAGTTCTCGCACCAGCGGCTGGCAGGAGGCCAGGGGTGCCGGTGCACCTGGGGGCACGGTTGGAGACGCCCGCCGAGTGTGCCGAGGAACCCTTCCTCACGGACGGACGGACGGACGGACAGCAGGATTCTCAGGCTCCCGCCTCCGAGCTGAAGGCTTTGCAGGCCCCTTGGTCGCCAACACTGTGGCCGTTCCCGCGGCCAGACGCTGGCCCGGAGCCGCGTCCCCCAGGAAGGCGGCAGCTCAGCGTGGGGAGAACACATTGCATCTTCACGGGGCCCTGGCTCCCCCATCTCCGACCTTCCCTTCTGCCCCGGACCCTGTCCACCGAGCCCCCAGTCAGAGGACCCCTCCCTGCTACTTGGTGGAAGAAATGACACAGCAGCGCCCGAGGACAAGAGAGTCCTTTGAGCTTTTGAGTCACAAATGCCAAAGCCCTGGAGATACGGATGGGACCCGGCGTGAGAATGACTCACGGGGTGTAAGGGGGGGTGGTGTCTCCACTGCCAAAGCCTGGCTGAGGGAAATGAAGACTGGGGGCTGGGCCCGGCCGGTGTGGCTCCGTGGCTGAGCATCGACCTAGGAACAAGGAGGTCAGGGTTCGATTCCCGGTCAAGGGCACATGCCCGGGTTGCAGGCTCGATCCCCAGTGTGGGGTGTGCAGGAGGCAGCCGATCCATGATCCTCTCTCATCACTGACTAGAGGCCTGGTGCACGAATTCGTTCAGGGGTGGGGTCCCTGGGGATGGCCTGAGGGAATCGGGCCCCAGCTCATGCCCCCAACCTCGCAGTCCCACTGCCCCACCTGGCACCCCGCCGTGGCCTGGCACGCCCCCTCACCTGCTCTACCATCCCGCCGCGGTCCCACTCTCATCGGAGCCCATCGGGGCCCACAGTGCCTCCACTGACGCCCGCTGCCACATCGCCGACACACGCCATGTTCCATGCCGCCCCCTGGTGGTCAGCACACATCATAGTGAGGGGTCCAACTCCTGGTCGAACTCCCAGTTGAACAATTTGCATATTAGGCTTTTATTATATAGGATGTTTCTCTCTCTCTCTCTCTCTCTCTCTCGCTCTCCCTTCCTCTCTGAAACCAATAAAAATTAAAAATAAAAAGAGTCGCCCTAACCGGTTTAGCTCAGTGAATAGAGCGTCAGCCTGCGGACTGAAGGGTCCCGGGTTCAATTCCGGTCAAGGGCATGGACCTTGGTTGCAGGCACATCCCCAGTAGGGGGTGTGCAGGAGGCAGCTGATAGATGTTTCTCTCTCATCGATGTTTCTAACTCTCTATCCCTCTCCCTTCCTCTCTGTAAAAAATCAATAAAACATATTTTAAAAAATTAAATAAATAGAAAGAGTGCATTCACAAAGATTCATTCCTGTTGAATCTTCAGCTGAAGATTTCACACCTGGGGTGAGGACAAAGGCGCCCCCACAGCTGGGCGCTGGGCGCTGGGGTTCCCCCTCCCCGTCGGGGGGTTTCCGGGCCCTGGGGCGGGGGGGGGTCAGTCTCTCCCAGTCAGAAGGTTCGTGGGGTTGACGGGAGGCCCCATCACCACACTCACTCATCCAATTAGGCCTGGCGTTCCTCCCTCATCTGGAAATAATGAAGGCCGCCGAGAGCCCTGGTCACTAATGCAAACCATTTGTGCAGTGGGAGGAACCGGACGTGATTCACTGGGACATTCCAGCTCCCCGTGCGAGAGAGAGAGAGAGAGAGAGAGAGAGAGAGAGAGAGAGAGAGAGAGAGAGAGAGAGAGAGAGAGAGAGAGGAGAGAGGCGGTCGGCACCGGGAGGGCTGGCTCTTGCACAGCAAGGGACATTTCAGGTCAGGCTGACTGCATCTCCCATAACCACGTGGAGGGGCGGCGGGGGGGGGGGGGGGGGGGCGCGGGTCCCAGGCAGACTCGGTTCCCCGCACACAGGCTATGCGCATGCGAGGAGGCCATGGTTTCAGAAATCCCAACTGGACCAGTTAAACGCCATCTCACTTTCTTTTTAAAAAATACATTTTTACTAGAGGCCCAATGCATGAAAATTCGTGCAAGACTAGGCCTTCCTTTCCCCCAGCTGCCAGCACCGGCTTCCCTCCGGCACCCTGGACCCGGGCTGCTTCCCTCTTCCGGCACCCTGGCTTGGTCAGGAAGGACGTCCGGAATGATGTCCGGAAGACGTCCGGTCTAATTAGCATATTACTCTTTTATTAGTATAGATGGCCCTCACTGATTTGGCTTAGTGGATGGAGCGTCGGCCTGCGGACTGAAGGGTCCCGGGTTCGATTCTGGTCAAGGGCATGTACCTTGGTTGTGGGCACATCCCCAGTAGGGAGTGTGCAGGAGCCAGCTGATCGATGTTTCTCTCTCATTGATGTTTCTAACTCTCTATCCCTTTCCCTTCTTCCCTGTAAAAAATTAATAAAATATATATTTTAAAAATAAAATATATTTTTTTAATTGATTTCAGACAGGAAGGGAGAGCGGGAGATCGATAGAAACATCAATGATGAGAGAGAGAGAGAATCATGGATTGGCTGCCTCCTGCACACCCCACAGTGGGGATCGAGCCCGCAACCCGGGCCTGTGCCCTGACCAGGAATCGAACCCTGACCTCCTGGTTCATAGGTCGACGCTCAACCACGGAGCCACGCCGGCCAGGCCACCATCTCACTTCTTACAGGGCCTGGCCCAAGAAGCGTAACAGATTCATTGCAGCAAAGATACTGAAAGGAAACTTCAGGCCCGGCCGGCGTGGAAACTTCAGGCCCGGTTGGCGTGGTGGAGCGTCGACCTAGGAACCAGGAGGTCAGGGTTCGATTCCCAGTCAGGGCACAGGCCCGGGATGTGGGCTCAATGCCCAGTGTGGGGTGTGCAGGAGGCAGCCGGTCCATGATTCTCTCTCATCATGGACGTTTCTGTCTCTCTCCCCCTTTCCCTTCCTCTCAATAAAAATATATTTAAAAGAACAAAAAACCTCTCCAATGCAGCCCTCCCCACCAGCCCCACCGCGCTATCAGACTTGGCCGAGGTCAGAACGTGAGGTCAGAAAGTGAGCTAAACCCACAAACCCAGCAGGACGAATCCTTGGCCCCCTGCCCCCCGCCCCTGGCTGCCTGGCTCCCCACATTCCCCCCGGGATGCCCACGGGAAGCCATGGAGGGAGGGGGGAGGGCTCCCCCACTAATGTATCTCTCTGCGGGGGGATGTAAAAACCTGCCCATAAATAAACCCTTTTACGACGCAGCTCGAACATTGCATTTCATCGGCATCCAGCATGTGTTTCATTATCCCAGACGCTAACGGGGGCTTAACGAGTAAATGCTGGAAGGCTGCCCCCGGCGGTGGGCCCGGGGGGTTGGGACAGGCCCCGGTAGATGTTCGCCGACCGCACCCTCCATCACGGCCACGCGGCCCTGGGCGCCGATGGAACGGGTGCGACCGAGCGGGCCCAGACTCTGCTCGCTTCCATCTCAGCCGCTGGACGATAAAGTCCTGCAGACAAAGCTGGTACCACTGTGGCCGAGGGGACCCTCCAGACGCCCCCGTGGGTGCTGAGCGAATTCTGTGCCGAAGGGGCAGACACGGGCGATGGTTGTTTTTTTGTTTTGTTTTGTTTTTTGGAGTTTTGTTATTGTTCATATAGGCCAGTGGTCGGCAAACGCATTGGTCAACAGAGCCACATATCAACAGCACAACGACTAAAATTTCTTTGGAGAGCCAAATTTTTTTTTTTAATATATTTTATTGATTTTTTACAGAGAGGAAGAGAGAGGGACAGAGAGTTAGAAACATCCATCAGCTGCCTCCTGCACACCCCCCACTGGGGATGTGCCTGCAACCAAGACACATGCCCTTGACCGGAATCGAACTCGGGACCCTTGAGTCCGCAGGCCGACACTCTATCCACTGAGCCACACAGGTGTCGGCGGGAGAGCCAAATTTTTTAAACTTAAATTTCTTCTAACGCCACTTCTTCAAAATAGACTCACCCAGGCCGTGGTGTTTTGTGGAAGAGCCACACTCAAGGGGCCAAAGAGCCGCAGGTGGCTCGCGAGCCGCAGTTTGCTGACCACTGATATAGGTTTATTTTTAGTTTATTGATTTTTATTTTATTTTATTATTATTTTAAAAATATATTTTTATTGATTTCAGAGAGATAGAAACATCCATGGTGAGAGAGAATCATGGGTTGGCTGTCTCGTGCAAGCCCCACGCGGGGAATCAAACCCGCAACCCGGGCATGTGCCCTTGACCAGAATCGAACCCGGGACCCTTCAGTCCGCAAGCCGACGCTCTATCCACTGAGCAACACCAGCTAGGGCTATTTTGTTGATTTTTAGAGAGAGAGGAAAGGAGAGGGAGAGAGAAACATCCATGATGAGAGAGAATCATCGATCGGCTGCCTCCTGCACGCCCCCAACTGGGGATCAAGCCCGAAACCTGGGCATGTGCCCTGACCGGGAATCATCCGTGACCTCCTGGTTCCTAGGTCGATGCTCAACCACTGGGCCATGCCGGCCCGGCCGTGATGGTTGTATTGTAGGTCCAGGAGCCTTTTTATCCCCTTCTTCCTTTTTCTTTCTTCCCCCTCTGTGCTTGGCCGGGCTCCAGAGAAACGCCTCTCAAATCTTCCCGTGCAGGGAGCCACCTGGGATCTTGTTAAAATGTGAGTCTGATTCCCTCTGCCGGGAGGGGGGCTAGCGAGCTGGCGGGGGGGGGGGGGGGGGGGGGTGCTGACACTGCTGGTGGAGAGACCACACTCCAGCGCTGCACTCGCCGAGCGGGGAGCCACTGGCCACACGCGGTGGTTTAGATTCATTAAAATGTGCCGGCCCAGCCGGCGTGGCTCAGTGGAGAAGCTTCGACCTAGGAACCAGGAGGTCAGGATTTGATTCCCGGTCAGGGCACATGCCCGGGTTTCAGGCTCGATCCCCAGTGGGAGGCGTGCAGGAGGCAGCCGATCCATGATTCTCTCTCATCACTGACGTTTCTCTCTCTCTCCCTCTCCTTTCCTCTCTCTCTAAAAATCCATAAAATAGCCCTGGCTGGTGTGGCTCAGTGGATAGAGCGTCGGCCTGCAGACTGAAGGGTCTGGAGTTCATTTCTGGTCAAGGGCACATGCCCTGGTTATGGGCTCGATCCCCAGTAGGGGGGCGTGCAGGAGGCAGCCGATCCATGGTGGTCAGGGAGGGCTTCCTGGAGGAAGTGGCATTCGCATTGAGTCCCTGGTGGTAGTGACAAGGCGGTAGCCCCTGAGGATTGAGGGGAGGGCGTTCTCCTGGGGGTGCATCCTGGTCCGTAATGACCGTGCCTGTCATTTCTGGGAAGTTTCTGAGAAGAAGGGAGACGTGAAACCCTGATTCAGTGCAGGGGGGTGGGACACCATGTGGTCCCCTCCGCCCCCTCCCCTCCCCTCCGCCCCCTCCCCTCCCCTCCCCCTCTGGACTTGGTAGAGGTTCTGGAGTGTGCAGGCAGTTTTCCAAAGAACCCGAGGCCCTG